>OY748298.1:11171741-11664906 GCA_963556515.1 Nudaria mundana
ATACTAATAAACAGTATATAGTGTATTAATACCCCATAGATAGGCTTTCGACACAGCGTCTGTGTACATGAATTAGGATACTTAATTGGGTGTAATTGTTTGGAATATACAATAACTTATAGTTACATTTTTAAGTTCCCGGTGGCCTAGTATGGAGTGGTAAAATTCTAGTCACGAAGCAATAATCATATCAACATACATACACGTAATATTCTACTTCTAGGTCAATCGCGTAACATACATACATGCATACAATCACGCCTGTATTTCAGAAAGACAGCCAGAAGAGTACTATTAGCCCACTTGTCGCCAGTAATAAATTAAAATAAACTTATGTATAAATGAGCTCATACAAACCAGAAATACTAATATAGGTATGACAGTGAACGTGTAAGCCAGTGCTGAATTGAAGCTTGTTCGCCGCTGTTGTATGTTAGCGTCGGGCGTCCGCAGTAAAATTCCAGCGAATATTATACTGTATACGACACCTGGGGAATAAATCAATAATCATAACATACACTAGTGGACAGATAAATGGCATATTTGTTCAGGATTACTTGCAAATTAATATTTGGTATGGAGACGAGAGAAATAACATCACCATACGTAAAATTTACGTCAAACAATAGAAATAATAAACACAATGGTTAATTATCATCATCATCATGTCAGCCCATTTGACGCCCAATGCTGGGCATATGCATTCAGCCTACATATACCACACTAGTGACTGAGTTTTCCTTCTCTATATGTCTACAATGTATACAAAATGGTTATGAGTTAATAAACAGTATTTAAAAGTGATGTGTAAACTCACCTACTAAACTGAGACACATTAATATCCACAGAGGCACAAACACCACTTCCCAGCTCCAACTTATAAAGTCATCCAACTTTAAAGCAAGGAATATAAACTGAAGGATATTTACAGCACAAAACAATTCCAACTGAAAATAAAAACACACATTATTATAAAGAAAATCATTACTACACAAAAGATTTTGATGCGGTCCTCACAAAATGGATAGTGGTTCTCCAGGAGGGTGTTTGTGTACATAATTTGTCAAGCGGGTGAAGCCACGGGCGACCGTTAATACATAATAATTTGATCACATACACAGTAAACAAATTAAACTTACTTCATAGCTGCGATCATGTTTCACTGACCATATACATATAGCAATGGAGACTATGCTTATAAAGATGAGTGGTATGAAGACCAATATCCAAACATGGCGACTGGTGGTCAACTGGTCACAAACAAGTAACTCAAACATAAGGAGTATTAAATGAATGGCGAGACTTATAAGCATTGCTTTGTAGTGGATGTAAGCTTCACCCTCTAATCTGAAAGTCAATATTGTAAAAATTTGTAAAATCAATCTGGATTGATACCCCCCTCCTCCCTTTTAGGACAAAGACAAAAAATCTGATAAATTATAAATACTATTCCATAAGTTTATGTTGCCTTGAATAAATTCAATGTGTCTAAAGAAAATTTTGTAGTGACTTTTATACATAAATACACAAACTGCCACAAATAACTTTAATGAAATGGTGACCGTTTACAGAATCCTGACTACTCAATCAAATTTTAATAGTAAATTTTAAGTTTTGACCACATTCATAATACAAATGCAATATATAACACCACATAAAAACCAAGGTTACATACATAACATGGAGTCACATGTACAATTCACAATATTGCTAAAACATAACTTAGTATATTAGATACATTACATATGAATTAAGAAATGATGGAATTGCAGTATACAATAACTCAGACATACCTGAAGTGAGGATACTGCCACCAAACATATGTGCCAATTGTGGCACCAATAACTACAAGAAACTTCCATAACCAGATAGGAGCAAACACGGCCCAGTATGACCATGATATAGAGTTATCTAATTTTAGAGCGATTAGTGCCGTAAATATGAGCAAACAACTATGAACCACAAATTTGCTGAAAAGAAAATGCTTGTTAAAATCATAGATCACCATAACATCTCGACCATTACAAAGATAAAACTGACCTAGGATTAAAATCCTGAAATAAAGTTTGTAAATTCATTTCTATACACATTCGTCTTTATAATTTAAAGATCAACATTTCACTATTTCTTCATAGTTTAATATAATCAAAGAGTTAATAAACCGATGTTGATTTTGTTCGTGGTATTTTCCTAGCGTCACGTCACACAATCACAATATCACAAAAATTCACGAAATCATAACAATTTTTTTTTTTTCATAGCAATTTTTTATTTATTTTAGAAGAAACTGGGTCTTTGTGCCATATTATTTTTGAGTTTTGATTGTGTCAATGTCCAATGTCAATCAATTGTTTTTTTTTTTATATTCTTCTATTGGGATAGACGAGGGTCGGTTAACCATACTGCCAAGATTATCAAATGTCAATGTCGATGTGACAGTGACAGTAGGTTTGGCTGTACAGTGTACGGTGACAGTGACAGTTACAGGGATGCAGGAATTGAAACCGGCTTGCTTTCGGGACATTTTCATTTTGTAATTTTAATGTTGTTCTAACTCAACACCGCTGTTTACTGCTATTTATTTAAATAGCAGATTAAAAATAACTCTGAATCTCAAACAAATCTGTGGAATGGCATCTCCTTCACCTAAATCTCCGGAGCAAAGTGAGAAAACCAAACAATACGACCGGCAACTTCGCTTGTGGGGAGATCATGGCCAATCAGCATTAGAACACGGTCATATTTGTTTAATAAACGCTACCGCCTTAGGAACGGAAATATTGAAATCTATAGTTCTACCTGGTGTTGGAACTATCACTATAGTTGACGATAGGAGTGTTAGTGATGATGATATAGGGTCTAATTTTTTTCTTGAATGCTCAAGTAAAGGTTTGAACAGAGGCTCAGAAGCTTTACGGTTATTACTAGAATTGAACCCTGCTGTACAAGGACATTCAGTCCAAGAACCTGTGGATCAAGTTCTTAAAGAAAATCCTGAATTCTTTAAATCTTTCAGTGTTGTAATAGCTACTGCATTAGGAGAAAAGACTATTCAAGAACTTGCCCAACATTTATGGGATATTAATGTGCCTCTAATCTTATGTCGTTCAATTGGGTTTCTGGGTTCTTTCCGAATCCAAATAAAAGAACATGTAGTTATTGAGACTCATCCTGACAATGAACAAACAGACTTACGCTTAGATGTTCCATTTCAACCATTGTCTGACTACTTAGGCAGTATTGATATAGATACTGTGGATTTAAAAGATCATGGGCATATACCATGGATTGTAATTATCTATAAAGCTGTGAAAACTTGGCAAGCTAAGAATGCAAATAGCTGGCCTATGAGTAGAAAAGAGAAAAATGAAGTAAAAACTATTATACAAGAATTTGTTAGGAGAGATGAAAATGATATTCCAATTAGTGAGGAAAACTTTGAAGAAGCTATTAGGGCAGTAAACACAGCCTTAGTGCCAACATACTTGCCTGTGAAGATCCAAGAACTTTTATATTGTACTGCTGCAACTAACTTAACTAAGGATAGTGCACCATTTTGGATTATGTGTGCAGCCTTAAGAGGATTTGTGGAAGGTGAAGGAAAAGGAAAATTACCAGTGAAAGGCATTCTTCCAGATATGACGGCTTCCACTGATTACTATATAAAATTGCAAAATTTATATAGAACTCAAGCTTGTATGGATGCAGAAATTATTAACAGAAAAGTTTTACAAATTGTAGCTCAACTGCATTGTGAAGTTATCAGTGAGGCTGATGTGAAACTCTTCTGTCGGCATGCTCATGATTTGTATCTGTTACGTGGGTCTAGCATTGTTTCAGAATATCAGTTAAGTAGTTCTGTGGCTTCCTTCATTGCGAGGTATCTAGAGGAGCCTGATGTTATGATGGTACACTACATAATGTTAAGAGCAGCAGAGATCTTCCAGTCAGAACACTGTAGACCTCCAGGTGATTGGGAACCTGAAGGGGACATCAGCAAATTGAAAACTTGTGTCACTAAGCTTCTTAGTGATGTATCATGTCCACCATTCCCTAAGGATGATCACATACATGAGATGTGTAGATATGGAGGAGCTGAAATTCATAGTGTATCAGCATTCCTTGGTGGATGTGTAGCACAGGAAGCTATCAAAATTGTTACCAAACAATACAAACCAGTGAACAACACATTCATAACTGATGCTGCTTCAACCAACAGTGCAACTTTCGCCTTTTGAGTATAGGTACTTGTAATGTGTGATATTTAAATAAATCAGTTGAAAACTACTTGTTTTAACTAATTGTTTCATTCTTTTTATTCATCACCAAAATAAAATATTGTCATGAAATTAATAAGAGTTCCCAGCTACTATTATTTAACAACTCTTGAAGTAGCAAGCAGTATAAACATAATTTGAGGGTGTCATAGAACTAACAAATAAACAGTGACTACAATGTAATTCTTCAAAGTTGTGTATTCAGATTGGATATTACCACTTTAAAATCTTACAGTCAAAATATAAAAGAATGGTGAAAATACATCATTAACAATTTTAACACATAAATTAGATAAACATTATCACATGACTAAAAATAATTGAAACAAACTATACATTTGGCTAAATCCTTATGGATGGCGATGAAGGTTAGACCATAATCGACAACACTTATTTGCTTGTGTATACACTGGAGACATCTTAGCCTCAAGTAAAATGTGACACAACATTGAGAATTTCTCTTGAGTTACCTACTTATTTCACCTAAGCCATAACTTCAATCGCAATGCATCTACACCATTAAGATAATATTGAAATAAGCGTTTGTCTCTCACAAAACCAAGATTTTCATAAAGCTTTAAAGCTGGTTTATTTGTGATTTCAGTTTCTAATACTACTTCATCAGCATTGTCGTTGATCATTGCCTGAAACAAACAATTGAGAATATGTAATGGAAATTGCAACAAATCAGTCATCAGTCTTTCTGTTTTGCTTAAAAAGGTTTTGTATTTCTCACAAAAAAAATCTTAGTGCTCTAAAACGAGTAAATGGTTTAACTGAGGGATTGAGAATAGAAATGAATGAATAATTACCTGAATTGCCTTCCGAACTAGCCTAGAACCAATCTTTTTCTTTCTATATTTTTCATCAACGGCTAACATAGCAATGTAGCCTCTTTTAACAACATTACGATGCATATCTAACTTACAAACAATGGCACCAATGTACTTCCCTTCATGAGTTGCCAAGAAGCAAAGTTTAGGCCAGTTGTGGATAAAATATCTATATGTGTAGATAGAGTAAGGTTCAGACAAATCTTTTTGTATAAGTCTCATTATCTCTGGCATCTGTAACTCAGACTCATATGAAACTATGTCAATTTCATGTTGGGGTTCACGCTCCTCACTGATTATTTTATTTTCAAGGTTTTGTATAGCATCATCATACACACATCTGTCAATATTTCTATCAGGTATTTCTTTACACTCTTGTTTACTTGTTGAATTACTACACTGTACACTATTTACATCCTTATCAACCTCGCTCGGAGAGGTATCTTGTGCTTGAGATATATCCTTTAAACATTCGGGACTCCCATTCGCATGGTCACTTGTCCCATTGGTTAAGTTACTATTTTTGTTGTTAATATGAAGAGTATTAGCTAAGGTCTCGCTTAAATCGCCATGGTTAGGTATACTTAATTCGTCCCGACTTTCAGAAGGATCTTTGGCCTTTTTACTTTTGTTTTTCACATTCGTGCCTAACTGATTGCACTTCACATTCTGGACACTATTGTCCGACAGCTGATTCATCTTGACGATAATCTATTATTTACACATTCAAACGATTATAAGCTCATATTTTTTACATAATATGTTTTACAGCGATACATTTTAATTATTCTTGTCAAAATAGTAGAAGAGTATCACCGACATCTTGGCAAATATAAAAGCAAGTTTCCATAGAAAATCTTGATCTGACAATATGATACGCGTTTTTACAAGAAAATAGTTACATTTATAATATTATTATAACGCGAGAAAAATAAGAAATCCGAAAATACGTCTTGAAAATATTCAAAATTGCTAATTTAAGCCCAATGCCTTCCACAATCACATTGCAAAAAATAATAGTCGCATTACAGCACTGTAAAAACGATTTTTTGCATGAATTCTTTCTCTATGAATTAAAGCATACGTAAATTCAATAAATAAGAGTAGGACAGGACATAAAGTATGCTTAAAAGTTATAATATGTAAACTGTAATACTGGATAAAAATAAAATTCACTACTATTGCCAGTATAATAAATAAATAAAAGGAAACCAAAAACTAGATTGCCATACCATTTAATACCAAAAGAAAAATCACGCCTATATACCGGACAATTTAGAAAATTCGTTTCACTATAGAAATTCAAACCGAAATTCTTACAGCCAGGACAGATATTCCATACCACTAACAAGAATCTTTGCAGTCCGAGCAACATAAACATAAGTAGTCTATTACCTATGTACTTTAAAATTTAGGACATTGTAATTATAGATAAATTAGACCCTACCACAGAACAAAACATCGTACTTCTTCTCATCATCACAGAAATGAGAAATCAATGGGATTCAAACCATCGACCTCAGAGTTCAGTGTCCACTTTTTCTTCTTCTTTTAAAGGTTAAACGATGGAGCCACTCCATCGTTTTCGGTACCTATTGCAAGTGAGTCAATCGCAATGAGTAACCTCAAGCGTCGTTCAGACTACGCTATAATATAATTATCGCATCATAGCATATAGCTCAACAACATTTACAAACCAGAAAGCAACCGAATTTCAGACCTGCGCTTAACGTGTTGATCTATGTTACAAACCAAATATTAACTATGAACACGTTCACACTACGCTATACAATATTATACGCTATACTATAGCTATCTAGTATAGTATAGCGTATAGTTATCACTTATCCGGATCCGAGTGAGAGAGGTAGGTAGGTATACCCTGAATTCTATACAAAACAATACTTTAAAGGAGTCATTGAGAACTAGGTACCAAGAATAAAGATGTTTAGTAAAGTATCGAAAGTAAGTAAGCGAAAATAATAATATTACTATCATTGATACCATTGATATGTAAGTACATACTTAGACCCCAACGACGCGGGATTCTCATCCCGACCAAACCCCCGAAGAGGCCTGGGCCACACAGGTGGTCAAAGTCCGCGCGGGCGCCACTGGAAATACCTTCTGCGTGCGTATCAGAGACGTCCGGGAACGGACCTGAGAGCGGCCACGCCATTGGGCCGCTGAATTCAATAAAAAATAAAATATTCTTAGAGATTTTGGATGGATAGGTAGGTATGTATGAATATTGCCAATATGAATATTTTTTTCACAAATGTTCCAATTATCACTACAAATAAGTTAAATTCTTCAAAAAACGTAGCCAATTCTCTTCTTAAATCTAGGGTTGATAAATGTAGAGTTAACTTTGATTTTCAGTATATTGACTCTGTCACTATACTTAAAACTTTTAAACAACTGAATATAAAAAATACTGAGGATCTTTGAGGCATTTCAACCAATATAATAAAATCAATAATGCCCGCTATTGCACCTTACCTTGCTTTCATATTCAATAAATGTATAGATGAAAATCAGTTTCCTAATCTTATGAAGTACGGTAAAATCAGTGCTTTATCCAAAGCAGGAGACAAAAGTGATCCTTCAAATTTTCGACTTATGTCCATACTCCCAACCCTGAGTATTTTACTGTATTCAGTATTTGAAAAAATTATATTTAATCAATTCTTTTCACATTTTCAGAAAATAAGTTACTTCATAACAAACAGTTTGGTTTCACTAAAGGCAGGAACACAACGGATGCAGGAGTTGCACTTGTGAAACATATATTTGTTGCATGGGAGGAAAAGCAGGATGCCATTGGTATCTTTTGTGATCTATCAAAAGCTTTTGATTGTGTTGATCATGAGACTTTGTTATTAAAATTAGGGTATTATGGTGTTTCGAACAGCTCACTTGGCTTACTGGAGTATTACCTCACTGATAGAGTACAAAAAGTTAACGTTAATGGCACCGACTCTTCTGGCGCCTCATTAGTCATGGGAGTACCCCAGGGCTCGATATTAGGGCCTCTTTTATTCTTAATATACGTAAATGATCTTCCTTACTTCACTAAAAATCTTTGTGAAATAGTATTATTTCCTGATAAGAAATCATTAGGTAATTTTTAAAAGTGATAGACAAAAAGCAGTAGGTACTTGACGATGTAAATAATACCCTTTCGGAAATACTGCATTGGTTCACAAGTAACAACTTGCTGTTCAATGCGAAGAAAACAAAATGTGTAAAATTTACTATGCCCAATGTTAGACAGGTGGGTACTGATGAAAAAACGGCACTATTAGTTTATTTTAGCTACTTTCATAGCGTTATGTCATATGGTCTACTGCTATGGGGCTCAGCTGCTGATATTGAGACAATATTCATATTACAGAAACGAGCTATACGAGCAGATCTATAGACGCAGACCCCGTGACTCACTGAAAGAACTATTTAAAGTATTAATATTTTAACAGTTGCTTCTCAATATGTTTACGACAACATCTTATATGTAGTTAGGTACGGAAGAACATAGATTTCTTCAAAAAAAAATCCGTCAACCATAATTTTAATACAAGTAATAAAAATAAACTGGCAATGACAAAAAATAGACTTCATAAAGTAATAACTTTTTATTGATAATAACACATTTCATGAATATATACAAGGAACAGGAAAGTTAAATTAAAAAAAAACCTAAACAAACTATAAACTTATGTACTATGTATCTAAAACTAAAAAACTAAAATAAATAAGTAAGGCAGGCAGACTTAGGCAGAGTGCCCATAACACAGAAATGTATAAAAATATTTAATAAAATTCCTCAGGACTTGGTGGACATGCCTCTTAATAAGTTTAAAATAGTAGTGAAAAAATGTTTGATGAAGAAAAGCTACTATAATGTAGACGAATATCTTAATGATAAAAGTGCATGGTCACCCCTGGGTCACCCTAATCTTCTGTTGTTAGCCACTCGTAAAATACAATATAAAATGTAACACTATGTAAGTAAACGAAATAATATTAAAAAAGAAAATGGATAATCTACCTGAGTTTCTTGCTGGTATCTTCTCAGGAGAACCAACTTACCGAACCAGCGAAAGAATCATTTTCAAATGGTTATTTATGTACTTAATTTAGTATTTTTGTAATATTGCTTGACATAAAATTGTAAAATTTTGACATTCACATGTGCTCTTTATGTGCATAAACTTAAGCGAAATTGATTATTTGATTCTTTGATTGATTGATTAACGATATTTGAAAAATCTTCCGCGAAATGTCCTCCAAGTTTAGTTGATACTAGTTAGCTTATATCTATATCATTTTAATGTTGTGCATTCTAATTACAACTCCACTAAGCTAAGTTTGCACCTCGCTGGAATGCAGCGCAATCGGCGCAAGGTGCAAATTTAGCTTGATCGAGTACACACTTCACCCAACTTTAATTAATTACTAAACCTACATTAAAACAAACATTCATCAAGGTAGAAGTACCCACGTAGGAGTCAAGTGGTGCCCGTACCCCTGTAGGATTAACGCCTTGTTGACGTCATGTACAGAATCAACATGGCTGGCATGTCAAGCCAGAGGCAGGCAAGGCAGGCAGAGGGACTAAAAGCGCGCATGTGTTCCATACTTCCATCGCGGTAGGTAGGTGATGTGGTGTGTGCGTTTTGCCTACCTACCTACGTACTATAGTAGGTATAGGTACTTATTCGACGCGATCGACTCGCGCCTAGAGCGAGTTCAGTACCCGGTAGACAGCCGGTGAGGCGGGCGGCGTGACGGGGTGCACTAGTGAACAATATGCGCACGCCGCCTCTGTGCGATTTTCTAAGATAGTAAATAAATTTTATATACCAAATATTCTATCGTATCTCTATTTTTTATTGTCAACCTTATTTACTTGAACATGTGATTGAACACTTTTTTTAAATAATGTGAATTGTGTTAATTGTATACAAAACGTACATCCTATTATGTGATTGGTACTTTTTACTCTACAAGGAATAAATATAATTATTACATACCTACTGGATATTCACTAAATATATGTTAGTTTAAATTGAATGAAGGGATTTCGTGGAGAATTGAAGGAAGTAGTAGTCTCGTTCTACTTTCAAGTGTGTGTGTCAATTAATTGAAGACGGTGATCATCAATGGATAAAAACAAAGAGTGCCAGGGCTGATTCTTGTGTTATGTTTAATTGAAAAAAGTTCAATGGGCATTTGATGGTATTATTATAATCAACAATGGCGGACCGAGAACGTCCTGCGAAAACCCCCATTAGGGTGGGATTTTATGACATCGAGAGGACCATCGGTAAAGGCAATTTTGCCGTCGTAAAGTTAGCACGACATCGAATAACGAAGACTGAGGTAAGGAATTGGTTCTATAGAGTTAATACAATGAGTAAATTACTGACTTAGGCATAAGTACAAACAAAAGATTTGTTATTGTATACACGTATGATGCAGCTCTGCTTGCACGCTGTAATCCATACTAATCTTTATCTTCACTGTCTTATCCTTAGTATCCTTAGTATAACAATACTTAATTGCCAAAATAACTACCTATAGAGTTATATGCAAGACATAGAGATGGCTCTATGTTACGCTTTCAAGCCTAAACTACTGAACCTATTTAACTTTATTGATTTAAAAAACTGCCGGCCTGAAAAAGACGAGCCTGGTAAACATTAAAGTTTACGCGGCAACAAGAATAGGTAAATATTCGCATCCTACTTTGTTGAGCTGACAAAGTTACTGGCAAAAAGTTGTCGAGGATGTGTTAAGTACCTGCTTACTAACCCCCTTTTTTTATTTCTGCGGCCCAAAGCCGCGCCCGTCCATTGCCGGGCGCCCAAGGTACGCAATTAAAAGTATTTCCTGTGGCGCCGGCGGACCTGCTATCAGAAGGACACGGCCATATTCCACCTACTCCCACTGGAGACCATGGCTTGAAGCATGGTCGCCAGTGAGAAAGTATCCATGCCCATCGCAAAGGCCCTCGCTTCCACGCAGGGGTCCTCGCTTCCACTCAAGGACCCTTCATCCATACCTACCCTTTTGGAAAAATAACCGTGATTATATTATATTTATGTATATTATTTATTTATTTATAAGGTTAGATAGCTATTAGGTAAGTATACTAATGTGCCGGGCGCCGCTGAAAATACCTTTTGTGTGCGAACCAGAGAAGCCCGGCAACGGACGTGGTAACGGCCGCGGCCTTGGGTCACGGAATTAAAACGAAAAGTATACTAATGTATTACATACCTACCTAACTTGCGTGTTCCTTCATTGGTTAATCACTGAACATACCTATGTACCTACCTAGGTATGTTCTTAGGTCATGTTTTATGAAAGAAAAAAAAACACTTATGACGTAATGACGTGATTACAGTCATGTTTACGTTAAAATCAATAATTACATCAGCTTATCGATATAGTGCGCAACACTGCTAACGTGACAGTGATGAGAGGAGATATCATACATAATGATTTACCTACTTAATTATCTATAAAAATGGCAATAACAATAACTTTACAGGCAAAGACCCTGAATGAATCGCACAAAGTCCTTACGTCAATACCTTGGCAATAAAATGTCTAATTTGATTATAATGAAAAAGAAGTTAAGTACCTATGAGAGAGAACACTGCTGAATACTATGGAAAACCTAACTGAATAGGAGGATTAAGTCATCAGAATGGTCGTGTCGAATACAGTTAAATAATCAAAGACTTTACATAGCATAGTCTTTTTTTTGTAAGCAACGAGAATGAAATTAAAAACAGTTGTTTGAAGGTTAATAAAAAGATTCAACCGAATATTATCTTACTGTGATATTTATTATTGACATGTTATAATATATTAAGAAAGAAATTATAAATTGATCACAAAAACTGATGTCATCGGTAGGACTCGAACCCACGGCCTTTCCCTAACAGGGGAATGCTCTGACCAACTGAGCTACAATGACCACTACCTCCTACAGTACTATCCTGCTACGCTACCTGCTACGATCCTGGCATTCTTCTTTCGCTCCTCCTTCCATACTATTTTCATGCATGCTTTCCGGTTACGGGTAGAAGCTTTTTGACCTGCCCTTTTGACAAAACATTTCTGATTTGGTCGAAGTACGTTCGTCTAGGTCGACCTTTACCTACCTATCCACCCACTCCCGCCTTATGTACTTATACATTTTATTTATTTTTTATATCAGGTCGCCAAATTGACACCACCCGCCTGATGGAAATACGTTGCGAAGTCTGGCGATTGTGGGCGACTCTCACAGTACGCAATATGTACTATTAAGAGTGACCCTCAACTTGGCGACCTAGTGATGTGCCTCTTCACACTCCGCTTGTAGAACTCTGGGTTGTAAGTAGGAGGAAACACGTGCGCGGGCAGGGCGTTCCAGGTCTCGATCGGTCTACAGAGGAACGATCTCTTGGAATGCTCAGTTCTTGCGAAGATTCTATCCATACGGGTCGCATCATTGCCCGACATAAAAAGAAGAGGGTGGGATTAGGTTAAAGAGCTCTTCAGAACACTGGCCGTGGTAAATGCGGTAGAAGTTGGCCAAGGATTTTTTTTGCTATTGTTCGGCGCTGTGTAAGCGGTTCAAGGCTTCCTGTTACCTCAGGACAATTAATAATCCGATTAGCCTGCCGCAGCATAGCACCGAGTGTCTGATCTGCGTGTTGTACAGCAGGCACTTCTGGTGAGGTGATTTCGTTTATCTCTTTTCATTTATCCTTTCTACGTGCCCAAACCGGGTCTCCCTTGATTGACCGAAAGGAATTTGACAAAAGTCCACTTCCCAAAAAAATTTTCGCATAATTTCATTTGCCAAATAATCCTACTTAGCAAAAAATCTATTCACAAACATTTTTAACGCAAACCTAATGTTTGGGAAATGAACGTTTAAACTATAACTTGTTTACCAACTAGTACTTTTAACATTTTTTATTTAGTCAAATATTTCAGTTGGAATAACAGTTAACAGCAAGTCGTGTCTGGCACTCGCCGGCCTCTGCCGCGGCACCGCTCGCTTCGCTCGCTCGGCTCGTGCGTAGGAGGCCACAGTTATAAACTAACCCAACCTAACCATTCACCAAACAACCAACATAATTTCACCAAACGTTTACTGTCTCAAGATCGTTTGCTGTAATAAATCATTTGATTAAAGACCAAATGCCATAATGACAATATACTTGGTAATATTTTGCCAAGTAAAAATTTAACCAAATAAAATTATGCGTACTAAAATCATTCGAAATATTGCAATGGTATAAAAAAAGGTTGCTAAAATTTGTTTGGGTAATGAAATTTTGACAAAATCTTCGTCTTTCGGCAAAACGGCAGGCACCCGCCCAAACCATTAAATCATTATTTTTCTATCTTAGTCACTACATCTTCTGACGCACCGCAGCGTTCCCGTATCACACAGTTCATCACTTAATTCAGTAATGTTCCTCCAGGCATACTTCTCAAACTTCTCATTACCACAACATTCCCTCATAAAGTGATTGCAGTGCTCGCATTAGATTGCTGCCTTCTCCATACAGGGACAATGTTGACCATAATTCGTTCTTCACCACTCTATCATAGGCCTTCTATAGGTAAGGCTACGAAAGGAGAGTGTAGACTTTCGGTTTTTTTGCCCAGAACTTTTCGGTAAAGCAAATAAAGAGAAGACGTGATCCCTGCATCCCCGCTCCCTTCCTGTCTTAAATTCAGCCTTAACATCCCACATTTTTTCGTCAGTGTCTAATTTTAAAATAAAACCGCATATTTGTCATTGCAAATTAAGCGTACCTTGGCTTCGAGACGTTTTGAACACAGTTGTTGTGCCTAAAAATGTCTGCAAATCTATCAGAGCATTCAAGGCGTAGGTAGAGGTGCCTAGTCACTCTTGAATAGCGCTAGATAACAATCACAGGCTCATATCTTACTGCGGGAAATACCTAATATTAAAATAACTCTACATTTTTCTTTTCATTGGAAGTTGTGAGTCGTGGAACTAATCTGTCACGTTTTCGTTACATATGCTTATAGGAAGGCGTAAGGACCATGTTTTGGACAACAGTGACCAATAATAACAATAACTGTTTTAACTGAAAACAAATGTAACTTTATAATTGTAAACCTCCATTGTTTCACTTTATCTATATGACTGTGGTTGCTCAAATGAATGATGTTTACACATTCGCTACCACCTTTAAATTATTACATAGCTCTGCGGTTTTGCCTTATGTGAGGAGTTTATTGTAATTAAATTCTCAATCTTAGTTGTTAATGTCGAATTAAAATGTACAAAATATACATAATTATATACTATAAATATTTACATTACAAAATATCGTTTAAAAAATCCTCCGCGTCATTGCCGACTGGGAAGGTTCCCAGAATGCTGGCTGTGTTACCACGTTGGATGGATCGCCATCCAACGTGGTAACGTTTCTGGCCCAAGTATCGACTTATACTTGGGCCAGAAAATAGGCAGCCTTCTGGTCCTGAGAAGCATCGATTAGGCGTTTAGCAATGTCTCTATAAAGGCGGCGAGCACTCGGACCCCATGACCCCAGTGTCTCAACCCCAAACGGCTCAAATATGTAATCACCTGCTAGGTTAGCATATTTATGTCGAATTGAATCTAATTGTTTTTTACTTTATTCTAATGATGAAAACGTATGATCTTGTTGGTTAAAGAAATGAGAATGAGATGCAAATTAGTGGTCTTATTTCGTGTTTAACACAGTTAACTTATACGTCGTTTTAAAATAGGTGCTAAGATAAAGTGCAAAGAAGTTCCCCAGTGTAAATACAATTACGTATCTCGAATGAAAGTAACTGTATCGTTGGTAGACTTGTACTTTATGAACCGCTTGCCCTATAGTATCAAACTGGGTCATTGGCCGAATCTGTACATCGTTGTTGTAAATGACTCACCGCTCACGACGCGCATTTGCACAAGTGGTTTTCTTTCCCAGTGATAATTTTAGAGATGCTGTGCCTAATTTAAATACCTATTGAGCAGATACAAAGTTTTGAATGAAAATACAGAGGCCAATCTTACGAAAACGTTGTGTTGAATGAATACACCGAAAATAACAGTTTAGTCAGACGTCCCCGGCCTTCGTTATTATTGTTACCAATGTAGTTAACGCTACTAATCCGTTTTCAGGTTAACTAATAGGCATTCCATAAGGTTCCTTGTAATGCGTTTGAATGAAATTGTGGTCATTAGATGTTTGAACATTATATAAATAATCTGGTTTCCTCTTCTTTTGAAAACCTACTTCGGGTTTTTTTCCATTCTAAAGGGTATTAAGTAATTGATAATAATAACATCAGAGATAGCTATTACAAAAGCTTAGTTTCATCCAAATATCGGTAAGAACTTTTGTGGAACACCTAGATATCAATCAGTGATTCAGCGTAATCAATTGGATGAGGTCGAAGTGTCGGCGGGTGGGCTGTCCCGTCCAGAAATACCGCGGCATCGACCTTGCCTCTCTGCTACACGCATTGCGTTGTTTTTATTATTTTACTTTTCACTTCGTTAATGCTGAATACCAAGGTGATGGCCAGTCGTTATCCGCGCCAAAATCACGGTAAAAATAAAAGCTCTGGTGACGGCTGATTTTCCTAATTAGACATTTTTTTTCTAATTGGTAGGTAGGCTCTTGTATTTTAAATATTCTTATTGCTGGAATTGAATGAGTGGTGAGCTAAGCCTAGGACTGTCACTAAACGTGACTAATTATAACTACCTAACTGCATTATACAATACACATTGCCGGTATAATATACACGTTCAAAATAAGCACGCGGGCGAAATAGCGAGTTAAAAGTTGTATACGTACCTACCTATATTTATAGATAATACATCGAATATGTATTTATTTATAGCAGACCTTACTGTCATTAGTCAGCCGATAAAATATAATGACTCGATGTTGATCCACTAGAACTTGATAAGGGCCCGGATGTTTCAGTACAACTCAGACAGGGCATTACATATTAATACTACAGAATAGGGAATATATAAATAGCCCTAAATCAAAAATCCGACCGGTCTAACTACAGAACTTCCATATCGCCCATGGGTTGTGGAGGTCAGATGGCAGTCGCTTCACGGAAAATATCGAAGCTCAGCCGAATCGCAGTTAGACTGGAAAGCCGACCCCAAATAAGTTGGGAAAAGGCTCGGTGAATGATGACTACAGAATAGGGGATCGTACTGCGTGGTAATACTCTAGTAATATCTCTATGGTACTACCTACCTAGATAATTTCACACACATTAAAATATTCTGAATAGATACGTAACATCATTATTCTCAGTAATGTACGCCGTCGTAAAATAGTCGATCTAGCCCAGACTATCATGTGATCGACTTAGCTAATGCACGGTTAACCAAATTTAGAAAACAGTACTTCTACAGTGATAAGTGGAAAGGTTTCAGGCAGTGATGACGTCGAAAATGTTTTCCACGAATCGTCGGAAATATTGAATTGTTTAAAAATTTTCACATTTCATACGAAATGCGAAAATGACACGCGGAACTTAAATAACTCTTCAATACGTTTCTAGTGTTCCTACTTTGGCATAGAGTAGAGTAGGTACCTATCTAAGAAATTTATCTAATCGGATAATGGATGCCGATTAAGAAAGTTCTCCTTTTACAAAGTCATTGGTTGAATGGAAAATTGATCAACGATGTGCATAGACAATTCGATGTGATTGGCAAAATATAAAAGCCAAACGCTTCATCGCATCAGGTAGAAGACGCGTGATCGGCATGTGTAAGACTGGCAAATATTTTGCCAGGAAATCTTATTTAGTATGGTTCGCGCTCAGTTTACACTGAAAAATGTTCGCTTGACGCAAATGCGTTATCTATTTTGGAATTCTGCGTCACTGGATGTTCGTTATCAACATTCTGCAGTCACCCTCCACCAACGTCTTATTTGTCTCTCTTACTTTCAAAACTTTCTATATTGAGCTTGATCTGTAATATTCGAAGGTAGAGAGAGGCTTCTAGGATACTTTTATCGATAGATATTTAACATGATAGCACCGAGACATGGTGTGTGTTTACTCTCGATGAGTGCCTCCTTATCTCTAGTAGTGACGTCAATCGTACGTTTTGTATTGAAATTTGTAGTAACATCATGTTATGCAACATAGTTTAGGAGTATTTGTTTACCCTTTAAAATCTTTATTGTTCATTTTATTTCTTATCTTGTCACAAGACCGCAATAGCAATTTCGTAATTTTAAATACCTATCTTGGAGAATCTACAAACACGGCCAAAGTTTAACTTAAAGATTGGTCTGCTGTATCATAAATCATAATATAAATGAAATGCCTCTTGATTAAATAAAGATAAATTTTAATACCTTACTTACCTGTAAACCTATAAAACTTGAAATCGGATGTTTTACTGTAAAAAGATGACCTATATAACCACCAAATCTCGCAATGGGATAGGAGAGGAGACGTACCTACAAATAAGGCGTACCTAGAAAATGCTTTCAATTGAATATTGTACAAAGATTAAAAATAGTGTACTGCCGTGACTCATACATAATACTTACAACGTAAGCAGTGGTGCGTGCCAGGACTGCCGTTTTTATCCTTCAAAAGTCTGTCTGTAGTACTTAGTACGAGGCATGATAGCACGGGGGTACTAGACTGGAGAGTACTACGCGTCCAGTGCTTCCACGACGTTGCTCCTACATTTACTAGAAGTTGCCCACTCTTGCTTGTCTATTGTTATAAAGTGCGAAGAAAAAGCTTTTCGTGCTGCGAACACGTTGATACGTACTAGGTAGATACCTAGTACTTGCTACCTACCTAGTACCTAGAATACTTTGTTGTCATACTATCAAGCATAATAGATATTGTGTAATACGTAGACTGTATGTTTATTATGTGACAGCGACTTGTTGACATATATTAATAATGAATATTATTTAAATTACTTATCTAAAACTAAACCATAACATAAAATTCAACACTGACGTTTTCCATTGTGTTTATAATTTGTTGAAGTTAGTTCTAACTGTGTAAACGATAATGATATACAAAAAGCAATTTTTAAAATTTTTGTCTGTTTGTCCGTCTGTATGTTTGTTTCCGCTAATCTCTGAAACTGCTGAACCGATTTTAACGGGACTTTCACTGGCAGACAGCTGATTTAAAAAGGTGTAATATAGGCTACTTTTTGTCCCGGGAATGTGCCACGGGAATTAGGAACCATTAAACTATTTCAAGCGTCTACTATTTATACTTATATTATGTCTTAAATGAAAAGAACATACTCTTGTTACCTACTTGACGAACAGCTATAAATTATATGAACGTCTAAATATGACGTGTTCTTTAAATTAAATTTCCCCAAACCGTAAATCGTACTTGAAGCATTGTGAAGAAGAAAAAATAATGTGTGTCGGTCTCTTTCAGTCATGCTTCGTCTCCCTGCGAAAGGGAGACGAAGCATGAGAGTTTATTGATCGTAGTCTAGACTTGTTGATTGTGACTGAAGGGCTTGATGTCCCTGACTACGGTCGAGGACTCGAGGCTTTCATTTCAATTACGGGGCTAAGTAAATTATTCGTCACTTGAAAATATGCTAGATGCAGAAATACTTGTACTTAGATCAATTTAATTTATTTTGTATTCAATGATTTTGCAAAATAGTAAACTGCATACATTATTCATAATTGCATCGACTATAATTACCAACACAAAGTAATTCTACATCTGAAAAATATGCTCAGAATGCACTATTGAAATCGTCCATACAAAACTAATGTACGACTTCCTCCCCAAAGGGTTCTATCCAATATTTGCCAGAGTCCGACAGTAAGCAGCTTGACTGCTTAAGCAAAATGACTTTATCTTTGGAGTTCTTGGTCTCGCCGTAGCAGTCGTAGCAAGCATCCCTAGCAAAAGTTACTTAGATTTTGTTACAATACATAAATAGAAGAGCATTTAAGTCGTTTCATTATATGAACACTGCACGGGAGTTACTCGGTTCGTCCGACGGCGGGGCGATCTGAGATTGAGAAGGAGAGACGACGACTCGTGGCTGATCTCGACCGTAACCTCGACAGTATCTCTCAATGGGGTACCGAGAACCTGGTCGAGTTCAATGCCCGCAAAACACAGGCGTGTGCATTTACTGCGAAGAAATCCCCTTTCCTTCCCCTACCCTCTCTTCAGAATGCATTATTACCAATGAAGGACAACCTTGATATCCTTGGCATAGACGTTCGTCGAGAGCTCAATAATAAAAACTACATCGAAAGATGTATAGGGCTAGCTTCGCGGAAACTAGGAATACTGAATAAGGTAAAGAGATTCTTTACACCGGACCGGAGGTGTCTGCTGTACAAGACGCAGATTAGACCCTGCGTCGAATACTGCTCTCACCTCTGGGACGGCTCCGCGAAGTATCTGCTGGACGCTCTCGACGCTATGCAGCGACGGGCTATCCGTATTATAGATTGTCCGGAGGTAACGGGAAGCCTTGAGCCGCTAGTTCAGCGCCGAACAATAGCTTCCTTGGCCGCATTCTACCGTATTTACCACGGCGAGTGTTCTGAAGAGCAATCTGATCCCACCCTCTTCCTTCCGATCCCGAACGACTCGTGCCGGGCAGAGATGCCACCCCCACACAGTGGATAGCATGTTCGCGAGAACCGAACGTTTTAAACGTTCGTTTCTCTGCCGAACGATAGTGGCCTGGAACGCCCTGCCTGTGCACGTGTTTCCTCCCACATATAATCCTGGGTTCTTTAAGCGGAGCGTGAAGAGGCACATCAGTAGGTCGTCAAGTTGAGGGCCACTCTCAATAGTAATGTGTGCTGTGAGAGTGGCCCACAATCGCTAGACGTCGTCACGACTTACCACCAGGCGGGCGGCGTCAATTTGGCGAACCAAATATAAAAAAAAAAAAAAAATGATAGTACCACGGAGAACCGAAACCAATAGGGTGACGCAGCAAACAAAAAAAATATTATAAAACAAATTGCAAAGTAATGATTATCGATAAAAGTGTAAATAAAAATAAAAAATTCAAGGCGACTAAATAATAGGTTCTGAAATCATGATTTTTTCCTTTGAACATCACCGCAGCTGGATTTTTTCTACATTAGCTACAAGATGTGAATTGTGTCATGTATTTGTTAACTTATACGACGTTATAGAAGTTTAGCATTAGTCTCCTAATCATATTTATTAGTGATATGACGTAGTGAGACTAACAAACTGTCATGTCTTAAGCACAGAATAGGGAATAGTACTTACATACAGAACTTGCACTCCGACGTTAATTAAAGCACATTCTTTTATTTACAGAGAACATCATTCGAACGTTAGGGTTGTCCAGTAAAGTAAAATATATACCAGCATAATTTTGACCAATAATTATGACGTTAATGCCTCAATATCAACTCTATGGTCAATGCCGTGTCACAAACAAGAGACAACCTTTGCTGATTTACAACTTCAAGTTGTTTTTGTGGTTCTTAGGCCTACGTCACCGAAATAATTCAACAATATTAGGGGTTGCCAACTGAAAATTTGTTAAAATATTCCTTTAAATAAATAAAAGCAAAATATTCACTCTACAAAACGGTTAACGATTACTTAGAAAAGTGATACGAAGCGCTAGTATCGGCCGTGACAAACTGATTGAGTTAGTTCTAATCTATAAGTACTTATAATAAATCTGTGGAAGTGAAAATTCTGTACATTTAAAATATAAAAAAAAATAATGGCAGGGGGTGTTACTCTGGAGACCATGCTTCAAGCCATGGTCTCCAGCGGGAGTAGGTGGAACGCGGCCGTGTCCTTCTGCGAGCAAGTTAAGTTAAGGTTTGGTTTTCGGTTCATAAATAAAAAAGTTATGTAGATCTAAAGTAACACGCAGGCGGAGCTGCGGGCAACAGCTAGTAACACATAAACAAGTAAAGTACACTTCTATTCGATTAATCTAATATATAAAATTCTCGTGTCACAGTTTTCGTTGCCATACTCCTCCGAAACGGCTTGACCGATTCTCATGAAATTTTGTGTAAATATTGGGTAGGTCTGAGAATCGGACAACATCTATTTTTCATCCCCCTAAATGTTAAGGGTAGTCCACCCCTAAAGCAAAACAACGTTTGCCGGGTCAGCTAGTGATTTATAAAATTCTAGCATATCGCCGCGGCTCCGCGCTCTAGTTTTCTCGTTCCTGGTTCACGTGGGAACACGTAACCTGGATAAAAAGCCTATGTTACTCAGGGATAATGTAGCGACATATCAGTGAAAGAAATTACAAAATCGGATCAGTAGTTACGACGCCTATTCGCTTCAAACATACAAACAATCCAATCTTTCGTCTACTATATTGGTATATAGACTGACACATGAGTTGAATCTAGGCGTAAGCTGAGCTTTGCATTTGTGTGAGTGCACGTACGTAAACGTATAATGCGACTTGTTTTACACACACGTGTTGTACACACAGCTTTTTTACTCTACTTTTCGTGAACAATCGCGAACTATACTCCATTTTGACTTTGATCATTCAAATGTATCTCCTAAAACCTGGCATATGCTGAACTGGACACCCATTTGATGCATGAGATGCCACATTATTATTGGCGCGTCTGTTGAGATTGTGGTTTTTAAGACCCAAATTAGCCAAATCGGTCCAGCCGTTCACGTGTGATGTCGTGACCAAGGGGAATAGGGATTCATTTTTATATATAGAGAAGATGAGTGAACATGCTTCCAATCCCTTGTCATTAATCCCAAGTCATTAATTTGTTTTTATTTTTATGTTGCGTTTTGAATTTATGTTGTATTGTGTGGCCACTTTGCACCGATTAAAATATTTCTTTGTTTTTCTAAATTTGAGAATATGATAGAGTGACTGCTATTAACTCGATATTAAGACCGAACCCAAGTGTTACATAGTTAACAGAATCACAGAACAGGGCATAGTATGTAAGTACTACATAGTCCGCATTCGAAGTTTATCAGACATGGAAACTGTGTTGAACTATGTATTTACATACATACATACATAACATCACGCCTCTCTCCCAGTGGGGTAGGCAGAGACCACGGATTTCCACCTGCTACGATCCTGGCCTACTTCTTTCGCTTCCTCAACTTTCATTAATGTCTTCATGCATGCTCGCCGGTTACTGGTACTTTTAACCTGGCCTTTATTTAGGATATCTGCGATTTGGTCGCAGTATGTTCGCCTTGGTCGACCCTTAATAGCTTGTCCATTCACACTCGCTTCATGTATCTGTTTTTTCAATCTACTGTCATCCATCCTCTCTACATGTCCGAACCATCTAAGCATCCCTTTTTCCACCTTGGTTACTACATCTTCTGACATACCACAACGTTCTCTTATCACACTGTTTCGCATTTTGTCCATCAGAGTCACACCAACTATACTTCTCAAACTTCTCATTTCGACCGCATTTATTCTACTCTGATGCTTCTCCTGCCACACCCAACATTCACTACCATACATTAGTGTAGGGATAAGCACTCCTCGATGCCCAGCCATCCTTGCCTTATGAGACACGTTCTGGCTGTTCATAAAGCTATATAGTGCCCCATTCACCTGATTACCTGCCACAAGTCTTCGCTCAATATCACTGTCATGCCTTCCATCTCTTGAAAACTTACATCCTAAGTATACAAACTCTTCCACTTGTTCCACTCTTTCTCCTTCAATCACAATCGAACAGTTCGACGTACTTTCTTCACTTTCAAAAATCATTACTTTCGTCTTACTTACATTCACTTACATTCCTTTCTTTTTCAAAGACTCGTTTAGCATACCAACCATCATCTGCAACTCCACCGCCGATGATGCAAGTATTACCTGGTCATCAGCATATAGAAGGCATTTGACGGTCAGTTCATTCATTCTCAACCCATACACACTTTCTTTCAACTCTTTCAAACAGTTGTCAATGAATAGATTGAACAGTACAGGAGACGCCACACAACCCTGTCTAACACCTCTTTCAATGTTAAACCATTCTGTGTAAGCGCCGTTAATTCGGACACAGGCACTGGAATTCTCGTAGAGTGATTTCAGTGCCCGTATCAGTTTGCTGCTCACTCCATACAATGCCAATGTTAGCCACAGTTCACTCCTCACCACTCTATCATAGGCCTTCTCTAGGTCTACAAAAGCACAGTCGACTTTTTGGCTTTTCGCCAAGAACTTCTCCGTGATGCAGCGTAAAGAGAAGACCTGATCCATGCATCCTCTTCCTTTCCTGAATCCTGCCTGAACATCCCACATCTTTTCCTCAGTTTCATTCGTCACCCTTGTAACCAACACCCTTGCATACAATTTGCCGACGATGCTGAGCAAGCTAATTCCGCGGTAGTTTTTGCAATCACGCTGTGACCCTTTCCCTTTGTACAATGGCACAATGACGGCATTGCACCAATCTCTTGGTACAGTGCCGTTCCTCCAGCAAAGGTTAAAAAGGCAGTACAGCTGATTTACTACTACGCCTTGTCCCGCTTTTAGCATCTCGGCTGAAATCCTATCACACCCAGCTGCTTTTCCTACTTTCATACTTTTCAATGCGTTAATAATTTGTGTCACGCTGATTTCATTGTCATCTTCACTGTCATCCATACCCTCAATAGGGTTTATCACTTGCGAATTCTCTTTCTCAAATAAAATATTCTTTCCACCTCTTTAACACACTTCCCTCCCCATCCAAAGAACTTCCATCCTGGTTTCTGACTTTGTCCAGTTGCGAAGACGTATTAGTACCTCTGGCAGTTCGTACAGACTTCCAGAAGAGTTTTATATTGTGTTGAAAATCGTCAGATAACCTCCTGTCAAATACATTTCGCTCTTTCTCTTTCTCTCTTTTAATAACTTCTTTTGCCACCCTTTTACACCTCTTGTATTCATTCTTAGCTGTATTTACATCCTCATTCGTTGCCTGATTCATTCGCTGATTGGCTTTTGTTGCCAACCAATCCTGCCATGCTTTCTTTTTTTCAAATATCACCGATCGGGCTTCTCCGCTCATTCTTTTGGCCTTGCGTCCTTTTGTCCTTTTACTCACTCCACACACTTCTACAGCTGCTTCCACTAATCCTTCCTTAAATGGTTTCCATACCCTTTCAACTTCATTTATATCATCTATACTAACAAACTTCTCTCTCAGTCTACTAACAAAATCCTCTCTCTTTCTCATATCTTGCAAATTTTCTACTTTTATACGCTCAAGATCAGTCACCGGCTCTCGGACACGATGCCGCCACCTATTGAAGAGACCTCTAAACCGGGTCATAACCAGGTAGTGGTCTGTGTCGACACCTGTTCCACGATACGCCCGAGTATCTAGTACTTTCAATCTCAGTCTTTCATCAACGATAACAAAATCTATCATACTTCTCTGACTTCCTTCTTGTCTCGTATACATAAGGATATCCTTATGGCCAAACAATGTATTTGTGACCATTAGGTTCCTCTCCAAACATACTTCCAGCAAACTTTCCCCATTCTCATTTACTCTATCAAAACCAAACTTTCCCAATACCCTTTCATACCCATCACGCTGAATTCCCACCCATCCATTAAAATCTCCTAACATTATAATTCTTTCATTGGGCTTGCAACTACTCAAGATATCTTTCATATTATCCCAAAACTCCTGCTTCTCCCTCTGGCCTTGGCTGGACCGGCCCCACTGCGCATTTTGGGGAGCGTATACTCCCAATATAAAAATGCGAGTGAGTCCCACCTTTAACCTCAACCAAAGGAGTCTTGGGTTAACACATTCAAAGTCTATCAGGCATGCATTCATTCGAGCGGAAAGGAGTACCCCAACGCCCTGACAGGCTGCTCTTGATTCGGCCACTCCAGACCAGTACCCTGTGTAAGTCCCATGGGTAGTGGTATCACAACCTTTCCGCTTGGTCTCACTCAGACATATTACATCTATACGCCTTTCATTCATCATCTCGCATACTTCATCTACTTTCTTACTCATTCCTCCTCGCACATTCAACGTAGCAAAGCGGCTATCCGTAGCCCACTTTCCGCTCCCACTGGGAACGAGACGTGACGGGTTGCGAGCCTCATCGCCGCCGTTATGAACACTACAACTTATATTCATCGCGTTCCCAACGAGAATACTAAACTAGATATATACCTAATTATATTACATAAATACACCTACTTATTATACTTAACTATCTAAATATATAAATATACAAAACAAATTATTCAAATTATTCACCACGCCCCCCCAATCGCACACAAGAAACTATATATTACAAGTGCTAACACAATCGAGACTAAAATTAAATTCAAGAATACAATCAAAACGGAATACATTACAAGAACAATAATTCATTCACAAACAAACACAAAATGTATTTATAAGTTAATATATACCTACTCAAAATATTTATCAGTTTTTTTATTGTTGGTATTTTTTGTAATCAAAACACACACCCAAGAGCTTATAAAATTGTGCTCATTAAGCTCAAGCCACAATAAGATCAAGAAACTCGAGGTTCGAACTCACGCCCCAGATAATTATACAAATATACTAACTACTAAGCCAAGAGGTCTAGTGGTCTGTGGCTGTTGATAACTATTGATAAGCCTTACTATAAATCCAATAAAATTGACAGCTTGTGTTGCCATCAATCTATTAGAAGTGATTCCTCGTTAGAGTTTTATTTGTAGGAGTTGCCAGTGTCGTAAACCAAACTTTATTAGGGTAGGGTTCTCAGGTTAAGGTTTTAGTATGATGAACTTTATATAGGTAACACTAAAATGTATACACACGTTCTTAAGCTTTTTTATCTATCACTATTTGAACCGCAATTACGTAGTTTTAATCTAAATTATGTAGGTAGGAACGTAATCTTTCAATTAAATTTGAAATTAGTGAAGACATGTAGGTAGTTATTTTATTACAATTATACATAATTAATTAATGTGCATTGACCTAGCGTCTCTGAACCATGGAGTTTAGCGCATAATATATGTAGTTTAGGGTGTAGTATCCGGAGTACGCAATTTCCGGGCTCTGTCCTCGGATCACATAAAGACTTTCCACGTTGTGCAATCCGAATGCCACAGCGGCCACTGCCTCTAGTAAGAAGTCTTTATTTACATATTACACATACGTACAGAAGGCTTCATGGCATTCTTTCGAAAACATCTCCGTGCTGTGAGAATAAGATAAGGTGTCAGTAACTTACACAGCTGTCTGGTCAATTTACGGCTGAGCGTGGTTTCAAACACTTTCGAATTCTGGCAGTTAACATTAGATATACCTACATCATGTAAGGCTGATAAGTATTTATTTTTATAGTTTACCACTTAGAATTATTGTGATAAAATAAATACTAGTTAATAGATTTCGTTGAGAACGGAATAGCTGCATGGTCGTTAAATTTATTCATGATACAGTGTGTATCGACTAATAGGTTTGTTGTTTATTTACTGCCATCTATTTATTCATGCATGAAGGAAGGTAGTAGTGTGAAAGGAGGAACAAATAAGTACAGACCAACAGTACAAATAGGCAAGGCAAGCAAACCCCCGAAAAAGTGCTCAGAAATGAAAATGACTGACCAATCAGTGAAAATGTGATTGCCCCTATACATAATTAGCACTTTTTGTAAACTTTGGACCAAAAGGCGTCGATTGGTAATAAAACAAAATTTGTGCGGTTGGGCTATTAATTGGTTTAAACAAATTAATTTGTTAACTGATAAAATGTTGGTTTTTATATTGGAAAATGATTTCTAAGGGTAAAACGAGCAAAATAAGACACTTTTACTCTTGTGGTTTTTTCGAAAAAATGCGTTATAAAAAAGTTACAAATCTTTTTAAATCAGCACATCACATTTTCAGTGATTGGGGTCAGTCATTTTAGTTTTGTCAGGGGGTTTGCTGCTTGACTAAAAGGCACCACATATACCAAAAGAAATCTCTTGCAGTAAGTAGTAGCTAAGTAAAGGAAATGCTTGGTAGAATAAGTTTAATGTGTGCGTAGGTTGATCTATACACGAATATATATTTATATGTAAAAGGAGATACATAAGTACATATAATATACAAGAAATAAACAGATGCACATAAATTGTACATTCTTTTGTTAATAGACAGGTTCACGGGTCTGTGTTTTCCGACGTTCGATATTGTAGAGCTAGATGACTTACAGTTCGCGAGATATAAGCCGAGCCTTGCATTTGTGTGAGTGCAGTGTACGTGAATGTATATGTGACCCCTTTTACACACACATTTCTTGTACACACAGCTACACAAAGAGATTTTACTCTACTTTTCGTGGTCACTCACACAGATGCAAAGCTCCGCTTATCCCTGGCGACCTGTACCTACCTACTTATCTGTTATTTAGTGATCAATTATTTTTAATTCCGAGAGGGAGAGGGAGCGTACCCTCCCCGCTGAGTTCCAAAGTCAGCGGCGAGGGCGCCGCAGAGTCATCTACGCCCAAGACCATCGACCTCCATGATCGAGGCCTGAGGACGGCGGGATAGTCACCGACGTACCAGAGACGCCCAGCAATGAACTGAATGTAGGAGCAGCCGCGGGCGCGCGGACCTAACATAAAAAAATACAATAAGAATTACAATATACATAATTATGTACTAAAAATATATAGTTACACTACAAAATATCGTTTAAAAAATCCGCCGCGTTGTTGCCGACTGGGAAATTATAGGTAGGAGGTATATACTGTTAACATATACCTCCTACCTCCTCCATAACATGGATTAAAATATCAAGAGTTAGGAGGTAAACAATCCCGATTTGGTACCAAAAGTGCCTCTCTTCGATGAAATCCCAAGGGATTCCAATTTCCAATGTTTTGACGTAACCGCATCGCGCAGTGCTGTTATCTACTAGACTCTAAACAATGAGGTCAATATCGGAGTAGCTGACCGGCTCTTCAGTATATTACTGCAATTCCAATCTTTACTGTCGCTGTGTCCTCTTTTAGTATCTGTTGGTCTATGTTGTTGTTTTGTTAGAGTTATTATTATGGGTTGTTTCACATACGTCTATAACAGTAAAGTTACAATGATACAAATAATGTATCAAACTTAAAGAACCTCGTAAAAAATTGTGTGATGTAGGAAATATCGCGTTTTGTCGACTCAGCATGAGATAGGTACAAATTCATACAATCATATGAACTTTTATTCCGTTTCATATTAATCATTAAACTAACAGAAACCTCACAGACTCTTCACTTTCTTTTGTCAAGAACTTCGTAACCCTTCATGTAAAAAGGCTTACTGTGTATCATGACGAATTTCTAGTTGGTTGATCTCTCTTTTACTACTTGGAACTTATCCCTATTTAGATAGAGGTGTACTTACATAAATTATATAATAAGTACATATTGGAAATTTGAAAATACATTAGTTCCTAGGGCTTTAGGTATATAGTTGTAAGTAGAGACCATAGTAAATTTCCTTGTGGTATTTTACAGATTGACATTGGAACCGTTTGCGCAATCACTTCAATTGAGCTAATCGGTCCAAAATGACGCTCGCGTTGACGTCATTGCCCCTTTGTAGAGATGGACATTCACGAGGCACTAACGTAACTGTACTTTTCGACTAAAACACTTAAGCGATGACTATGTAAATTGTTATCAAAAGATTTCCTAGTTATTTGAATAAATTGCAAACCACACTTTATTTCGAGCGATTAAGACGAAGATATACGAACTGGCTTTTAACTGCACTTGCTCTGCAGATATGCTGTTTGAATGCTGTCGATTGCAGTATGTACCTACAACCACAGAGCATTGAAAACAATCCCCTGTGGTACAACTGCAATAACTGCAATTGAAACCAACCGTGCACACTGATTGTTGTCGGTGTGCAGTTGGCATGCAGTTCCAACAACTGCAACCTGGCAGGTAAGCTTGCTACATGGTAGACGTGCAGTTCAACATACCTATTAGAAATGCATACAAACTGCATTGGAGAGCAGTTGAAATGCATAATTTAGAAACTTTTCTACACAAACTATATTTTTTCTGGTGTAAATTCTGGTGTTTTAAAAAGTATTCCTCTTGTTGCAGGTAGCAATTAAGATAATAGATAAATCGCAATTAGACGCCAGCAATCTTCAGAAGGTCTACAGAGAAGTGGATATTATGAAAAGGCTGGACCATCCTCATATTATTAAGCTTTATCAGGTGAGTTCAATTATTACAATATTTATTGTATTCCTAGGATTAAGTAAGAAATAAGTAAGTTCAGTAGCACTTACCTATTAAAAAAGATTGTTACATATTCTTTTTGTTTGTATGTAAATCAATTCGATGTTGTAGTATTTATTTGTAGAGGCTGATTGTTATTTTGTGCCGTAAGTATCTAACTGCCGGTTTCTGAATTGAGAATTTGAAGTTGAGCATCCACTGAGTACGCCAAATGTCAAAATTCAGGAACAAGTTTTGTCATTTGACGTGCTCAACGGATACTTGACTTCAAATTCTCAATTCAGAAACCGGTCGAAAGTATCTTAGCACTATTATTATAGGTCTTGTGTAGGTACATGATAGGATACTATTCCCTATTCAGTTATCACAGAATAAAGAATATTCTACCTATTAAGGTAGGATATTCTTTTGAATGCGTAGCCCTGATGTATAGGGATAAAAATCAGGATCTTATGTTAGTACTGTACTTCGTACTACAAAGTAACTTAGTCACAAATACGTAGGTCACACTATAAGTTTTGCGTAACTTAAAAAAACAACATGTTAAAACCAAAATATTATGTTTATTGCTTTTCAAAATACTCCTTTACATTTACTTTTTTACATTTTAAACATTTTAAACTTTACTCCTTTACATTTTAAACATTTTTTCATGCGATCGATCCATTTTTTTAAACAGGAGGACCACAGATCTGAAGGCATGTTTTCTATGTGCTGATTGAACGCTATCACTGCCTCTTCGGAGTTGGTAAAAGTGAAACCTCTCATCAAATCTTTGATTTTGGGGAAAATACAGAAATCATAGGGTGCTAGGTCGGGGCTATGCGCAGGATGGGTGACGAGTTGTACTTTTTCGGAAGCTAAAAATGTCTTTGTTTTCTTGACCGTGTGTGAAGAAGCGTTGTCATGATGTAGGAGAACGCGGCTTTTGGGTCGTCTTTCGCAAACTTTTTCTACCGAAAAAGTTCGCGAAAGACGACCCAAAAGACGTTGTTTACCCAGGGTGTTAACCCTGGGTAAACAAATGGTAGAATACCACTCGGCATTAACACTCTTTTGATCTTCAAGTGGAATTGTACGGATGGAACCCGTAGCTGAGAAAAATAACGCGATCATTTTTTTAACGTTTTCCGCCTGCCTCACTTTTGTTGGGTTGTTCTCATTTTCAAACACCCATTCACAAGATTGCTGTTTTTTTCGGGTTCAAAACAATAAATCCACGTTTCGTCTCCTGTGACAATGTCATAAACAAAGTTTCCGAACTTTCAATTCTTCCTGTAAAATTTTCTGGATTTGACTCATACCAATCCCCAATAGTCCTCGAATTGTCTCATAGGTAATCCGCGGGTTTTCTTCAATTAACCGCTTAACAGTAGCCACATTTATTGGATAGAATCAGGCGTTACCTGGCGAAAGTCCATGACAAAGCAATGGTAAGTATGATGTTCAAACTTTTTCAAATAATAACATTATTTTCGATAAATAGAAGACATTAAAACGTCGACATATGTTTCACCTCTACACGAGGCATTCTCAAGATTGTCTCAGAGAGGACAGGCATGGCTGTTCTCTCTGATGCTATTATTTGAAAAAGTTTGAACATCATACTTACCATTGCTTAGTAGCCACATTATTTTCGTTGACGGCAGTTGAAGCCTCACCTCACGGTGCTTCTCTCCCAAAAGTATTTTGAAGACGAGACGAGACAGAGAAATTTTAAAATCACAAAAAATCATCGCTCTAAAATCTTTTCGACTTAATTCCATTTTCGTTGCATACGTAGAACTTTGATGTGTGATAAAAAACAATAATAATTAACAAATGATTTCCCGCTAATTGTTTTTTTTTATTACTAAGAAGGTTGCAACGTTTAAAAAAATATAACATTCGAAATTCAAATAGTTCCGATTAGCTAGAAGTGCAAAACTTTTAGTGTGCCCCATGTAGGAAGTTAAGAAAGTAACAGTATTGTATTGCGTATGAAGAATCGCACTTGAATAACTCAAGTTCATAATGCATACAAAAAAACGCTACGGTTATTGGCATCGGTATTTAGCAAGTCTCGTGAACGGTAAATCTCAACAGTCCCATAGCTAGCTTCTGTCAATTTGTCATGAGCTGGTGAACTTGAAGCTATAGCGCGTCAACTGGATGTCTATTCCATTATGTACTGCACATGACTCGCTCCAAATAATGTGACAGTAATGCTATTAGCCTCGTAAAACGAGGTTGTAGTACATGCCGTTAGCAGAATCGACGCGTAACTGAACAATACTAAGTATTTCTTAGCAGTTATATCGTAAGTAGAATGAAACGGGTAGGTACCTATATATGTGGATATAGCAATTTGTTCATAAATTAACGGCCCGCACTTACAAATTATGAAACTTTGTTGTTTAATTAGGAAGGCCTAATTAATACTAACTGGAATGGCGCCTACGGTACTAGATGCAAAAGTATTTGAACTACATATATTTGTATGTTATCTATGTCGAGTAACAGATCTATAATTAGTAGGTATTAGGTATACTTACTTAGAATGGAAAACAAGATTTTTGCAAATACATACGATTTGACAGAGCAGCCTGACGACGTTGTGCTAAATTAGCTCTATATTTTAAACGTAGAGTTTGCTCTTTATTTCACTCCGATCCTTAGTTGACGCTGAATTATATATACAACACGTTTATCTGTTCCGTAGCAAAACATAAACTCAAAATTAAATTAATCTAATCTCCACATAGACCTCGATGGCATACGCAGACTACAGAAAGCAAAGTTAACGCGTACAGAAGTGCTGAGAGTAGGTAGATAATTAGGCAGCTATGTATAACATCGTACTAGTTACTCCTCCATGCTGCTTGCACATTACCATTGAGCAACACAATTGCATTACCAGTATGATGGTAAACGGTGCAGGTTGCCTTGCTTATATTAGATTATGAAAAAAGTATAATTAAGTATTGCCATCAGCAGTATTGGCAGTATCGTCCGTAGTAACTATGTGAAGTACTTGTGTTGTTCTACGTCTAATTTATTTAGGTAGGTGGAACTTCGTAACGCAACAGCGGCGCCACCTACCGGGTCCAATTGTGTATCTACCATCCTCGAAATCACTTAAACACACAGAAGTACAGTACACTAGAAGTTTAGAAAAGGTTGCTTTTAATTTAAGACGGTACGCATTTCGCCGGGACGCTAGTATTATTCTAAAACCTTAATTAGCGTAACTTATAAATAAAAATATTTTCTACTGCTCTAACAGAATGAATAAGAGAAGAGTACTGATGTTAGGCTATGAAGGTAATAGGAATAGGTAATTCAACTCCTGGTTCAAAATCAATAAGTTTGTAGATACCTATAGATAGATAGTTATATCGGGACATCTCTATAAGGAATGAATAATTATTATAGAGCATTTGCATATTATTATTATGGAGTTATTTCAGTAAAATATAATTTAAATATTCTGCAGTTATGCGTTGAATCATGGTTGAATCAATAAATTAGAGCTGTATTTATAATGGTGTCATTTACCTAGTTCAACAAAATATCGTATTTGACCTCGTCTGCCCTAAAGTGCCCTGTAAACCAATAAATGTTTTGATAAATTTTACGTGTTTGTCATCTAATTTCATAGTCTAAGTCTTCGTTTGAAGCGTTTGTCAAACATCTACGAATTTTGCTCTGTTTGATGAAAAATGGGATTGTCATACCTAGTGTTTCAATGGTGTTTGTCAATGCTATTTCGACGTCTACCGTAGCCTGTAGGGTTTGTCAAAAACGTAAATTAGATTGTCAAAACATTTTTGGTTTACAGGGCACTTAAGAGTATGGCAGTGTCGACTAAAGTCGATCGACATATTCAACCAATGATAAAACAATATTTCGGTCACGTGTTTTTGAGCTATAACACAAAGCAGTGCTAGTTATGGCTAAGGTAAATTTTACTTCATTTCTTGCACGAGTAATTTTTTGTCAGATTTACAAACACATCACGCTTATATCCCCAAAAGGGTTAGGCAAAGGTGCATTACACACCCACACTTTGCCAGTAATATTGTTAGTCCCACATAACAGGAGGCAAGCTTACCTATTGCTGTTACTGGGCACTATAGAGAATCCATAACAACTCTGTAATTTAAACCAAAGTTTCAACAGTCAGGGACAAATGTTACACTTACAAACCAATAACAGAATCTCTGCAGCCCAAGCGAGTTTAATGAGTTTTGCCAGGTGTTTAATAAATTGATTAGGTAATACTTTTGTATGTTTTTGTGCTATATTTTTATGCTATTCTATGACTTCTTAAAGGTCAAAACGTTCTAGGTTCAGGTGCTGTACATGTTTACGATAAATATATCTGAATTTATAACAAAAACTGTCTCAATTTACCGATTACGTGAGATGAACCCTTACTGTCCACCTTTTTACTTTAATGTATCACCTTTGATGTATCAACTCAGAATATAGTTGCTTTTTAGCACATTCTATTTATCTTGTGACATCAAAAACTGTGTTATCTGTCATAGTTGTATAATTAAATTCACAGCAATAAATCAAATAACGTTTTTGTAGTGCCAATATTTGCTGTGTTGTAGTCGTTGGTACAAGTGGTTGCCTGTATTTATATCATGGGAATCATTATTTTATTCTTCATTTCAGTCATTCGAAAATGGAAGTCATGAAGATACATCATGATTTCCTTCTAATTTGACTTGTCATGATCTTATTTACCTATTTATCTGCTAAATTAGAATAGGGTTTACGTTTACAAATTCATGGACTGCCTTCTATTAATGGAATTAAAAAGACATGAAGTCCGATAAAATGACATTTTACTCAAGAGGTTTCACGTTTTTGAGTTGTCTTGCGATCCGATAATAAAACCCCTTCCACAAAGGTTAGATAAATGACTTTACAGTGTTATTAGTGACATCCTGTTGATCATTTAACCTTACTACTTATTTAAGCAGGTACCTAAAGAAATAATCATATTGTGAATTTATGTTCTATTGAATTGTATTGTATATTTTTAATTAAATATGCTCAACATAAGTACCTAATTACTCAATAAAATTAAGTGTTAGGTATTTGTATCAACTCAATTTCAGAAAACGATGTGTTTCTTCTTGATGCTCTCTTGGATCGCTATCCAATCAAGACCATGAGCCTAAATTGATTGATTTCATTCAACTGAAAACGAGAATAACTGCTTGTCATATCATTTTCACAACCCTGTTGGTGTCAACTTTCCAATCTATCTGCGTTGCGTGTGACTGAACTTGATATTTTTCGTGAAGCGACTGCCATCTGTCTGACCTTGACACAACCCATGAGCGATATCGAAGTTCTGTAGTTAGACCGTTCAGAATTTTGTTTTTGGATTACCCATCTAGGCAACTGCCTGTAACGACTGCCTCTGCCATAGATGTTCATATGGCAACCGGGACCTTCGAGCCACGGAAGGATTTCTCAGTCTTAAGAAATGGTCACCGGTACTAACCGGCCTGGCTAGATGTTCCTTAACCTTTGCAATATGTTTACCTAGTCGGTTGCCACTTAGCCACAACACAAACCCCTCCTTTTTCTAAAGATTAATATTATGAATAATTATAAAACGCCGATTAATTTCTGCAATTGGAACAATACATGTACCTACATAACCTAGTTTCGCAACACATGCGTTGTATGAATGGATGTGTCATTTGACGCTATTTAAAGCTTCAATGGTGTACAGCGGGAGTCCTTGTGTACAAACATTGTCATCTGCAAAGGTATTAAGCAATGTTTTGTCCTTTAACTGCCGGAAGAGACCGTCCGTTTATTGAGTGATGTTATCGTCGTTGATCAAACATTCATATCCGTTGTTTTGTGTTCACTAATATCACACTAATGTTTATTTTTACATACTAGTCGGCACGTTCCCCATTCATTTTCATAGCGAAGTGATGACTTCTGAACATTTGTAAGATGTTTTAAAAATGACAGCATGTGTAGTGAGTCATTATGTTAAATTTCGAGGCCGCGGTCACGGAAATATTTCATCTGACAGTGTTCGGAATTCTTCGTAATTATTTAATTATAAAATATATATTTATTTTTCTTCAGAGTATAGTCGTAGCTCATAATTATTATTGTGTATAAATATATATGTTATATATAAATTATGGCATTATATAGTAGGTTTATATACGTCTATGTATATTTAAATAATTAATTATTTAAGTACTCGTAGTTATTAGAATTTAAGTCTATGACCTTCATATGAACTATTTTTTTTTGTATTACTTTTACTTACACCAATTTATTTTTTTCTTTTCTTTTTCAACACTAGTGCTATGCACCTACTACTAGATCTATCTGCATCACCCTAAGGTTGACTGGACTATAATGCCTGTAGCATTAAGTCCGCCATTGTACAATAACTGTGCAAAAAGTTTAAATAAATAAAAATAAAAAAATATTTTAACTGCGAAGCCACATGTGCGGGTTGTGAAACTATTGTTTTGTAAAATAAAGTAAACTAAGTTAATCCTTATAACATCAGTTATCTGCCAGTGAAAGTCCCGTAAAATCGGTCGAGCCGTTTCAGAGATTGACCAAAATACAGACAGATAGACAAAACTGTAAAAATTTAACTCACCTTCTAACATATAAATAATAAACCGGGCAAGTGCGTGTCGAGTCACGCATATAATAGGGTTCTGTAGTTAGTCGTAAAAGTCTCTATAACTCTTAAACTAACAGAGTTACACCATCCGTTATAGTTTTCCTTCAAAGTTCATTACATTTTTTTTTCAATTTCTTCACGTAAGCCGTTTAGATTTTAGAGCCCCCTCCCCCCCTCTAAAATCGGACGCTTTCGTAAAAACATTACTTTAACTTTAAAACTAAATATCTCGCAAACGGATACTTAAATAAATTCATCTTAGCAACCTCTCTATGGTTTTAAAAGACCTATCAAATTATACCTCACACGATGAGGTAGACGTGGGAAAAAATATCACCCCATTTTACGTATAAGGGAGGTATCTCAAAAAAATTTTTTTTCTAAATTTAATTTATTTTATTTTATCACTTTGTAGGCGTAGTAAATATACATAATCGTGCAAAGTTTCATGTAAACGTTTGAGATGAAAGCCGAGGACGGACGGATAGACGGACAGACATGACGAAACTATAAGGGTTCCGAGACTTTTACTATGGAACCCTAAGAATGAATCGCCGTTCGTTTGTCTCGTTAAAACTCTGGAATGGCTTGACCAATTTGGCTTATTTTTGTCTTGAAATATTCCTAATAGTTCAAGGAAGGTTTAAAAGGATGGTATGAAGTTCGCCGGGACAGCTAGTAGATAATAATTATCAATTTAACTACCTAAGTATCTACATAACGTTTTATAGATCAATTACTTAGTAGGTATAAGTTAAGATCATAACAAAGTTTTATTTTGCATTTTAGGATATATTTATTAGTCAGGGGTATTTTAAAAATTTGTTTAATAAATATAATAAAGGTAATTAAAACTATTTTAAGAATTTAATGACAAACGGTATTAAAAGTAAACAAAGAGTTCTCAACATTAAACAATTACGAGTATTTACTAAATAAGACATTCTGATTGAGACTGAAGTCTGTTTGTTAGTTAGGTCAGTCATCTTCAGATGACAGAACTCATTTTGATGAAATTTGATCAATGTACACATAAGTATATTTTTATTGTATTTTTATTTTATCTATCAGTAATTTTATCCGGTAACCTATTGAAATCTCGAATTTCTGTTACCCGAATCTTAAAACTCCGAAAACGGTTGGTAGAACTTTTAAAAGACAGATGTAATGAATGACAACTTTTTAAAATTCCCTTTTTAATTTCTCAGATGAATCAAATTCCAGGTGCACTAAAACCAAATTTTCAAAAAGTTTTTTTTTGTTTCCCATTTTCTCATAATCCAGATATAGTTATACCAGATTCTCAGAATACTATTTTTTGTTTCCCATCGTACCATTTTCCAAATAAACTATTGCCAGATTTTCATAATCTTTTTATTTGGTTCCCATACAATCGTGTTCCAGCTAAACTATTGCAATAAATAATATTATTTTTTGTTTCCCATGCTAACAATTTCCAGAATTATTACTAAACTACCCTACACTATTAACAAAATTTAATAAGCCTCAATTATTTTGTAGGTCTTAATGATATTATTTATCTATCTAAACCTCTGTATAGTTTTCGCCGAACCAGTTTGCTTGCTTGCTTTTGCTATCTTTACTATCTCCTGCAAATAAAAATTGCCAGGACGTAAATTTATTGTTTTATTTGCCTATTACAGATAGGTTTAAGTGTCAAATTCGACTCACTGGGTTAGGTTAGGTTAGAACTGCGACCACCTAAACGACCAGACAACGGCCAGAAACGACTTGCATTAAAAGAAAAAGAGATTTGTCCCAGGTGAAAGTGACAACTGTGTAATATGACATTTTCATATAAAAAAATCTTGATTTTAAAAATCTGGATATTGTTTTTCTGGATATCAATTAAGTGTATTTCAAAAATTTGTGTTTTAAAAATTGGGCTTTCGTGAATATGGATTACGGTCATCTGGATTTTGTGCATTTAGATTTCGTGTGTCTGGATTCTAAAACGTCGTACAAATGAATAAATGGGCAAATGTAATTCGGAGTTGCGATTATATGGCAAACAAAACAACTTTATGCAATTTTTAAAAACGGGATTATGAAAAAATGTTCAAACGTTTTCGGGATTATGATATTCGGAATAATAAAATTCCTGATTAAGATAGGTAACCATTTTATCCCCATAATTTCACTAGGTATATGTTAGTATTTTTTAAACTCGTATCGTAAATAAAATCCATTGTTTCAGGTCATGGAGACGAAAAACATGATCTACATAGTATCTGAGTATGCAAGCAAAGGAGAGATTTTTGGTAAGTATTCCCTTTCTTTGAAACTATTTGAGAACTGTTTTGACCATATTAGTACGTGTGCAATAGGACATTGAAACTTAATGATTAACAGCAAGCTCATTTTTCGTAAGTAGCTTTGTTTAACCGAGTCCTACACCTATTTCTAAAAAAAAATCTCAAATCAGGTAGCTAACAGAGTAATCTAGTTAAAATATTCGGAACAAAACTGTAAGGTTGCATTAATTCGTATAGAGTTGCAAATTGGTAAAGGTCTTAAGTACATTATTATAAATCAAAAAGCAAAAGTCCCCATCGATCCGACTTGTGCTAAAAAAGTTATTCAAGGTTCAAGATGAAAATTTTAAATTTTTGGAATTTTGTTTATATTCAAAATTCTACAATTTTGTTCAAAAAATAGTTGTGAACAAAATTGTAGATAATAAAATAACCTACAAAAATTACCTTACAACTATTTTCCTAGGAATTACCATTTCTGATAGATTGCGTTTCTTAGCGTCCAACAAGCTAGCTATAGCTTGTTGGACGCTTGGTCCACTCCTATTAACTCTGTCGTGATGTTATATATTACTCGCTAAAAATGTAGCTTTACACTGCTAAAGCTAATCTGCAGTCCGAGCTTACTTTAATTTAATAATTAAAAATGCCTCGATATTTGATTGAGATCTCTTCATCACCAAGGGAGACGTGAGCTGGTGATATTCAAAATTTATAGAACACCGCGATATACATAGGCTTTTGAACTAAAAACTTCGCACTTACTAAAACAATGATGCCACAGACAGACAGACAGATTTAACTTCAAAACCCCGCGTTTTCGTCTAGGGTTAATTAAAAACAGAGTTCCACGTCTCGTCTGTCTAGTCGCTATAAATTAAAAACCTAGAGTGGATTTTCATGGGGTTTCACTCACCAATAGTTATTCATGTCAAAGGTTTTTAATTGACCTACATAAAGTGCGAACTTTGATAGCTTACCTATCTAAAGTCTAAGTGCAGTTAAAAAAATGTACTTATAGTGATTCCAAATTCATACCATCTCTCATACTATTTAATACATAGTATACTTACTAGGTATATCATATGATAATTTTGTTAAAACATCGAAATCGATGTAATTATGTACATATTTATGGGATATATTTAAATGCACATCTTATAAACTTATCGCCCCTCAATTTATATTCATCAGATAAATATTTTTTACATCAAATAGGTAAATTATTTCTCTGCAAATAAACCAATTGTTTAACAAAATATAATTCGAAATATACATCAACATATTATATTTGTTTTTCAAATGCCTAACAAAAAGTTGTACGAAAATTTAATTTGCATAAAAATAGGAGCGGACACCCGCAGTTTCGCTCGCTTGAAATTAAATGTAAATGAAATTAAATGTAAATTATATACGGTACTAAAAAAAAATAGCGGACCATACGTATTTTGGCTTCTGCGGACCATTGATAAGCGGTTGGGAACCATTGATAAGCGTAACGTGACCTTTTCTACTAAATCGCACTAGCCGCGTTAGAGAACTTCGTTCCAAACAATAATTTTTATTTTTTTTAACAAAAAATGTCAAGGACCGTTGGTTCTATACGGTTATTTTTTTTTTTGTATTTACGTGATGTAGGCACTTGTGAGTGAGACTCGATAATAATACTGAACATTTCTATTCCCGACTAAAAATATAACTTCGTCGAGAAATCGATTAAGGGTATTCGCATAAGTTCGTGGCCGCTTTGTCTATGACGTAAGCAAGCCTGACGTGACGTCATGGCGGGGTGTCGCTGACGGTATAGGGGGTTGGGTGGGGCAGGGAAATAATTTTGCACCCAGCTGACTACGTTACCCCAAAACCGTAGTCGAACTCTGATGCTTTTACATGAATTTTATTAAAGTATAAAATGAAATCCATCGAAGCGATTCTGATTTATATGAAAAAGTGGTTGATATTTAGCTGTAAATATTATAACCTTTCCTGTTTAAATGCCGTTTTAGACTAGAGACGTTAAACAATGCATTCTGTATATAAGTTTACCGTTCTTCATTTTTAAAAAGTACAAGAACTTAAAAATAATCTAGGTCGTAATAAGATGCAGTACTAAAACGATTTAGCTAGGTAACGATTTAGGTAGGTAGGTACTTATACAAGATAGGTATTTATTTGTTGCTCAATGACAGCGAAATTATTGAACCGATTTGGCAGTGTAGGTGCCTATAAAATAGCTGATATGCTGGACTGAGAGTTGGGTTTAGTATTTTTTTTTATCTTAGTGATAACTTCCTGAGCAGATAATGAGAATATTATTAGTAAGTTAGGTTTTAAGTATGTATTTACAATAAAATAAATCTAACTACTTTGCAATATTCCGCCACATGCAAATTACCCAACTCTCGTATTTATTCATGCACAAGTCCGCCCTCCAAACCCACTTAGGCCGAAAGAATAGAGAAATAATTTTGAAAATAGAATAAATATGAGAGTTGTGTTATCGTGCAAAAAATAATAATATGTCGATAAAATAAGATGTCGATGGCTCGGCGCACGGCGACCGAATGAGCCGAGCCATCGACATCTCCTGATGATGCCCCTGGTTGGGGGCGAAACACGTGTCGAGGTTTTTTATTATTTTTTGCACGATAACACAACTCTCATATTTATTCTATTTTCAAAATTATTTCTCTATTCTTTTGGCCTAAGTGGGTTTGGAGGGCGGACTTGTGCATCAATAAATACGAGAGTTGGGTAATTTGCATGTGGCGGAATATTGCAAAGTAGTTAGATTTATTTTATTTAACTATGGACTTCCGAAAAGTAACGCCTGATAGTATTAACTTTATGTATTTACAATCTTTCGGCAATACAATTCTTCTCGTTTGGCTTTTAACAGCCAAGCCACACATTTGCCTAAGTTGAAGAACTTAAAACTAGTTACACACAGAACGCTATACGCTAAGATAAGAGGAAAGGGTTAGGTTAGGACGTGTAGAGTTAGGAGCTTGGCTTTACATTAGATGTGAAACCTTTTTACAGTGCAATCAATACGTACTCGGTTGACCTTACCCGTACAGGATTTTTTTTAGTGGGATAGGAATTACAATATACGAGGTGGATTGAAAAGTAATCGGCCTAACCAAGAAAATAAATACATAATAAATGAAATATATTTTTATTTTTCAACGTAATCACCATCAAGTTCAATGCACGTTTGCCATCTTCCCTTCCAAGCATTTAGCCCGTTGAAAAAAATTATTCTTCCTTAGAGTCAACATATGCGTCTACTGCTGTTTTGACCTCGTCATTTGTCAAAAATCTTTGACCTCCCAAGTGCTTTTTTAGGTTAGGGAACAGAAAAAAGTCTGACGGTGCCAGATCAGGTGAATAAGGTGGATGCGGTAACAGTTCAAAGCCACAGTTGTGAATTTCTGCCATTGATTGGACAGATGTGTGAACACGAGCGTTATCTTGATGAAACAGGATTTTTCTTCTGATCATTCCTGGACGTTTTTCTTTTATTTCCTCTCGTAAACGACGTAGTAAGGCGCAGTAATAATCAGAGTTCATAGTCTGACCCCTTTCAAGATAATCAACCATAATCACATCCTTCGAGTCCCAGAATACTGAAGCCATCACTTTACTTGCCGACAAAATCGACTTAGCCTTTTTGGGGGGTGGTGAAGCAGGTCTTTTCCACTGTTTTGATTGTTGTTTTGTTTCCGGTGTACAGTAATGAACCCATGTGTCGAAACATGGGTTCATTACTGTACACCGTAGTAACAAAAACGATTCAAAAAATCACATTCATCAGCTTCAAATAACTCCAAACAGTCGCGTGCAATAGTCAATCGCATCCTTTTTTGCTCAACTGAAAGCAATCGCGGAACCCACCTCGCAGACACCTTGTGAAAACCCAACACGTTGACTATTATGTTTTGAGTATGTTCATAAGAGATGCCTATAATCTTGGCTATCTCTCTAATTTTCAATCTGCGGTCTCCCATAATTAAGTCGAGTATTTTTTTAACATTTTCGTCAGTAGTGGACGTCGAAGGCCTTCCATAGCGGGGTTCGTCTTTCACACTCTCTCTACCACGCTTGAATTCTGCTATCCATTTGACGGATGAATACGAAAGAGCGCAATGCCCTAATGTACTGACCATATTATCATGGATGGCTTTTGATGACAGCCCCTTCTAATGGAGGTACTTAATGACGCTGCTCGATTTGCTCCATTTGCGGAAATGATGTCAGATTGCTTTGTTAATAAATTTATAAAATTAAAACTAATTATCGCACACGTTTCAAACTTCACACAATTAACAGGTCTGAACTGAACTAAATAATGTGGGTAGATTTGATTTTCAGAACTAAATGGATCAGTGTTAGGCCGGCTATCGTTCAATCCACCCTCGTACATAATTATACCCACATATCTACAAAATATCGTTTATAAAATCCTCCGCGTCATTGCCGACGGGGAATGTTACCAGAATGCTGGCTACGTTGTCACATTGGATGGTGATACTTATTCTGTAGGCCAGAAAATAGGCGATTTCGATTAGGCGTTTAGCAATGTCTGAATGGGAAAATGTACATTTTTATCGTGACTGGAGTTACCTAAGAGGTGATAGAGTTAACAGTTCTAGCTTCCATTATCCATATCTATAGTGATAGTAGAATAATTATAATGATAAATACGTATATTCCTACTCTTTAACTTAATACTTATATTATTCTATTGAAGCAACTCTATCACATAATTTAAATAGTAGGAATGTTCACTTTGTTTGAAATTTTACACCTGTGTCAAATATTTTCATTCTGAATAGATGAATGTCTGTGTTCCTGTTTCGTGCACAGAAGCCTAATTATATAGAACCTAGGCTAAATAAATGACCTAGGTCCTTCCATTCATTATTATACAAATTTAAAAAAATAGTTCTTAGTAGGTACTATACTATAATCTTCCCTCGTACGTTAAATTTGTAAACTAACGTGGACAAAATTTATTGATTAGTTTTTCTTTGTAGATTACTTTTATGACTGTAGCCACAGTGGGGCACTTACTCTTATCTAGTCCCCATTATTTCCAGTCTTTACTGTAGTTGTCAATATGGCGATAAATAGGTACAGACCTTAGATCAAAAATACCTAGATTACCGATCAGTGCTTTAAAAACGGCACCACTTCACCTCGGTCATAGCACACCTGCGCGCTTCAACCGCGCGCCGTACTAAGTTCCTATTCCGCTTGTTGACTCTCGAGGGATGCGACAACGGCGCTGTACATTGATGCGCCTGTATTAATTATTACGAATTATTTCTATGTCGACCATCAATGTACAATCTTGTTTCTTTTATAGATGGTATTTGTAATAATTACCTATATAGTATTCGAGTGCCAAGATTCCGCGTTGTATTTGTACTGAATCCAATGAAATGAAATATCTATAGTATTTTTGATCTAAGGTACAGACCTACTAAAATGAGTTCTCTAGGTACCTACATCTACAAATAATTATGTTTTAATAAACGCATCTACATGCAATTTTTTTTTGTTCACAGATTACATAGCGCGGTATGGACGAATGGCAGAACAAGCGGCTCGACGTAAATTTTGGCAAATCCTCTCCGCTGTAGAGTATTGCCACGAGAGGCGCATAGTTCATAGAGACCTCAAGGTAGTCCAGATCCTCGCTGTTTTATATTTAACTAGCGGGCGCCCGCGGCTTCGCCCTCTTGACAGACTATGATTATGACAAAAACCTTCCTCGAGAACCTAACCATTGGTGAAAACCGCTTCAAAATCCGTTGCGTAGTTTTAAAGATCTAAGCATACAAACGGACGGAAGCGACTTTGTTTTGTAATTTTTTTTTTTTTTAATATTTTTGGACATTCTCACACAACGTAATATGTGGTGATAGTGATAGGGATAAATTGAAATGATTCAACTGTTGTTTTTAGGCGGAGAATTTATTACTAGACGCAAATATGAACATCAAGATTGCGGATTTTGGGTTCAGCAACTATTATGCGACTGGAGAATTGTTAGCAACGTGGTGCGGCTCACCTCCATACGCTGCACCTGAAGTTTTTGAAGGGAAGAGATATACGGGACCTGAAATAGATATTTGGGTAAGAAGCAATAGACAAATTGTAAATTGCATGCAATATAGCGTTTACTTGTTTGCGTCAAATTTCAATGTTACGTATCTAAATTAAACGTTTCGGAATTTCATTTAATAGAATCGGTTTTACAGGTTTTAGTATAAGATTCTGTGAAATTGTTTTCTTATTTCCTTTTTCTCTCAGTGCAAAGCTGGGTTACAAACAAATTTAACAAATGTTTTAGTTCTGATGGCAAGCATTTTCTTACAGAGTCTCGGCGTAGTATTATACGTCCTCGTGTGTGGAGCATTGCCTTTTGACGGCTCCACTCTACAGTCGTTAAGAGACCGAGTACTCTCCGGCAGATTTAGGATACCGTATTTTATGAGTGAAGGTAAGCGACATGAACCTCATTTACTTTTTTATTATGGCTTTTTATTTATCGTTTACTCTGGTCTTTGAGGAGTGTTGAAGGTTACAAAGTCCCGTCCCCGTACCCGTCTCACTTTGACGTAATAAATGTTTAGTACTGCGTACCTCTTATCAATTATTATCAGTCATGGTATGTATTCATGAGGATGTATTTGAAGAGTTCCATTTTACTTTTATGGTAATCGTTAGTTTAGGTATAAATAGACAGTTATAAAATAACGATACCAATTAAATAACGAACCCTCAAAGAAGTATTAAGTTGACTACTTCCAGATTTGTAAAACAAAGTGACCGTATATCAATTGTAGGTAAATTAACACGATATTGTACGCGTATCATATTTTTTTATTCTAATCACTAATTATTTTTTCTAAGTACTACATAAAAACTTGAATAAAGTTGACGCAGACATGTGTGACATCTCTGTGTGTGACAACTTAAACACATCTGTTGACAATAAATTAGTTAGTCATAGTTAAGGAAATGTTTACACTACCTTGGAACCTGTTGGACGTGGATGATAAAAGTAATGAGATCGATAAGCAGCCGTGCATTTGCGTCATCATAATGTTCAATCATGCATCATATTCGACACAGAACCAACCGACAATAAACACTCTTGTAGAGTTGTGAAAAAAGGTAAAATTTAAAGCCGTCAGACTTGCAGATCGGTATTTTAAACCGACGCACGTATGTGGGATTTAAATCTCTGTTGAAATGAAAATAATATGTAAATTGTTTGGAACAGTGGTTTTGAACAGTGGATTATTCGAGAAGGTTTGGATGTTTGTCAACAAGTTCCTTGGGTATCTGCTGTGGCGACAGCTAATATTTTAATATAAACATTTTATTTTCTTATAATCTTGCTGGTTTTTGTCTCTATGCATTAATTTTTCGCGCGACCTGTCCTATGTAGGTGCCTCTGGTGCCTATATATGTTTATCTCAATAGTCTGAATAGTAGGTAGGTAATGAATTTCAATTTTAGGTTTTGAATTCACTTTATTTATTAGGTATCTACTAGTTTAATTTGTCTATATAGTCAGTCTATATAGATTATTCTGAACCAACAGGCACTCAAAACGCAATTGTTTCGCAACGATATCATTGAGAACAAAAGATAAAGAAGTATTGACGTAAACTAGATAGATAATCGGCTTATAACAATATAACCACACACTTGTAATTCTAAATTATCCCGATCTGGGTTATATTTATATCAATGTAATTTACTTGTATAGGTACTTATACTTACGGGTACCTGTAATCGTGCCTAGAATTATTTCCAAAGATAATGGGACTGAATAAAATGCTGGGTAATGTTATTTTATAACCTCAGATACTGTCTAGATGACAAACTAAAGTCACCCTAAAAGGGCAACGTCTTTAAAGACCTTTTTCGTTAACTAAATAAGGCCTTGGTAGTGATGACGGACATAATCCAGAAATAGTGAGCGCTGACGTTAGCTAACGGTGCGTCGATACATTTTCTCATTGAAGGTTTGACGCAAGAAATGTTAATGACTTTGTAGGTGGTAATGTTATGGCGGTAATAGTACACGTCATAGAAGTTATATAACATTATTGAGAAGCCTGTTTTAATTTATGTTTGACTATTTTAGATCTAAAATTACAATAGTATTTATAAAATTGCGTCATAAGTTTTAAGAAGAACTATCTAATGATACCCACATGATGAGGTAGACGCGAGAAAAAAAAACATCCCTACTTGTGGGGAAGGTACCTAACGAAAAAATTTTTTTTTTTTTTAATTTTATTTTAACACTTCCTCGGCGTAGTAAATCCACATCCATGCAAAGTTTCATGTTTCTAGCACTTACCGTTTGGGAGGAAAACCGAGGACGGACGGACGGACATGAAGAAACTATAAGGGTACGAAAATATTACTACGGAACCCTAAAAATGGGTATCTACATATTGTAATAACATTTTTGGATCCCATCACATTGTTGCAGAATGTTTCAGAATAAGAATGACTAGTTATCCCAGCGAACTTTGTATCACCTCAAAAAAAAAACAGAATATTTTAATATTTCATGCAAATGTATGTAAATTGAAAAACGTGACGGACGGACAGACAGAAAAATTGTCGTATTAAATATATAGATACATTGACTTTTAAATTAGTTATGTATATTGTAACATTCCATGACCGGATATGGAAAGAAAATAGAGAAAAAACAACGAAATTGGAACCAAAATACACACTCATATAATACTCCAAAATAATACTCTAGTACTAAGGTACTTAATGTGTTTCTTTGTATTATGATATGGATATTCTGTGACCGGTATCTTGCATGATGTCGGCGATCGATACTTGAGTTAATTTTACAAGAGCGAAACTGTGTCAGGTTGACATTATATTATATCTAGCTTCACGAATAAAAAGAGTCGCCGTGAGTTTTTCTTGCCAGGTTCTTTCCTCACAGGCTCTACCTATTGCCTTGCGAATCTGGCGGTAATTGAAAATGTAGAAGCATTTTCTTTTTTTTTTGACGTTCAAAAGTGTTACTTTGTGACCTACATGAATAAAGATATTTTGATTTTGATTTTGATCAAGCTTTCACACTCCACATTTCTTGGTAAAGAACGTGCGAACTCACCCTTATCATTAGCTCTGCTCTGATTGAACATTGCAAGAATTTCGTCTAAAATTATTTATAAGTATTTCTATGATGAATATCTCGAAAGACTTAAGAGCTTTTATAGCTAACAATTTTAACAGATTAACGCATGTGACATTTAAGTAAATTATTTTGTACTGAATGGAGTCAGGCGTTACCTGGCGAAAGTCCATGATAAAACAATGGAAAATATGAAGATAACTGCAATGATTTCGCTAAATAGAAACATAATATGTCGACGTTTATATTGTCTTCTATTTAGCGAAATCATTGCAGTTATCTAAAAATTCAACATCATATTTTCCATTGTTTTACATTATTTTGTGCCTTAAATTATTGTGCCTTAAATATTGATAAAATGAGAATTCTCAAAAAAAACCCACGTCTATTTAGATAAACCCGAACCCAGCGTTTTCAATGTTGAGCCGAAATCGAAGCAACGCAACGGTCTCTAATACATTAACTGAAAGTGGTTTTGTACGTACCTACCTGTTTCGTTTCGATAAAGAAATAAAAGCAGTTTAATATCGCATTCCGAATATCACAAGCGCATCCAGTTAGCGTTCCACACGCGAGTTACACGGCAGATTTTTTTTTCATTTAAGTACCTAATTGCGTGAGGGTATTAACACTTCTAATACATAAAATATGGCTTAGCTATATTTAAATTGTTATATTAGGGTTCTGTAGTATTTTCGCCGCCAGGGAAACCAATACTTATAGGCATCTGTGAACTGTCCATGAACGCGAAATACGGCGTAGATAGGATGCCTGACGTGTCTACAGGTTACACCGGCTGTGGTCATAGGCTGCATGTTGGTGCCTCTATGTTAATTAATTCTCGTATTAAAGTTAAATATAGATAACTAGCGGACGCCCGCGGCTTCGCCTGCTTGACAAATTATATACTAAAATCTTCCTCAAGAACCATTCTATCCATTGGTGAAAACCGCATCAAAATCCATTGCGTAGTTTTAAATATCTAAGCATACCTACCATAGGGAACGGGACGACTTTGTTTTATACTACGAGTATATGTTATGATAATGAAACTACACCGAATGAAACGACACCGCACTCCACACGTTGGTGGAGTGCTCAGCGTGGGCGAGTCAGCGCCGGAACCTCGTAGTGGGTCTGGGCATGGATACCCTCTCGCTGGGGACCATGCTTCAAGCCATGGTATCCAGCGGGAGTAGGTGGAACGCGGCCGTGTCCTTCTGCGAGCAAGTCATGCTCGCGAAGGAGGCGGCCGGGAGGGAGAGGGAGCGTACCCTCCCCGCCGAGTTCCGTAGTCGGCGGCCAGGGCGCCCCAGACTCCGCGAATACGCCCAAGACTATCGACCTCCATGATCCATGATGAAGCAGGCTAGAAGGGTTGCGTGCTGCGGGGCCTTTGCCCCATAGCACGCAACCAGATTCACTCACTGACGCGGGATAAAACCCTACCCCAACGACGCGGGATTCTCGTCCCGCCGACACCTGCAGAGACCACAGAGGTGGTCAAAGTTCGCCGGGCGCCACTGGACATACCCTCTGCTAGTAACCAGAGACGCCCGGCAACGGACGTTAGAGCAGCCGCGGCCTAAAACCGCGGAATTAAAAAAAAAATGCCCATGAACGGATGAACGTACGTCCGTTTAAAGGTATCTGTTTCAACTTGAATGATGATAACCGTGTTTACCGTCCATTACGGACATCCGCATATATCTTCCGCATTAACACGAATTAACTTCATTGTATAGAGTCTTTAATCAAAAGTAACTACGTAACAAAAACAAGGTAAGTGTGTACACAAGGTGGCTATAAAACTGTCTTTATAAAAGTCAAAGTCTAGATAAAAGTATAAACTGTAAGTCAGCGATGTGATTTACCAAACTGTTCCTTCAACTAATATATCTACTAATCGTACAACAAATAAAGCAAACGATCACTCCGTTCTTGGCACAATTAGGTCCTTAGCTAGTTGCCCTTGTATTGCACCAGTTACCCTTTCCTCTGAATAACATTAAACGGGGTTGTAATAGCTTAATCGTAAACCTACATCATACGGAACTCTCCGTGACGAAACACATACTTGCCTGGTTTATTCCGTCATTTCAAGACAGTTAACGATTTCCTTTCTATTACAAAACTATTCTATACGGTCGGATGCTTTAAATTAACCAGCGGTGCATAAACGGCATAAGTACTCGTATATAACATTAGGATTATTATAATATGGTCATAAAGATTTCGGTTACTGATTATATTCGTGCAATAACAATTAAATGTACTTACTTGAAAAAAGAAATCGTTATAAAATGGAGCCAAGGAAATTTTTCAAGAACAAACTGGGTCATTATGACTTTATTAGTTTCTAAGTACGCTGATGCGAGTGATTCTGAAATAGGTAGTTTTATCCTTCTCTCTTCCCACGGCATCCTATGTTCGGATTAAATAGAACCCAATACATGTCCTAGGTGCCCTATATTAAAGAATTCAAATAATTTAGGTACATAGTGAGGCGACTTTTGCTTTACAAATTCTATATCTACAAACTTTTCTAGTTCATTTGAGTTTGGCATGAGATGCAGTTTGGCGAAAACTTCCATATCATGGTCTTGTTTTTTAGAGAATAATACCTAGTAACTTGCAATACCTATCCAAATTACAAATAAAGGTACTTTATTAGTCCATAAAACTATTAATATTTGTTGTAGACTTGCTTTTCAACTCATGGTTGCCACGTATTTTATGGGTAATCTGTGGTTATAATAGCCTGACATTAGTGGGTGGTCAATGCCAGCCAGCGACATACGAAGCGCGTGTCGGCTCGCTGTCGCTGCTGCTGACGCCAGTGAGTAGTGACGCCGCCGGCTCTTGCTCGTAAAAGCGCACAAGTTCATGGAACACCAACACGCCCGAGGCGCCCGCCCAACTTTCCCTCGATTCAAAATATAACAACCGCACATTTTTCACCCGATTGCGTCAATGGTCAAGAGAAACAAGCGATATGTGCGTCTGAAGCGATTATTAATAGAACCGCCTGGCAAAAAGTCGACTACTCATCGCATTTATTTTTGAAAGCAGTGAAGGAAGGTAAATAAAATAGTATCTTTAGAATTACTCTTAGTTGTTGCGTGGTATGTTTTGTTAGCGCAGTTATGGACGCGCGGGCTATTTCCATCTCTTTGGTGCGGTTAAACGAATATTATTAATCGCATTCATGTGAATCAAAACTATGTTTTCTTAATGCTAAGTACCTAAAGAGAGAATACTGGGAATGATTTACGCAAAATTATTTTCAGTTGGATATTTATTTCTCCACGGGCGTCATGCTTTTTCGGCACATGAAAGTAATTATGCTTATTTTTGGTTGAATGACGCATGACCTGGATGTTTTTGATTTAAACGACAGTTTATAAATATCTAATATCTCAATTAAAATAGTTGAGAGGAAAACCACTGAGTCCACGCATAAACCTAATGGAAAATCTTGAGGAAAGTCAAATGAGTAGACTCATCAATCTAATCAGAGGTTCTGGATATACCAGTTATTCTATAACAATATTATATAACATCTGGCAACTAAACATCGTGGAGTCTAAAAACAATGAGTTTGCTTTGATTGTTCTTAAATATTTAAATAGAAATTATAAATCACAAAAAACTGAAAATGTCATCGGCAGGACGACCCTAGATTGCCGCAGGGGCAATCTAAGGTGATAAGTGGGGATGATTCTAATTTTTTTTAGTTAATTGTGATGTAGGCAGGCAATCATGGGGTTGTCTGGTAGTGTAGAGATACCCCCAATATCGCCTTGACTGCCATGGACGATAGATTTATTGTGTTGACCGCTTTGACTATGAACTTAACAATCTTGACTACCGGCAATAAACATACATAGGTACATGGTGAATTTTGTCAGGAAGTGTAAAATGCTTACTTGTATCATCATGAGTCCACTTTTCCGGTTAATATCACCTCCGGCATGGTCACTTATGCTGCAAGTTTTATTGCAAACGGGATATTTTATTTCATTTCATCGAGCGTCCGATATTTCAATTATATCCGTAAATTATATCCTATTTGCATTACAAGTTACACAACACAATCGTAATTTGACGTACAATCACAAAAACTTATCGCTATCGTTGTGTCTAATAAATAACACTCGATTCAAAATTATCGTTGTAACGTAAAAGGTTAAAAAAACGTTCGTGTTAGGTTTTAAAAGGTAAATTCATGGTAATTACTTATCACGCAATAGATTCACACGCAATAAACACCATTATCGCTAAGTCGTGTTACTAAGTTACTGTTCGCTTAGCAATACAATTTGAACACTCCTGTGCTAAAACTGAGTGTGGTCACTGCTCCTTCAAGTACTCTACCTACCTATAAGCTATCGTATTATCGTGCTACAAAGTTACTACCAACTAAAGATCGTTTAATCTTTACTCCGACGCAAACTAAAATCTTTTTGGTTACAATTTTGCGTAGACCTTACAAAAACTTAACTTAAATGTCGAATGTATCCGGGTCTATTGATAGAACTTAAGTATAAATTTATTTTCCTCTCTCATGCTCTGAAAGTGGGTCATTTGCCTCATCATATCTTGGGGCGATGGCATAAAACGTATACAGCCAAAGTTCGATTAAGTCCAAACAACATTTTGGTTTTTGAATGATCATAAACAAAAAGAGTAGAGTTACAATAAAATAAAACGTAATTATTTGAACAGTTATACCACTCATACTTCAACTAAAACTGACTAAATCGCCCGCCGTAACGCGTCAAATCATAAAAAATACTCTATAGCGCTTCAAAAAAATTTGTGCGTATAAAAATTACCGGATAAATTAAAAAACTGAAGACTATTTTATATAGAAAAATATAATTAATGATAACGAAAATCTCGTCAGAAATGGGAAGCTTTCATACCTTGGTTAACAATCTACTATTAGTGCTAGTGCTTTTATATAGGCAAGAACTAGTTAGTGGTCTGGGTTGGCCTAGGTAGGTTACTCCCGCCGGTTGCCACTGGAAAATACCTTATGGTGGCTTGGACCGCGGAATTTAAAAAAAAGGTAGGTTACTAGGTAGGACACGAACCACCAAGTACTTGGGAACTTACTGACTTAAATACAAACGATTTATAAGTACCTAAGTATATCGTGGGATTTAACAGTAAAAAACGATATTAGTAACGATGAGGAGGGAACCCACTTTTTACTTAGGGTAGGCTAATCATTTAGGTAGGTAGGGACTAATCTGCATGGTACATGAAGTAAACAACTTAGTTAATTATTAAGTTTGCTCTTTCAACCTGAATTAATTATATAGGTAGGTAGGTAGGTACTGTAAGGTACCTATAGAAGTGTTGGAGATTCGAACATTCTACATCGGATGTGTGTGACCGTCATTTGGCTCAACGACCGTATTCTCACAGCGCAATTCAACGGACCTGCGTATGACGTCACTATCGTTACCAACCCATCCGGCATGTGACCTTTCTGTTTTCCGAACCGAATACCTTGCAGTTGGCTGTAATTACAGTCTGTAGAACTAATAATAGGTAGATACATACGTCTTGGTAGGGACATATTTACACAATCTACATCTCACTACCAAAAGTGCATAACGGACGATTATCAAGGCACAAAAATACCAGTCAAAATACGAGTAGCTTCATTAAAGAACATGCGTTTATCTTTTGCCGGTGTCCAAATAGAAATCATCATATTATGAAAACATGATGCTGTTAATGACGTACAATCACGGTAAATAATACCTACTACTACTACTTGAGAGGTTTTGTATCTACAATTATTTCTTACAATTCTTTGGTACTATTCAGGTTAATGACCGTTGCAGATAAAAAACACGAACTCAGCGGTACGTAATTGTCAGACAGCCAAACATTCCAAATGTTTTGTTGTCACGTTGTCGCTTACCCCTTGGTAGTTCTACGTCAAACGCCCTAATTACACAACAACTACACAACGTCACTGGGCAATCACGCACTCACACTTTTGTTGGAAAGAGGAAAGTTTTGTTGATTTAGAAATGAGAGTGACGCCAAATCCAAAGACGTATTCGATAAGTAGGTACTTAGTAGGTTTTACATTTTATATAAAGTTAGAGGAGGAAACCGCAGATGTTCGTCTACATGCATTCATTTCTCCTGTTGCAGACTGTGAATCATTGATTCGAAAAATGCTAGTCTTGGAACCAATGAAAAGGTACACAATAGACCAGATAAAGAAACATAGGTGGATGGCAGCAGAGCCGTATTCAATACCCACGGTGAACGCAGACCCTGCACGGAGCCCTGCACATGCGTCCTCTCATCAGGAACCCAATGACCAAGTGCTAAGGCTTATGCAAAGTTTAGGGATTGATCCTGTTAAAACGAAAGAGGTAACTAGCTAAATTCTCTCGCATTTATATATACCTGGTAGAGGTTCAGAGTGAATAGCAACATTTTTTTATTAAATTTCCAGAGCCTTCGGGCTAACAGCTACGATCATCACGCCGCGATATATCTGCTTCTACTTGAGCGATTACGTGCTCGCTCTGCTAGTGGTGCTGTATCTAATGCGGAGGCCCGCACCAGACCCTCGCGGAGACCGTCCTCCGTAGCTGACCAAACTCTCGCTAAAGAAGCGCATGATGCAAGACGGGAACATCACAACAGGTTAGGTCTGCTATTCTTAACTATTAAGATAGATAAAAAATAAAAGTTACGGCCTTTTTGATATGTCACGGTCATTATTCTAAACAAAAAGTGTCCTCCGTTGTCCTCTACATGTGTCTTATTTATCTTCTGAATCTCTTACACCGTAGGTTTGACGCATTTGTGACGTCAATGAAAAATAAACAGCCATTATTCATATAAGAAGGTATATCCATAATACATTTAAATATATTGAAGTTTCAATCTCGGTTTCAGATTACTACATGCCGGTGATTCTCAATCACGGGAGTACAACAGAGCGACTCCAACAATATTGACTGCTCCAGTCGACGCTTCGTCTGCTGAGACGCAACGACTTCTGTCACTTGCGGGAGTTAACATGACTGAACAGCGATTGCTCCAGCGGAATTCCGACTCCTCGGATACGCATCGGAGCTTTCTAGTTAGCAACATTGACGTGGTCGCCAGTAGAAACCCTGATCCAGATTCCACTAGACTAATGTCTATGAGAAATATTGACATTTCTCAGTCTAATCAAAGGATAGGGATTAAAGTCAATGAAGCCCCTACTCATAGACTTTTAACTTCAACATATGAGCAACAACAAAACATACTAAAACAATCAAGTGAAGACTGCCGCCGGCTATTACAACAGTCTACTACAGTTGGACCAGAAAGTAGTAAAAGTACCATTGACGGTACTAGATTATTAACGTCATCTAGCTTTGATTCTAAATGCGCAATTGATGGGGGAAGAAGTTCAACAGCGACTGATCATAATAATATAACAAATTTTCTGCAAAATTCTGCTTCGGCAACAAATTTTAATGCTGATAATATGAAAATACCAAATTCTACTACATTTACTATGTGTACCGAGGCTGCAAAGCTAATGAATACCTTACAGCAGTCACCTTTACCGCTAAAAGGTACCGTGAATTTGAGTACAAGTCCGATACCGCCGCAGCTTGGGGATTCTAAATTGGTGTGCGTTTTAGAACAACCAAAGCCACTAGAATCAGCAAGACTCGTATCACAAGCGCAACAGCAAGATCTCAATCGTCTTCAAACGAGTACACCGCCTTTTAAAGACTACGTGAACCATCCGCTTTCATCTTACTCATATTTACAAAACTGCGTCCTCCCACCATTGTCAAGCACTGGAGACTCGAATTTTCCCACAACCACCACAACGAGTGAGTTATTTCCAAGTACTTTGTACAGACCAGATAGTAAATTTTCGCTGAATAGGTATACCACGACTCAAGCATATTCTCAAAGCCTACAGAGTGGCAATACAACAGAAGCGACAAAATTTCAACAACAATATTCGTCGTCGACAGATGAAGGCTGTGAGACAGATATGGAGGATGTCGCCAATGTGCCATGCGGCGTACAAAATAGATTAAGTTCCTATGCGAGTTCCAGTTCCAGTAGTGGAGTTGTGACATTCTTTAACAACAAAAGCCTAAGTCAGAATCTAAGCTGCGACTCATCACAAAGTAATTTTTCCACGTTCGAAAGTCTGGATTACCAACTGTCGGACTGTTCCAGTGAGTTGGCGAGTAGTCTGCCTAGTTGTACATCCAATGAGGATAAGTTGGCGTATGAGAATAGTTCTATGGTGAATACGAGTCCTATGCACCCTTGTGTTTACATATCCTCTTATAACAGTAAAACCCCAGGCGGAGGTTTCATCACCAGACACAATCCTTTAAACTATCAGTCTACGAATAAAAACTGTACAAGAGCAATCACCCGGAGCCCAGTTGACTTTCGAGAAGGCCGACGTGCTAGCGATGGACTAGTTGCGCAGCAAGCGGCTCAGTCAAATGATTCACAAAAGAGTAGTTTAGCTTTCAACAGTCAGCGTTTAAACGAAAACTGTAAAGCTAAAGGTGTGCTAGAACTTCATTTGGTGCAAAAAGAGGCTCAGATACTTAAAACTCAGTATCAATCAACCATACCGGTAGAAGAAATGACACAAAGACAGATTCAGCATAATCAATTCGCCGCAGGCTTTAGCTCTCATTACTTAGATACAAAAAGTTCTGCAACCAAACGTATCAGTCTTCCAGAATCATTTAACTACTCAAGTACTTCACCCCCTATGCCTACAAGTCCTAAAATGGTGGCTCAAATACAGGAACAGTCGGAATTGGCGCTCGGGAATTCAGTTTCCCAAGTCAGTAAACCTCCGCTTCAGCAGCAACTAATGCAACATCGATTGTATCAACAAAAAAGGCAATTATTACAAAAACAGATGACTCCACCTAATATTCCGACTCACGAAATGACCATGCACACTCTACAAGTTGGTCTCAGTAGAAGACAGATGTTGCGACAGCAGAGTTACAAAATAGCACAACAACAACAAATTTTGCCTCCCTTGCCTTTAACAGAAACTGAAAATCGCGATTTACTCGCATTCCAAGCGATAGTGGAAGGTCCTAATAGAATTCCAAAAACTAAACATGAAGAATGTCAGGATGACTTTACAAAGTTTGCATATCAGGGCTCGATGGAGATTAGTATTATGAATAAGGATAGGTTAGGTAACGAGAACTGGTCAAACTTGCCATCGAGCCTGCAGACCGCCTGCCAGATATCGGAGCTCGCCGGGCGGCGGGAGGCTAGAGAGGCGCGAGAAGGGGAAGGCGAGGGAGCGACTCACTCGGCCGTGGACGCGCCGCTCTGGCCCGCGCAGTGGAATGCGGGCCTCTTCCAGCCTCAACCCTGCTTCCAGGTATTCCAACAGACCAATTAAGTAGAGCCACGTAACGCATAGTAGAATCAGTAGAATTGTAGATTAGTGGCCGCATACTCAGAGTGGGACTGAGTTTACGGTCCCACGCATGTTGAATACGCTAGATAAACGAATGGTCTCATTATGCTACGTACCTATAATATTGTGAGTATATTTTTAAAATTGTAGAGTTTGTAACTGTTACACAGGTCATTATATAAAATTTTGTAGATATATTTAGAGTGCATGACAATAATTAGTGCTTTAAAATATTAAACAAGTACTTTACTTACACCGATAGGGAAGTGATGCACTACTGCAATACAATCTAATTTATGGGATGCGCTTATGATAGAAGATGCACTTGTAAAACATTGTTGCAAGTATGCATTCCTTTTGTTCAACACTTCCTTTGCTATTGAAATGAGATTGCCCTAAGAGAAATTGCGTCGCCTTTTGTCGAACAAGTTACTCGACCAATGATATTGCAGGAAATTGAACTGATTGTCATGCTTCCGACGAAATGTTCTGCGATATGATTGGTTGAATAACTTAATAGACTGAAGTCGAGGCTGCCGCGCTCTTACGGTAGTCGTTGAATTTGTGACTCGTTGATTGTTTGATATGAAAATAATATCACTTACGAAGTATACAAATAAATATTCTTATATTTATGATTATTCCTTACCAACGAGTACATGTAACAAAATGCCAATTGCATTTTATATTTCATTTGCACTGCAAAGTAATGGTTTAAGTAAATTAAAAAAATATTATTATTCTCTTTGCAATATATAAATAATTAGCTCCATCACACATTATAATGTTCCTACATACCTACTTACCTATTTGATAGTGAATTTCCTAAATAGTACATACATTAATGTATTCTAGTTATAAGTCTTAGTATCTTATCTATTTATTATAGATTTTACAAGTAACACTTAAGAGCCTGTAATTTCTTTTTTGTGAAAGTCTGTATAGTTTAGATTTTTTGTTTATATTTGCTAATATTATAGAAATTTTATGTAAGATGTGATAGCTTTACTTAGATGCAAGTTTTATTTAAATTACAATATACTGTAAATTTATACATATAGTTTTATTTTATCACTTTATTATTTTAGCTAAATAGCCTTTTGTTTATAAGACAGCTACAATGCACGGTTGCCATGGTAACTATCCCTTTAAATGCTGTTAGAGCCACTTGCCGTCGACACTAATATCAACATATTTACCCAATGATATAGCAGAAAATTTCAAAAAACGGATTTTTTTACGTAATCAATAAATACTGTTACGACAAGTAGAGATATTGTCCAGATATAAATGTATCTCCCAAACTCAAACAATTTCATAATTGGTTGGAAGGTAAATACACTCTCCAATTGTCGGTCCACCATTGCCAATTATTAAAGGACAAAGTCTTTGTCAGCATCCACTTTTGTCGAACTATTTACTCAACACGACGCGGCGACATAGAACATTTCCTAACCAATTTTGTAAATATCATTTTGTTATATTCTTCACTATCATTGGTGAGTAAAGTCGATGCTGCTTGTGAGTTGTGATCAACCTCAGAGCATGTTGCAGTTTCTTGGTAGAGCAGCTAACGAGTGTGTAGGTATAACGAACATGGCGTATTGATAACTGCCTCGGTGGAGCAGGGTATGGGTATGCGACTGCTGTTCCTCGGGCCCCGGGTTCGATTCATTATTCGAATCAAATATTTGTGTGATCCACAAATGTTCATTTCGGAGATTAGGTATTTTCTATTCCCTCTTTCTTTGGGGGAGGCCTATACCCAGCAGTAGGCGCTAAATGATTTGAAAGTATTGTTGTCTGGCCGTAGTGTACTATCTCATCCCGTACCTACCTATACTAGGAGCACTGCAGCGTCGAATTTTTGTCAATAGACTTAAATAATGACAGCAAAGGGTATTGGCAAATTTACTTAAGCAAAATCAGTAGCAAATCAATTCATTTCTAATCTGCTTGCTGAATAGCCTATTTTATAGTTCTTTTTACATTTATTTTCAGTCAAACTGGCAAGGTCATAGCCTGCCACCAACTGCAGGTATGTTGCCCCTCAGTGAAAGCCCCATATTGGAGCTGACTGAACAAATGGAGTCCATATAAAGAAGACCGCCTATCGAGTACAACTTTTCTTGAAGGAAGTTTGAGCACATAAATACTAAGTATATACTGAAACACAAAAGACCTAGCTCAGTGGCACTCTATTAACTATGGCAACCAACAGCTATTATATTAGGATAAACCACATCCCTTCGTAATAAATTCAAAATCTACTGAACCAAAGTTATGCTTTTTGCCATTGATATTATTATAAGGTTGAGTTATACAATTTGTTAACAGTTTTGTTTTTATTGACCCGTGAAGACGAGTCGCTAGCTACTTATAAAACTATAAGAAGTCACTGGCCATTACAGATAACTTACTAAATACCTGGTGGCAATAAGGTATATAAGTTATGGCTAAAAAGTAAATCAGTGATATATGTATATAGCCCTTGTGTTACTGCATCAACTGCACAATAATATTTATTTACACAAATACTGTTAATAGATCAACACGCTTGCTGATGTAACGATTACTATTTTATTTTGGTATTGAATCTCTACTACACTATTAATGTAGAAAGTACCCTAATGAATTGTGTAAAATTTCTCAATAAATTTTAACCTTAGGTATAGATAACGCGACAATATCTACATAGGATGGTTAAGTTATTACACGAATACATAGAGCTTAATGTTTAAGGTCAGAATTCTTAGAGTTTGGTGCTCTAAGCTTAGAATGCTTAGAGTTTAACGCTCTAAGTTATAGGATCTAAAATTCTAAATTAAGGATGATTAAAGTTAAGTTTATTGTGTTAGAACATAAAATTCTTAGCTTAGGACACAAAGCAATACCTACTGAACGTAAATTTATCTACATTTGTTTTTAAACAAATTCTAATTATTAACTTAATTGCGTAGAAAATAAAGCACTGTCAACACACCGTAGTAGATCGGTAGTTTTAAAATTGGTATCACTCAGCAGGCATAATAAAAAAACACTACTTACATTACACAAACATGGGAAGTGTTATAAATATGGGCTAAGACCTATACCTACCTACACCACATTTGCAGCAATATCATATGTTGGTAGATGGAAGAATATTTATAATTCTGAGGGCGATATTTCCAATTGAGACTTACAATAAATAACAACATTCCTTGTAAATAAACTACCTCTAATTTATCTTCGAATACAAGACTGAATTCAGTGTCAATTCAGACCAATGATTGTCACAATATACTACCATCCGAAAATCGAAGGCTTAGATTGTAGATCTATATGATGTTGTTGAAGGATTATTTTAATTTTTAATGTTGAGATGCTTATGTATTTAATTTAAACAAAATAATTGTAAGTTATTTTTATTTGTGATTTGAAATTATAGAGTGCGTTTACAAGTTAGGACATATCACTGTAGTTATTGTTAGATCACGCTTGTTTGATGAATCACGTTTGGTCATCATTGCATAGATTCAGAAATACTCACTGTCCATTTAAAAAAATACTTTAGTTTCTTATATACGTGTTATGTAGCTACTTAATGGCTGTACTAATGGTGAATCGAGTTCCAACTAAGGATGGTTTACTTACTTACTTAAGGCCGCGGTCGCTCTCACGTCCGTTGTCGGACGTCTCTGGTACGCACGCAGAAGTTATTTCCATTGGCACTCGGCGGACTTTGACCACCTCTGTGGTCTCTTCGGGGTTTGGTCGGGATGGTATACCTACTTCCCTAATATTTTTTTTCAACTGTAGCTGATTCTAAACTCTAACGGTTCGATGGTCCACACTTAGACGAAAGTGCCGTTCTCAGGGTTGCAATGATAATAAATAAAAATAATAAGGCCACAGAAAACAAATAAAAATCGCCAACTGCAATTGCCCTTTTATAAGCCTGACCTTTAAACTAATAACATCGAATTTAACCGACACCAACACACGGGATACTTATAACGATGAGTGAAGTATGGCACATTAGTTTCGTCGTTGTTAAGACAGAATTAGATTTAGAAGAAATCGATCTAAGCCCCTTAATAATTTGAATAATAAAATAACTAGGTATGCAATGCATGCTACTAATTGCAAGAGCAAATTTTCTTAATTTCTTTTTATGCTTTATTTTCATGATTTCAGAGATATGCACTCCCGAGTAAGATGTCGACCAGCATGCGAAATTTGGTCAAAATCGGTCGAGCTGTTTCGGAGGAGTTGGCACACAAACGATTTACACTTGTCGTCTAAGATTGAGTTTCGCTTCGCTCCGCTCAACAATGATGAGATGTAGCGAGGGCACCTACCTGTTACCTATCCATACACTATGCTTAGATACATGCACGTGCGGTTAAATAAGAACATGGTTTACTTGGATCGCATCATACACCTTGGAACACTAAGTTGAACATTATGTCCAATGTAGAATTAACAACGAACTAGACTCGGAAATCCTTTTTAATATCTATCCATTTCTATTATTTAGACATAATAATCAACCATTCTAATCAATATGTATTATGTACCTAGTACTAGTATCTACATATAGGTCAGTGCCACACTGATCATTATAAAGCTTTACCAAACCGTAACAATAACTTACATACGTAAGAATTACTTAATTATCTACTATTTTAAAATTAGTTCCAGTAACTCATTTAATATTGTAGAGATTGTAGATTAGGTGTTTGGAGGCTTTTACACGACTAGAAATAATGCCACAGTACGATATCTATGTTTAATTAAGTATTATAAAATATCGAGGAAGTTTCATGTTACGAGTACTCGCAGTTAATTATGTTAGGTACAATAGATAAGTAGACAATTTTTAAATGGAGGAGGAGAATAGTGGAGATTGGTGATCATTCATCATAGCAGAGTAAACATGTACGTACTCTTCGACTTCTAGTCCAATTAAAATATGTATAACTCGATAATTGAAAGTTACTTGGCGAAGGGTCTGGAAAAATTGAGAGACGTTGTCTTCTACTACCTTGCTACTTGCTATGTTACGCGATAGCATTTCAACATGTCAACATTTTACGTCATCCGAAGAATTTTGTAGTGAAGTTATTTGTACCTAAGTGTGTATGCACTTTATGTTACTTCTACGTTGTTTTGGTTGTGATATGGCTGATTGTTAATCAATGTGTAGAACAGTCATTAAACAATACTTAATTAATTTTAATTAGTTTTATTTTTACTTAGTTACACCTTATTGTATTGGCATTGGGCTAGCAGATATCCAAAAGAATCCGCCCATACAGGACTGAAGCAACCGTATTCGCTTATCCATACATTTTGTAATGTTTGCATTGGATTAAATCCTTCACGGCTGTGGATTAACCAGGATGAACTGCCAAAGTATACTAAAGAGTATCTATATAATATAGCACGTACAATGGTAGTGGAATTCTAATCAAATAATAAACAATTAAACATGCCACTGGTTATCTTTCCAACGCCGTGTATTATATCTATCATACAAATAGGTATATAATCATTTTAGTTGACTATTCAGTCAGACACTTGTGTAACGTTTTGGTAATTTGTTTAGTGCTAAATAAAATAACATTAAATAAATATGACTAAGGTAACGGAACTGATTAAAAGTGCTGAACAATTCAGTTATTCATTTGAAGTGACACCCGACGTGTCCGAAGAAGAAATAGATGCGTTAGATGTAGATCCATTGTTCTTTTCAATAACGTGGCACGCAAAATCGCATCAATGTAAAAATATCGATATTAGTTCGCTAAGAACAGCCAAAATGTTGAGAAGCAAGCAGAAACACGTTTTACTGCACATTTCCTGTGATATGATGAAAGAAGAATATTTAAAGGAAATATTAGAAGAACTTCGGAAAAATAATATCTGTAATTTATTTTTGATTTTAGGTGGTAAGTATTATATCAATATACCTATATCCTCAATAATCCTCATATTGGACGCTTTATCAGTATAAATGATAGATACAAATACGGGATTAAGAAAAGTTCAAGCCTCAAGATGATGAAGAGGGCTGCAAACCAAACCTGAAAACCTGAACACTTGACCGATTCGCTCTCCATTGAAGTTTTAAAATAAGTAGACCTACGCCAAACAGCCACGACCGAAGGATTGGGTAATCAATGAATTAATATAATCAACAAGATAGATATATCTACCTATATAATGAGAGAGAAAAGCTGAGTCTGAGTCCCGTACCTATTTTAGGGGAACACCCAAATACTCCGAAAAACTTTATTCCGAATTTCGATGTTCTGATTTTCAAAAGTCCGAATTTCATAATACCTAAGAATTGTAATGTCTATTATTAAAAATCACGAAACTTATTTTACCGAAAGCCATTAATGCGATTTGTTAGTGTTTTCCGATTTTCATACGTTCGAAGAGTTAAATGCTCGAAGGGTTCTCGGTCCGAAACACGTCATTCCGATTTTCAATACTTCGAATAAACTTTAGTCTCAGACTAAAAGAATAACATAGACGGAACATGTAGAATAAACACGTGAAGCCAAATGACACTTTCAATGTGTGCGTGTGACTCCGATTTCCGTGTACCGATACCACTAACGGCGTGAGCGTAATGTTGCCAGCAAATGAAAAAATCTCCTAAAAATCTCTATATAGTGGACATATGGAAAATTAATATTTGTTATAGTTAATGTTATCTGCAATTATTTTGTCATTTACACAAATAATTATTATGATAAGTGCCTAAAATGGGGAAGTGTTAAAATAAATAAAAACGTGATAAACACTGAGTAAACACACTTTAATTACTAGCTTTCAAAAAAATTCTCATAATTAAAATAATCCTTTTTAAGATGAATGAACAAAGCTTCATTCTAGTGTAAGTACAAAGTACAGTCAACAACAAAAGTTGATTAGCACAAAAAGATTTATTATTCTTTTTTACATCCCAATGCCACAGCAATGTACAAGTAATTTTAGAATCCCCAAGGATAAAGTTAATATATTTCGTGTTTTGTTTATGATTTTGTGATCGGTTTAACAGCTATTAGTGATCAACAGATAAGAATTATTGGTTAAGCTACTTTTGTCGTTGACTATACATGAAGTAGATATCAATAGTCGTTAGGTTAAGACTGAGGCCTTTGTAGTGTTAGACTGAAATTAAACTACTGACACAGTAACATAAATATATTGGATCAGAACACAGGCTGGGAGGTCAGACAGCGGTCAATTCCAAGATTGCCGAAATACCCAAGCCACGTATCGGGAGTTCGGGACTAACGCACGAATGATGATGATGATGATGATTAGAAACATCGAGGTTGTCAACATTGATGACACTGATTTTTTTTACTCAGTACTTTATAAATTCCCATAAATACTGCTAAATATTTTGTGGAAATGATGAAAAAATTATGGCAACTCTGTATGATATGGCGGAGGTTTTGTGTTCCTAGTTTGTGCAACTAAAATATTTAGAAAAATGTTATGAAATCTAATAAGAAATAGTTAATTACTTATGAAACGATAATCCAGCATTCTTTCTATGAATAATTGAAGTGTTTTTACACCTTTTCACCACACAATACGGCATATTTATAATATTTTGTTCAACCGTGATCGCACGTGCGTACACACTCGCTGCTCACAAAGGAGTGGCGAGCGAAATGGTATCCCATTGCTATATAGTATCCCTTTTGGCGGCTTCACTCGCTAGTTCTATTCGTTCCGTCTATGTTATTCTTTTAGTCTGACAGCCTTACAAATAAACGTGGTATAACAGTTATACTCGAGAATTAACTAAGAATATGCAAAATGTCTACAAATAAACAAAGAATAGCTTATACCCCGTATAGCTTTGACATTTCTATTCGTACAAACGTTATTCCGGAGTTATTCCCGCCCGTACCCTTGTTTAGAGTTAGAATAACTTTAAAAATATCACAGTTTGTATTTGTTTACGCACATTTAAGTATTTAACGTTCATTACCAGACTGATTTTGATTATGGACTTGAATGCACTAGAAGAAGTAGAACAAGTAAATAACTTGATCCACCTAATGGAGGCTCAAAGAAAAGTTAAAATATTTAAAAAGAGATCCTTTTGATTTATACAGCGATGAGCAGTTCCGATTAAAATACCGATTTTCTAAAGCTGGTGTAACGTTTTTAGACCAATTATTTGGTAGATCTCTCAGTATGGACACGCGTGGAGGTGGATTATCTTCTGTTCTGCAAATAATGATTGCTTTTAGGTAATGGGGACGTAATCAGGTAAGAAGTTTCACCTACTCATAAAAGTTTTCTATATGTAGGTACAGGCTTATGCTTTATCAGTTCTACTATGTTAAACTCGTTTCTTATTCATTCCTTCCAGGTACAAGATAATGCTGCGGACATTCACGGTTTGACTCAGCAGTCTATTACGACAGTATGGCGTCGTGTAGCCAGGGCAATTTTGGAGTTAAAATCCGAGTACCTACATTAATATGCCAATGACTTTAAATGAACAGCTTGTTGTTATGGAAGATTTTGAATCTATAGCAAGATTTAAAAATGTCGTGGGTGCGATAGACTCCACCCACATTAGAGTGCCCTAAGTAAATGGACCTAGTGGTCAGTTTTACATAAATAGGAAAGGGTACAGTTCCTTAAATGTTCAGGTGCCTACTTTGTATATCTAATAATAATAAAATGGTCGAGACGGTCGAGAAACGTTAAGTTGACAAATGGATACAGTTGTCATAGACAAAATGCGGTTTTTTTTCAAGTTTCTCTTTGGTCGCGCTGTTGCCAAATCGTGCATCTTGACATAATTCTTGAATAAGGCTACTTTAGTTTATTCGAAGTATTGAAACAAACATGTTTGTCTTTTAAGTCAACATGTTTGTTCCACAGAATTTAGTGACAGAAAGAAATCGCTGCAGAACCAACTTCACGCAGTCTGGTCTGGGTATCTGGAATGGGTAGAAGTGGGTTAGGTTAGGTTAGAACTGTGACCACAACAGAGTGTGAACACGCCGGAATGGATCTGTATTATATAAAAAAATTGGGAAATCGTATTGAAATCGAAAGCGAAATCAGAATTCGTATTGTTGATGTTTCGAAATATCATTAAGTCGGACTTTTTGTTATTTGATCTATTGAAACTCGGTATTTTGAGAGTAGTAATTATAAACGTTAGGAATATTGAAATTTAGGAATAATAAAAATAGGAATAATGATCAATCGGAGTTGTTATATTCGGAATTTTGAACCAGTCGGAATTATGAAAATCGGTATTTTGAAATACGTATTTGTGATTGACGGAATAAAGTTATTCGTATTAATGTAGTGTACCCCTATTTTAGACATGGATACCTTACTGTAGATACACCAACTGTACCTATTTACTATCTACTTATTATTTTCAGAAAACTATGACCCTGAATTGTCAGAATTTCAAAATACAGTGCAGTTAATTAAATTTATCCGGCAGCACTCGGGCAACTTTTTCTGCATAGGTGTTGCAGGATTTCCTGGTTGTTCCGAGGAAAAAATGGCTCATATGAAAAACAAAGTTGAAAATGGAGCTGACTTTATCATCACGCAAGCGTTTTTTGATGTAAACTTATTCCAAGATTTTGTACAACGGTTAGAATTGATGAATGTAAATGTTCCCGTAATTCCTGGAGTATTTCCATTTGAATCATGTAAACAACTTAACGGTTTTATAAATTTATGCAAAATTAAAGTGTCTGGCGACTTACTGGAATATTTACGAGTAAATGAAGAAAGACATATACCCTGTTTTAAAGTAGTGGAACGACTGATGAAAGAATTGAACAAGATTAGTCGCATTACTCATTTTCATTACTTTACACTAAATAATTTACAAAGAGTGATTAACATTGTACGAGAAATAGCGTTGTAAACAATCGCCACCTACGCTAATTACCTAATTTTATTTTTTGGACATTCTCAACACACATTCATCTAGCCCAAACCAAGCTATATGCTTGTGCTATGGGGATCTAGACAACTGATTAACATATTACATGCTTGTAGAATAAAATATATCTAATCTACTTTTTTTCTAAATATTCAACTTATTTCTAAATACTTACTTATATAAAAAACACCCAAACTCAGAAACAATAAATTGTAGGTAGATCTCACTTATATTTGATTCGACCCGGGGAACGAACCTGAGACTCCGGCGTCGAAAGCCGAGGCAAAGGTACCGACCACGCTACCGAAGTGGTCGAACGACGAGACTCAAGTCAATAAGATAAATACTTAGGTACATAATATATATATATATATATATATATATATGTATATATATATATATATATAATGCTGGGGAAATGGACGAAACGGCCCGCAAACATTGCGGGTGGATCGTCCGTCCGGTCACCGGCGTCCCCTCGGAAATAATAATAGGTACATAATAAAAGACTCCGAAATATTAATTTATTTGATTTTGCTACACGCCAGCACATACATACCCGCATTCCGGCGGCACCGGCGGCCAACAATAACATCCCATTACTATCCATAATAGAAATTATATTAGTTGTATTTTACAAAACATTCGGGATGATTCAAGTTAAAAAAAATATGAATGCAATTTTTACTTAAATCATTTACATGTTTCCTAAGAACAGATGTTTGTTTGTCTTATATGTTTAGAGTTTCCCATACATTTTTATGCAGTTATTACACCCTGTAATTATAGCGTAATCTGAACGACGACGCGGACGCTTTTACCTTTGCCATCATCATTCACAGAGCCATTTCCCAACTAGTTGGGGTCGGATTTCCAGTCTATACGATGATGATTTCGAAGGAAAATATTGAATGAATTATAAAAACGTTAGGATTCCAAACCGAGGGACACATCTCGGGCCCATCGAGGTCATTTTGTTTGTCTCGAAGATAACGACTTCCAAAGACAAACTCTTCTCATTGCCATGCTGGCAAGCCCTGCAGATGATCGAGAAAAATACGTGGTTGTATGAGTTATATTAGCGCTTTCTTCATCTCCAAAATTATTAGTAGCGCTACGCTATAGGTATCAAACTCTGGGCAACTATGTCTATACTACGTATATACAGAGTATATAGAGCGCTGATAACCGATCTGACTGAACCACTAACAACCACTCTGCACGGCAGAACAGTCAAACAGTCGAGGATGACGTAACGCCATTATAGCCTTCCCAGTTTAAATTGTCGTGTGGCAAAAATTGGAACTAATTATTGTTGGCAGTTTTTGTTCTGAGATCTTATTTTTGAGGTGTTTCAATGCAATGTGGCGCCCTTAGAACGCAAATATATTTATACTGGGTAACTTATATCCGAGCTGCTTAGTAGTCGCGACGAAGAAAACAGGTGACACTCGCTCTCTATCTATAGATGGTTGCTCTGAAGTATCAAATATTAAAATATTTCTTAAATCATAAGCGCTGTTTAACCATGAACGTAGAGGTCATATAGCACAACAATAGCGCACAACGTATATTTACTATGAAAACGCACAGACTATGCTATACTTATGGTTTAAAGTATGGGCTTACTATATGCTACATAATTGAGCGATATGCTGTGCTGGCTGCACTATATCGCACGCCACCCCCTCCAGCCTCCCTCAGGTTAACTGTGCTTGCGATAATACAGCGTAATGTGAAAAGTGAACGCCATGCTCTATAGTAGAGCATGTCGTCTTAATTATATTTAATATATCTTATAGTCTAGACTGAAGGATGCTTTATTTTTGGATTGGATATTTTTTAATTTTCGAAATCCTTCTCTTCTGTCCCATGTTAGCTTTCAAGAGGAAAAGTGTCAATGCAGTCAATGTTCTGTCATCTGTCACTAAGGTCAGATAAGAAAGGCTAAATTTGAGGTTATTTTAAAAATCGATGCTTTATTATTTAAAATCATTTCTATTCCGTTACCGAAACACTACAAATACAAAATCAAATTATCTGTAACTAAAAGTGAGTTGTACATAAATTGAATTTATAATTACCGAAAGATAAGTGCAAATTACAGATATTAAAAATTCAATTTTAGGTTGAAAGATGTCTTTTCCGGATAAACAGCAGCGGAAACTTTGTTGGGACTCCAGAGATCGTTATTGGGAATGCTTAGATAAGGAAAATATTAAAGATAGTTCCATGCAACCAAAAGTTTGTTCGGAATTTAGAAAAGTATTTGAAAATTCCTGTCCTACTCAATGGGTTTCGCATTTCGATAGGAAGCGAGACTATGATCTTTTTAAAGAGAAAATGCGGAAAGAAGGATATGAACCTATAAAAGACTAGTGAAATTACTGTATTTATTACCTAACTTGTATCTGTAAATATAGAATGTAGTAAATTATGAGTTTGTTTTTTATTCTTGGAATTTGCGTATCGATCACAAATCTTTAACCATACTTACAATACAATTGGGTAGGTAATATAATGGTAACTGATGTGTAATGGAAGGGGCACAGGTTTTTACTATTTTCATTGTTTTCAGAAACCAGATTTCTAAACATGGACTTCTTTAAAAATAAAAGTCTGGTAATAAAGACTGAACATATACAGGTAAATTAAACATTAATGTTCTGTTATTTATTAAATACTAGCAGACGCCCGCGGCTTCGCCCGCTTGACAAATTAATACACAAAAACTTTCCTTGTGAATTACTAAGTGAAAACTGCATCAAAATTAATTGTGTAGTTTTATAATATATAGTGTATTATTGTTAGCAAACTAATTATAATTACCTATTTAAAATACGAAGCGTCAGTTTCATTAGTATAATAAGTATATACCTATATGTATAATCCATTAGTAAATTGTCTTTTTTCAGGAGATAATGCTTCTTCTAAGAAGTAAAACTGAGAGTCATCACACTGAAGAGTTTTGGGTAAAAGTAGCAAACTGTTTATGGGACCATTTGGAGAAATGCCTGGAAAACTTAGATGATCAGCTGCTATGTGCTACATGTTTTTATTCTGTCTTACTATTCACTAATAAAAAGGAGCAGGATATTTATATGGACAAGCTGCTACAAGTTTTTAGCTCAACTCCAAATTCACCTTCAAGGTACATACAAACTTCCTTACCAAGTTCCAAAAGATTACCATTTGGTGCTGAAGAATTTTTAGATATTATCCCTTCAAATGCTAATGAAATAAAACAGCAGAAATCAACATTGAGAGTGATTTCTCTCATATATGGAATGTTTCAGTCATCTTTTCTAACTAGAACTACAGATGACAATACATCGAAATTATCACTTATTTTGAAAGCAACATTCAATTTGCTTTTACCTATGGGATATGAATATTCAGAATACACTTTTTTGACATTCAAAATCATAACAATGTACAAAAAAATATGTGGAGGATCTTTATATAAGTCTACTTTTAATGAGGAATATCAATTGAGATTACTTGCACTAGTCAATAATAACTGGGAGAACCCAGTGACTGGCGTGCGGGACTTGAACAGATCTATTTTCAAGACAATAATAACAACAATGAATAATGATACTTTTGAAAAAGTATCCAAAGAAATTGGACATTTATATTGGAATAAAGCAAAATTTTTAATGCTCTCTGATATTATTGACTATCACAATGGAACTATTGCATCATTAATGCAACCTATGTGGATAGATGGTTTAATTAACAGTTTATATAAACCTGGGCTAGTATCGGCAGGAGCTGACATGTATTATGCTGTTCTAAAAAGAATTAATACTATAGACGATTGGTGTAAATTTTTTCTTTTACCCATTGTGAATATTCTGAGTAATAGTTGCACAAAACCAATTGATAATTTCTGTAACTATTGGTGCCTGCCTACATTTAAAAAGTTTCGAGCACTTCCACTTGTGTTAATTGATAAACTGGATAATGATTCAAAACATGTTCTGTATAGTACATTAAGCATATTGAAGCAGGCTAATAAATTTGGTATTGCTGATAAAACTTCAAAGTCAGCATGTCACTTATCAATGCTAAGCGCTGTACCTGCTGGAATAGACATTTACAATACACACACCAGGATGTTGGCATTTGAAATTATCTGTGTTTCACATGGAAAAATTATTCCAACTCAATCGGAATATAATTTAATTTTGAACTATTTGTCTCACAACCTTATTTCTGATAGCACAGTACTAAGAATAAGTATGTTAAGTAGCGTTAATTACTTTCTACTTAATCTACAATCTTTAATTAAGAATATAGTTGATAAGCCAGAAGCTAGTGAAGATTTAAATAACTTATTAAGTTTTTGCACAAATATACAGTATTTAATAAGAGACAATATTGATGTTTCCGGTAATTATCAAAGGAAGATAACTAGTGTGAAGCTTTGTAACTGCATAATAACATGTTGTACTACTATATCCAAAAAGAAAAAGGCAGATGTCCCCTTGATACAAGAAAATATTACGTTAATGGATTTTCTCAAGCAAAAAAATTGCTGGCTCTTGTCAACCGAAGAATTTGTAAAAAAATTAGTTAATTTATTAAAAGATCCTAGTGACGATGTAAGGGAGAATGTTATAAAAATACTGCTGAGTCATTATATAAATGAATTACAATGTAATATTATTCAAGAAATAGAAAACGAAGCCAAAAAATATGTACAGAGCAAATTCTTTTATGAAATAAGCTGTGGTTTGAGTATGTTTAAATTAATTACAAATATATTATTGAGAACGACTGAGGACATTCAGAGTGAATACAAAAGTGTTGAAGGTATATTTGAATTTGCATTTAATGAATTAATCACCCAGCATGCAGCTAAAACAAACCTTATGAATTCTATTCAAACGGGGCAACAATTACATTCATATATCAGCATTTTGATAATTATTTTAGAGGAAAGTAATACAAACTTTTACAATCTAACATCACTCGATAGTAGCAAGATGTCTCGTTTACTAGATGTTTTGGAAGATATATCAAATCAGTTTGTGTGGGAGGAAGGGAGTTCTGATTTTGCAGAAATGAGTGACCTGATACAAAATATTATTGATACCTCTGATTATAATTCTCTTTGTGAAGATGATGATTCAAAGATATCAGGGTTGCAACAAATTGTGTTAAATTGCCTCTGGTTAAACGTTAAGGTAGGTATTTTCAATTATATATTTTGTTTTATTTACTTATTATTTTTTGTAGGTTCATATAAGATTGAATTGGTTAACATGTAGCCTATTCAGATTCTATATGCTAACCTTCGCAAGTTATACTGCTATAGTGTAATTTTTGTACTATATTATACTGGGATGCTAAGGGCCTTACCATCATCTTCGGGCCCAAGTCAACCTGCATGCGTGACAGACTGACCTGGCTTTAGCAAATATATACAAGGTGCCCAGAAACAGCAATAGATTCGCCCCCTACTACGTGGGATCAAAATCGACTAGCAAAATGTGGGTGGATTAAATTACTGTCCACCCCATCGGGGATAATAACTTGGTGTGTGTTTAATTTAACTTTTAAAAGATACTCCTGTTTATTTCTAGGCGTCATGCGATTTGGCCACAACATTGGTACAGAATAATGTGAATGATGTTACAATGTGCGAGAAATGCTTAAATTTAATAGCACGGGTTTTGGAAACGTCTCGTCATAAAGGAGCTATCGAAGCCGCGGGGGCTGCCTTAGGTAGGTATATTATTGTTATATTTATTGTTCTATCACATACAGATCGGAACGAGGCATTTACCACGCGCTATTCCAAACTGTCGGATCAGAAGGAACGTGAAAACGCTAGCGGCGCCGCACCGGCACGCCATTGACAGATTGATATGTCGTTCTACAGTTTTCCATCCTCGGAACGAATGTTGCCGTCCCGTTCGCACACACAGTTTGGACCGTATGCCAAGAACGCGAAAGATCTGCCTGCGGTCAAAAACTGTGGTCAAAAACAGACATACCTACCTTTTACTCCTGAAGATTCGACCAGCAGGGCAAGGATGGCGGTACGAGGAGTTTGTCGAAAATCAATGATATGGGAGGAAATTTCAAAAACTGTGTTGATTAGGTAACGTCATCGACATTTTCTGTGATATCATTGGTTATCGACAAAGTCTTCCGATGCCACGTTCATGCTGCAGAGTACACTGGCCATGGTCACAGACTGACTCATAATCTGCCTTTATTACATACCATTACCATATTGATTATTTACTACTTTTTGTTTCAGGAAAAGGAATTCATTATTTAACGTCACTATCGCATAAGAAAACAAATAGCTCGGATTATTCTGCTGAAGTTTCAAGATTACCATTTAAGTTGCTGAAAACGAAGCTTAATGAGTTGATATCTGAAACAAGTAAAATGTCTTCTATCACACGGAGAGGCGCCGGTCTCTCTATCATGTTGCACAGGATCGTATCTAATGATATGATTAAAGGCAAGGTGAGGACGATTGATAACACAATATCGTTTTAAACATTTAAAGCGTCCCTAGTCTGGTGGCTAAGGGGTTGGACTTGCGTTCGTCGACGGGAGTTCGATTACTGGTTAACACGATGACGTCAACCCACTCCTAACACGTGTACTTACTTGGCTTAACGGCAATGCTGGCAGATTATATTTGCGACTGCTACTATGTTTTTGAAAAAAATAAAATGTAGTTACTTCAAGTAACTATATACATGTTTTTTTTCTATAGGTAACTTAAAGTTGCCTGGCTGCCGGGCGCCACTGGGAATTCTCCGTATGCTCACCAGAGGCGCTCGGCAATGGACGTGGAAGAGGCTATATGGAGAGGTAGAATTAAAAAAAAACCCTTGGCTCTGTGTTAGAGTTAACCGATTCAGAATCCAGAAGTACCTGAATAATATGAAATGATTTTCATCACTTCTATTCAAAAAGTGGCACTTTGTTCGTACATAAGTGCGCCTAAAGTTGTTGTTGTCAAGCGGGCGAAGCTGCGGGCGTCGGCTAGTGCATAATAAGTTATTCACTGTACTATACTCTAATACCTACTATCTTACTTATTTATAATTTTTATTTTTCAGCCGTTATTCCATTACTTTATCAAGGAACTGTTACAAAAGTGTAAGATACATCAAAACGATATCACAGACGAAAGTATAGAAAATCAAGTCGACTTGCCTGCAGCCATCTATATTCATTTCATGACGAAAATAGTGACTGACAGTAGTTTAGCTACAGATGTTATGTATTACTCTACGGAATTGGCTGAACTTGCATTTGGAAATCTTACTAGTTCACATTGGCAAATCAGGTTAGTCATTTTATTTGGTAATCATTGTTATTATATTTGTTTATTTGATTCAACTCACTGCTAATGTCAAGAATACTGGTCTATCTTCCATAAGTATTGATGTCTTTGGTTTGAAAAAGCAATGGTAAGTAAAATGTTTTAAGAAAAAACTTTTTAAAATTTATAATAGCATTAATTTTTCGCAGAATTAAAAAGACAACAAAACGTCGACAATTGTTTCGCCTCTAAACGAGGCATTATCAAGACTGTCTCAGAGAGAACAGCAAAATTCGTGGTTGGAACGTGTTTGCTTATAAGTAAACGTGTGCAAACTTCATTATCGCGATGTAGGATTCTTTACAATAACTAAGGTGGGTAGAAAACTCAGATCATGCTAACTAAGTTCCAAAAATAGGTATTCACCAATACAAGACCTTATCTGTTTGATTTATTTCCTGTCTTTTGATAAGTTGCGTAGAAAAGCCAAATGACACACACAAACCAACAACAATTAATGTGTCTGTCTGTTCGTAAACAGATTAAGTAAGGGAGATGTGTTGTCCTGAGAAATCCCTCTTCGCGAAGCATCTTCTTGACACTGGTCATTCCTTGAACAATAGTAACACTTAAAGTTTTACGTTTATGTGAGAAAGGGTTCAAGTTAAGTGTTTGGGAAAGGCTAGAAATAGTTAGAAGAGACGCGGACACCTTACTCAACGAACAAATAGATTTTCACACATCTCCCTTACTTAATCTGTTGACGAACAGACAGACACATTAATTGTTGTTGGTTTGTGTGTGTCATTTGGCTTTTCTACGCAACTTATCAAAAGACAGGAAATAAATCAAACAGATAAGGTCTTGTATTGGTGAATACCTATTTTTGGAACTTGGTTAGCATGATCTGAGTTTTCTACCCACGTTAGTTATTGTAAAGAATCCTACATCGCGATAATGAAGTTTGCACACGTTTACTTATAAGCAAACACGTTCCAACCACGAATTTTGCTGTTCTCTCTGAGACAGTCTTGATAATGCCTCCTTTAGAGGCGAAACAATTGTCGACGTTTTGTTGTCTTTTTAATTCTGCGAAAAATTAATGCTATTATAAATTTTAAAAAGTTTTTTCTTAAAACATTTTACTTACCATTGCTTTGTCATGGATTTTCACCAAGTAACGCCTGTTTCTATCCAATCTTTGGTTTGACCTGAAAGGTTAATTATTTTAACGGTGTATCATGTAACAAAACAGAGCAATTTTTTTTTATTTTGAGAGTTTCCTTTACACGCAATACGCTTAACCATTAAAATTACGAAACAATCCTCTACGTAAGCATAAAAAGTTCTTAATTTGAAAGGAAAAACTATTCTTAATCTTACTTAGGATACCTACGCGTAATATTCGGCCGCATCTTACTTAATGTAAACATATCACATATTCATTGACTCCGTCGTTGTGGCTCAGAATGTCAACTTCCCAAAATGTCCCCTGGTACCAAAATGTCAACTTCCCATAATGTCTTTCTAACCACTTTGGATTATCAAATTAGAAAGAAATTCAATTAAATAAAGCAAGCCTCAAAAATACCAATTTCTTTAAAAATTGTTGTTCCGGAAATATTAAGTTTTACGACTATGGGACATTTTGCGAAAGAGACGTTTTGCGAACATATATGTTGATAATATATAACTATATTTAATTTCAAATTTCTTTTCTAATTAAAAATCTCGCTACTTGTAATAAAAATAAAAATTTGATTCTAAATTGTTTTTCATTTTAGTTATAACGTTTAATACTTCTTTAATTAAGTTTATAATATAACGTTTAAGCTTAAGAATGGGGGACATTCTGGGAAAGCGACATTTTGGAAAAGGGACATTTTGGGAAAGGGACGTTTTGGGAAAGCGACATTTTGGGAAAGGGAAAGGGACATTTTGGGAAAGGGACATTATGGGAAGTTGACATTTTGGTACCAGGGGACATTTTGGGAAGTTGATATTCTGAGCCACAACGGACTCCGTATTGCCTCGGAAAGCACGTTAAGCCGGTTATCATACTAACAGCTATGACAGTCGTTACGGGTAGTTGGAGCCCTGAAACAAAATCTGACTGGTCTAACTACAGAACTTTGATATTGCCCATGAATTGTGGAGGTCAGAGGGCAGTCGCTCCACGGAAAATATCCAGGGGCGAAGCTTCATAAGCTGAGGACTGCATGCCCGATATATGAGGTAACAAACATAAAAAAATAAAGCAGTCGAATTGAGAACCTCCTCCATTTTTGAGGTCGGTTAAAATCAAAGTTAAAAGCAGTCGAAATGAGAACCTCCTCCATTTTTGAGGTCGGTTAAAAATCAAAGTTAAAAGCAGTCGAATTGAGAACCTCCTCCATTTTTGAGGTCGGTTAAAAATCAAAGTTAAATTACAACTGATTTTTTCTATTTTATTTCATGCGCTATTATCACTGATTGTTCCTAATTGTTCCTACCTATTTGTTCGCGGTGGCTGGCTAACGTCCGGAGTTTTTCATTATATCGGCTACAGAGTGAATAATATCGTTTTGAATTGTAAATGATAAATAGCACGGGTTTGTCGCTCTGTTGATGTAGCATATGCTTTTCCAAAACGCTATCATATTTCGATAATAATGAAACTAATTCTAAAAAGTTACCTACCTCTATTTAATGAATCTTTGGAGTTGGACTCGTCATGTCCTCTAAAAGGCAATTCCTTTTGCGCTAAATGACAAAATACATCTACAAGTCTTTGAAAAATACTACGGTTTTGGTCAACTTGCTGATTGTGTTTTGAAATTTCTTCAGCAAATTGGCGTGACAAGTGAGTTTTACTTACTTTAGAAATAAACAAATCTGGCGTTGGTTTAGGAGAAACAACTAACGACTTTCTCTGATCAAAACTTAATGATTTTACCCTTTGGTCTTTTAATAAAACGTTACAACACCTCAAATCATCACAAGGCACAATTTCTTCCATATTTAACACTCAAATAAACTAATTCACAACTTTTAAACAATAAAAAACAATTTTGAAATAATCACCCGCTCTAAAAAGCAATACTACGCGAAACTGAAGTAAACAAACGCGAACATAGCATAGGTCGCCACGCAACCGATGTGCGACGAACTTCAGAGCAAAAACCAGGCTTATGAGCGAGTATATTTTGCTATAACAACGTACTAAGTAGTGTTGTGGTATGCTAGCGAAAATATCCATAGGTGTAAAAGAGAAAATGCAAGCCCGATTATAACGGGCATGCTTTGCGTCTACTTACAACTTGTGCGAGCGAGATGGCATCCGCGCGCTCAACACCGTACAGAGTACCTGTCAGTACAGTACCACAACCAACGGCACAACGCATAAATAGAGGAACGTTTCGTCGGTGATTGACCCTAAGCGCGCAATTTATTTTTGAAATAATCGTTTTGGACGCATTCGACATTTTTTAGGGTCAATATTAATATTACAATACATAATATATTTTAGAGTCAATGGTACAATATTATTATGGGAATTCCGGGCTTATGGGAATGTATGGAACATTCGCCACTGTAAATATCGAAGTTCAGCCGAATCGCAGTTAGAGTGGAAAACCGACCCCAACTGCGCTGGGAAAAGGCTCAGTGGATGATGGTGATCATCTCCGTACATTTGCAGAAAATTGCTTAACTGTCTCTACTTTTAAAGGAAATGTTACAATTTTTCAGGAATGCAGCTCTGCAGCTATATGGAGCACTCACGCCAAGACTAATTGGGCAGAAAAAGGCATCCGGTACAGACGACGAAACTATAGCGACGGTTGCTTGTGATGAAATGTTAACGCACTCCCCAAAGTTATGGAGATATATGACCGAACAATTGAAACAAAACAACGAAGATGTATTGCAGACACATTCCAATCTAGTACCAATACTGAATCTGTTGGCTAGTTGTGCCAAGCGGTATTACTTTACCTCTCCGACTATGCCACACGATTCTGAAATTAACGATTTATTTAATCATCTAATACCTATATTATGTAGTCCCATATACACTGTGAGACGGTTAACAGCTCAAGTTATTTTCAACATGTATGATTTTGAGTTAATAAATAGTTGGCTATTAAAACAAGAGAATGTAACAGAAAATCTACTACACGGAATGTTAATTTTGTTACGTTTATGTGTTAGTTATTATTCCGGATATAACAACTTTGAAGCTTCTTTTATAACACTTAGAGAAAAGTTTAATGTAATATTCAGAGAAAAATTACATTCATATCCTTGTAGACAGTTGTATGAATATATTTTTGGTGATAAAATCCATATGGATGATATAAAGAATACTATAATAGAGTTGAATGATAGTAGAAGTCCTGGCGTATACGCATGGGCAGAAGCTCGTTTGCAGAAATATGTGAAAAATTGTTTGTGGAATGATATACCTGGTTTGCTAGATCTATCGCTACCATTGAGCAAAGCTGGCAATTATCATCAAACGGTTTTGGAATACATTTTGCAGAAAATGGATAGTGAGACAATTTTACCAAACGATGTGTTGTTAAAAATAGCAAATACTCTTATAGCGACAGAATCCATGAATTGCAGTAGTATTGTGTGGCAAATATTATATCAAATATCTAGAAAAGCAGACATACATTGTTGTATTGATGCTGCACATTTATTAATAGATTTTAAAGGAGAGTTATATAATCGGAGATATATGATCCCATTGATCGCAAGATATATTGAATATGCAAGTGAAGAAAGCAAAGAAATATTATTATCAACCATACATCGCATGAGTGATTTTGAAATTTCTGATGTTGACATGAGATATATAGCAGCAGTTGCTAACAATGAGCTTTCACATAATTTCCATAGGTTACCCGACATTCTGAAAGTTATTTCAATAAAATGTGCAGTGTTTTTACTACAAGATGAGGATGAAGATGTTAGGAATATAAGTGTTAATTTCTATTGTGTTATAGTCAAAGAAAAGAGACAACTGCAACCATACATCTGTTTAAAGAAAATCCTAGAACCAAGTTTCTTAAATTCAGTATTTGAAAAACCAGAAAAGGGAGTTGAAGAACTCAAAATAAAAATGAATGCTTTACTTAATGTTAGTCATAAGGTTGACGAATATAATCCGTTTGCTAATGATACTAAAAATATTTATATTGAACCATTTGTATTGAAAAATCTAGTCAATAGATTAAATATATGAATTTAACTTATTCATAATGATTTTGTTATAAATCTTCATCTCTCATCATCAATCATCAAAAGTATAGCAATTAAATATTTTGATCCGAAGTGCATTTTGCTGTATATTTGTTGTAGCTGATGCCCGCTTGACAAACTATATATTAAAATCTTTCTCAAAAACCACTATATCCATTAAAAAATACTCCCATCAAAATCCATTGCACAGTTTTAAAGATCTAAGCATACATAACGACAGATGGACAGCAGGAAGTGACTTTGTTTTATACTATGTTAAAATTAGTACTAACCTAACCTAACCTATATACCACCAATACCAAGTATTTAAGTATCGGTACTGGTATTGTATAGTGCGTATAGGGGCAGGATCTATTCCAGCAAGATCTTAGGAGCTAAACACAGGTGCAGAAGTAGTGTACTGGCGAATCCATGGATGTGGCTATGAAAAACATGAGAGTAACCAGTTAATGGCAATAGGCTAACCACATAGGGGGATCAACAAAGATACTGTTAAAAAGTAGTATAATGGCTCTGCTTACCCTTACAAGGAAACATTTGAATATGGCTGTAACATGGTACACTATAGATAACACAAAATAAATACTATGAATTAATTTATAAATTAAGTATTATAATTGGTACTGTGGCAATTATTCATCGTAATAGAATTTCTGTGGCGGTGTGGTATCATCAATCTGGATAGAGACAATATGTCGGCCTGGCACCATCACTAGACCCAGTACTCTTGGTTCTTCTGAATCCATCTCGCTAGCTTTAAGATATTCAGAACATGCACCTGAAAATTAAATTATATGGCATAATAGATAGAATTCAGAATATACTTTATTAACTGATACTGTGAAACCTGTGTGATACAGTTTTGTCATATCTAATTCCCATGGGATTACCTAATATAACATTAGCATCACGATCAGTACACAGAAATACTCCTATAAGGATTCTTCCATCAGTCATTTCTATCCTAAAGTTTGTGTTCAACCATTTTTTTAACTTTGTTTTTCCATCCTCATCATCCTGAAAATATAGGTACACATTTTACATCATCACTACATATTATAAAAAACAAAGTAGCTTTTGTTCATATGTATGCTTAGATCTTTAAAACTACGCAACGGATTTTGATCCGGTTTTCACCAATGGATAGAATGGTTCTTGAGAAAGGTATTTGTGTGTATAATGTATAAAGCAACACGCTGGCCTAAGCTAGTATTTTTTAAATCCTTAGACGGAAATAACTGAAATGCAAGTAGGTTTTGGAAGGTGAGTAAATAAATAATTAATAGATAAATATTTTCGGACATTTTCACACGTCATCTAGCCCAAAAAGCTTGCAATCTAGCCCAAAAAGCAATAAGCTTGTGCTACGGGATCTAGACAACTGATAAACATACTTATATATTTCTAAATACATACATAATATAAAAAAAAAACACCCAAACTCCGAAACAAACATTTGTAGATCACACATATTTGATTCGACCCGGGGATCGAACCCGAGACTCCGGAGTCGTAAGCCAATGCACTACCGACCGCGCCACCGACGCAGTAGAAGAGTAGGTTATAGGTTATATATAGGTATATAAGTAACTAAATTAGAAGGGACCTATAAGTTATAGGTTTTGTGTGTTTGTATAGAGTAGCACAAGAAAACATATAATTGAAAGTGGTACGCCATGAAGATGGAAAACCTTACCTTTACTAGCTCAGATGTTTGTTCAGAAATTATGTTTGTGTTCATCTTTTTATGACGATTTAACGATGCTGTTTCTTTTTACTTGCAAGTATGTGTTGCTTGCAGCATCTACTTAATTTATAGAACGTATTTATATTTAATTTACTACAAAAATAATGCAATAGTCCCCTTTGCCCTATTCATTATTTGTTTTCCTGTCATGATGTGTAATTCTTGTCACTAACCTCACATGTCATTAGTTAAGTCAATGTCAAAATGTGTTTTTTAGCCACCGCGAGGTAGTAGGTACCTACCTAAACCTACTCAGCCAGATGAAACCATTTGGTTTTCGCAACCATCATTTGTCAAAATTGACGGACCAATATCTCATTTTTGATGGTTTGGATTTCCAAATAGATTGAAACCCACAGATAATTATACTATGTAGTTGAGATATATTTCGAGATCCCCAGATAACTTTGTAAATTTATTTAATACATTTACGGTGGGCACTGACGATGAAACCATTTAGTTTTCGCAACCATAATTTGTCAGAAATGATGGTTGCACCTCAACCGAATGGTAATGCATCCAAACATGGTACAATAGACGATGCTTTAGAACGTTTAGAACACATGGCCACAGATAATACACATTGTGCATAGCTTCACCGAGTCGCCGGGCGCCACTGGAAATACCTGTTTGTAACCAGAGACGCCCGGCAACGGACGTTAGAGTGGCCGCGGCCGTAGGTCGTGGAATTAAAAAAAAAAACAATTTGCCAGTATTTTTAGTCCCACGTAATAGGGGGCAAGCCTATTGCCGTTACCGGATACACATATAGTGGGTTATGTCCAAAACGTCCGAATGAATTTATAAAAAGCCTCGGCGGCTCGGATTTATATCCGAAATGCATTAAACAAAATTAAGTTATCTGTGATTCTCAAAATATATTTGCGCCTATAGATAAGAGTACCTTGACTGTTACTAACTATTAGACGCTGACTGTACCTACCATGTTTGGATGCATTACCATTCGGTTGAGGTGCAACCATCGATTCTGACAAATGATGGTTGTGAACAGGCTGGCGAAACTCCTATACAAAAAATCGGTCGTATGAAGTGTAATGATATAATCATTACCAACCTCCTAACATCGAAAATTACAAATGGCAGCCGTCAATGCAGCCAACACGAGAGGTACAATCTAACTTATGTTACATTTCAAAATAAATGGCGGCTCATCAGTCATTACCTAAACTCTTGGTAATTTGATGATCATTGTTTATTTTACTTACTTTATAGCATTTTATTAAAATTTACGTAATTTTAGACATAATTAGATACGTAGTTAATAATTTTATCATCTTTTCAGTGTTTTATAAGAAAATGAAGTGCGAAATATGTGGTATTTCAAGAAGTCGAGCGGAGAAGCACAAAAGACTTTATGGCCCAATTTCAATTGAATGAAGCCCGGTAAGTAATTAATAACATAATTTTCATCTGTTCTGAGTCCCTTATATCATAATTAAGACAAATTTTGTTCAATTTTGGATAAAATTGTTGAACAAATTGTTTAGTCTGTTCTGTATCGATAGTTTTTTTCCTCGCCAATTCTAATTGAAACACTGTTTTGTAAACATTGTATAATTTTAATAAGTACTTAATTTATTTATTTTTAGATGTAGACAAGGGGTCAAATTAACTGGTAAAGAAGACTTGGCTTATTTGCCAATAGAGAAAACTGCATCAGCAGTTAAAGTACATCTGTGGAAAACATTTTAGTCCCAATGATTTTTGCAATAAGAAAACACGGCTTAAGCTAAAAGCCATACCGTGTATTGGAATTACTGCTGAGCTTGTCCGAAGAAATTATGCAAGAATTCCCACTACACATTAAAAAAGCTACAAACGTGCTAGCTCCACTTTGCAGTGTGAATATTGGTAAGTTTTGTTTGTAGTGTAGAATGACCTCAATGTTGTAAATATTAGAGATTTTGTTGTATATCATCTATTACTTACCTGTTAGAAATTAGGTTCAGATTACGTACTGGTTATCTATAATATGGTATAATTATAGTGCCCAGGTTTAATAATAATATTTTTTAACATTTTCAGATTTATGTTCACAAATTGCATGGGAACACAACTACTGCAAGTGTCTGGATCTGGCATCAGTCATATAAGTATTGCAGTACCTTCTTCATCGAGTGAGGCCTCACTTCACAAAAGAATAAGGCCCTTCAGCCCAAGTGTGTGTTTTATAAACTTACCATTTGCCGCTTGTAATTCTACTCAAACTTCATAATCAAATTTCCTGGCAATAAATGGATGGAAGCTGGCGCTCGGAGTTACTGGTGAAGATGATGGAGGCTTTTACCCAGGCAGGGGTCCATATCTGGCTGACACCAGGCTAATGTACATTCACCCACATTAAAAAAGGTTTGTTGTTACCTAGTAAAATAGTGCTGGCGTTTATAGGCGTCATTTAATGACCTATATGACAAAATGTATTATTTTCATTTCAGTTTCAAAATTACTAGAAATTTTTTTATGGAAGCTGGCGCTTATGGTGTCAAGGGTGAATATGAAGAAGGCGTTCACCTAGACAGGGATCTATACTTCGCAGCAAGACTAACGATAGGAATAGCAACTCGTGGAAATTACTAACAGTTATTACAATAGGTACTGTTGAGGCAACAAATACTGGTCTCATCTTGGGGCGGAGCCAGCAGGCTTCCGAACCGGTCCATACGTCACACGACGGACCGTAGGCCGGACACAGCCTACGAGCATCTACCAAGACACACAAGTTCTCACAACCTTTTGTACCTTAAATTATTTTAATATAATATTTTCAACTGTTGGGGAGTCTCAAATCAATTATCAAGAACCCAGGCCCCAACAGGTACTTTAAAAGTTATGTAGGTAGTCTACTTTTAGATATATGGTAATAAAAGAGAAGTGTTATTAATTAAAAATATTTTGTTTAATTTTCTTTTACCTCAAAATAAAATTTTATCGATAATAGTACCTACGTATGAGACGATGGAATGCAGACCATCCCTAGTTATTTTCCTCCTATGTTGGCTGCATTGACGACCTGCCATTTTTAATTTTCAAGGTTAGCTTGGTATTAATTATATCATTACACTTCATATGACCGATTTTTTGTTCAGAGTCCCGTCTTTTAAACGTAGTGATTATATACTCTTAGGTTGTGAAAACCAAATGGTTACATCCTGAATAGGGACCTTTATTAGAATTAGAAGAGCTGCCGAATCCATGCCAGAAATTCTTAAAAATGCTGACACCAGCTGACACTATTGAATTGACAGTTGATGGGTACTGACAAGACAAAATCATCGGTATGATAAGTACATATAATTATGAAAAACAGATTTATTTTAATAATTAAACAAAAGTGAAAAAGCAGCGCTGTTGAATTAATCGATTTGGATGTTTATATATAACATGTTGATATTACTGTAATGGCCGAAATAAAAACGTTAATCCCCGAAAAAGATGCGTTTATGAAACAGTTTAAATATTATAAGTCTAATAAACCAAGGCCCTCACTGGATGAAGTTATATTAGTGGAATTAGGCCTTCCTGATTTGGTAAAGTTATTCGCTAGTTGCTACTTATTATAACTTGGCGAGAAATATATAAGTAAGTACTAACATAAAACTTATTTTTAATAATTTATTCTCAGGTGCCTGTCAATCTATACAATGAAACCAAATATGACCCAAGAACAGAACTATTAGGACTGAAAAATACTAAAGAATGGCGATTATTTACATTTCGGAAACACCCTGGTTTGTTATTTATAAAGAATCCTTTCAAGTGTTTGGGCCAAAGATATTGGATAAGAAAGTGTTTGGAAGAATATCCTCGGAAACCAAATAGATTGAACATAGACATTGATAGTAATTATCTAGATTGGTGGCAAGAATGTTATAAAAATTATAGTTGTGATAAGCAGCTTTTAAAACAACTTCGCTGGACTACACTTGGATATCATCATAATTGGGATACAAAAGTACAGCAGTAATTATTTCTTATTCAAAATTGTCATTAGTACATCAACAGTAACTAATTATTATTGTTAAGCTATAATGTAGTAACAGCTCGTTCTTCTTAAAAGTTCTTATAATAAATTGTGTGTACACCTGAGTTCTTCTTGGTAGTTAGTAAGACTAGTTAGCAAAGTTGCAGGTATTTGCTATGTAAGAAATGAAGGTGTATTGTACCTACTGCATTCAACTGCATCTGCTGTGTACCTTGCCACACTTTTCTGAAAAAAGTGATACAGACATCAAAAACATATCTTGTTGGTACTTATGTACATATTGTAATGAATTTATTTTATAAGTAATGAAGTATGCTAACTTATTCTCAAGTAATTTTACAATATGAAAACTCATTTATCAGAGCATTTTATCAGGGCATCAGAGCCCTCTAGCTGTCTAAATGTTATTGTAACATTACACACAGCCTAAGCCTACCATAGTAGTTCCCTCAACTACCGGTAGATGGCGCTCTGACGACGCCGTTAGTCGCGATATTAACACAAAATTAGATGTCTTGGGCTAGTGGTGTCTTGGTCAGTTTGTAGAAAGTTCCTCCTGGAAAGGTATCAGTCGCTGGTTCGAGTCCAGCCTCAGACTATAGTTATTGTGATTCATATTGTAAAATTATTTACATATTGTAATCTTTTATTTTAGGTATACACAGAAGATAACAAGACACAATTTCCTAATGACCTAGCAGAACTATCAGATGTGTTTGCCAAATACTTGGGATATGAAAATTTCAGAGCTGAGGCAGCAATAGTCAATTATTATCACATGAATTCAACTTTGTCAGCACATACTGACCACTCTGAAGTCAATCTAGATGCACCATTGTTTTCTTTTAGGTATTATTTTGTAATACATTACATTTATTTAGATCTAGATGCATAGGAGTCCCATTAACATTTTAGGGCCCATACTAAACTCACCTTCCATCAACATCTTCGAGGTCCACGTTAAAGCTTTGGCAAACAATAATATTTCCTGCGATACTGGATCGACAATATGTTTACCATTAACTCAAACAAACAACACAGAGGCCACTCCATGAAATTATGCAAGCCTCAGTGTAACAGCAACCCTATGTATCACTTTTTGCCAAATCGTGTCATGCATATGTGGAACTCCTTGCCCGAAAGTGTGATATGACCTAATAGGTACAAACATTTTTAAAAATAGACTGGACATACATCTGTCAAACTAAAAACACAAGTGCAGTGATATATACGCACCAGCTCTAAGCTGCTAGTGTATCATATGATAATAATAATAAATAACATCATCATCATCTTAGCCTATGTGGCACCCACTACTGGGCATAGGCCTCTGCCAAAGGGGGGGAATTCAGCCTACTTATACCATGCTGGCCGGACATGTTGTTATAGGGTTTTGTGACGAGATTTCCTTCTCTAAATGTATACTTTGATAAACATACATAAGTATATACTTGTAAATACATAAAATATATAATAAAAATACCCAAACTCCCTAACAATCATTTGCGGATCACACAAATATTTAATTCGACCCGGCAATCGAATTCAGAACCTCAGGGACGGCAGTCGCATACACATACCACTGCACCACCGAGGCAGTTCCCACATAATAGGGGGCAATATTATGTGGGACTGATAAATTTACTTGCGAAAAATTGACGTATAAAATCTCTCCCTCTATTTCGGGGAAACTGGCCTGAATAATATAATGGAGTGTTGTTTATTTTTTTTTTTTACATAATTATTATTCATACCTATTTATGATTTGAATAACTGTTTGTGATACTGGTCATTAATATAAAATTACTATTTCAGTTTTGGGCAATCGGCAATATTTTTGATTGGTGGCCAAGACAAGAGTATTGAACCTTCAGCAATTCTCATCAACAGCGGTGATGTTATAATCATGTCCAAAGAAGCCCGTCTATGTTATCATGCAATCCCAAAAATATTACCTTCAAAAGACTCTCCTTGGAAAGGAATGGAAGATTTTATGGAAAAAATGGACTTTGTTGACTGTAAATATATAGTTAAACCAGATACAACATTTGTACATATGAAAGAAACTGCAGATAGCAAAATATGGGTCAGATTTGACGATTATATTAAACAATCAAGAATAAATATGAATGTGAGACAAGTGTTAAATGAAAAACAATCTAGTTTAAGCTAATACCATGTTTTTTTAAATATATATTTTTTGTAAATATATGCTCACTTTTTATTACAGTTTAAGCTTAAATCCAATTATTTACGGTTACGATTTGTTGAGTTTACAATTTGAGCGTAGTATACATAGTCTATATGACTTTTATTAGCAAGCTGCTGCTCTTGGTTGTTCCGTAATGACTGAAACTAGAAATTAGAAACAGACTAAATATTAAATTTTTCTAAGCAATTAAGTTTGCAAGCTGTCCTCAAATTAATTTTACATTATGAATCGAAAAAACATGTCTTGGATGGACTCGAACCAGTGATGGTTCCCGTTCCAGAAGGAACGTTCTGCCAACTGACCAAGACCTCAAAGCCATCATCCAGCAGTTGAGGAACTAATCTCTAAAGTTAAAGGTGAGATGCCTAAATGTATACTATGTATAGGCATCACATTACGTCTTAGGTACATATTAGTATGCCTTTAACTCCTAAGGGGTAGGCAGAGGTCCATTACACACCCAATTCCCCAGTAATTTTGTAGGTCCCACTGCAAGCCTATTGCTGTTACTAAGGGGTGCACATTGTCTTACATAACTTTTCAACTCCTATCATCGGAGGTCCGAAAATGTTTCTCATACCGTTTAAAATTATAATGACCGTTATTCATAAAAAAAATACAACTAAATATTAAAAAACATAATTATTTAAATTCATAATATCACAAATTATACACTTAGTTTTTACTAATATTTGTTTTAATATATTTGTTTATACTAATGATCGAAACTCATAATCATTCAAATAAATAACTATAATATTCATAAATATGTTTTATTCTAATATTTATTTTTATAAATTTCTTATTCATAAGTTTTTTCATCCATATTATAATTATCTATATTCCAGTGAAAATCAAATTGCTACCAGAAACGAGATGCTACCAGGCAAGTAGGTTAGGTTAGGTTAGCACTGTGACCACAACAACGCGCGAGCCGAGCGAGCGAAGCGAGCGTGCCGCGGCAGCGGCCGGCGCAGCGCCAGATAAATTGCTACCAGACACGAGATGCTACCAGACAAGTAGGTTAGGTTAGGTTAGAACTGTGACCACAACGCGCGAGCCGAGCGAGCGAAGCGAGCGTTCCACGCCAGCGGCCGGCGAAGCGCCAGATAAATTGCACCAGAAACGAGATGCTACCAGACAAGTAGTTTTTTTTTCTTTAATTCCGCGGTCGCTCTAACATCTGTTGCCGGGCGTCTCTGGTTACAAGCAGAACGTATTTCCAGTGGCGCCCGGCGGACTTAGACCACCTCTGTACACAAGTAGGTTAGGTTAGGTTAGAACTGTGACCACAACAACGCGCGAGCCGAGCGACCGAAGCGAGCGGGCCGCGGCAGCGGCTGGCGAAGCGTCAGGTAATTATCTGTTATAAAGTAAGCTATTCTGAACAACGACGTTATGAGTTGAAGTATGTTCGTAGTAACAACATTATTTATTAAAGCAATATGATAATAAATTGTTATGAAGAAAAAAGATCTGAAAAAAGGAAAAGGATTTAAACTGGTTCTTGGTACCTAGTAACAGTATTACCTAATAAAAAATTATAATCACTAACTGTTATGAGTTCCGATGATAGTAATAAAAATGTATGAATAAAAAATGTATGAAAAATAAAATTATGAAGAGTGATGATTATGAACACAAATCGGTAGTAAGAAAAAGAATAGGATTAAAAATTTTATGTGAGCCAATATGGACCCGTTACTAAGCACTAGAAAGTCCATAACCACTCTGTAATTCAAACCAATAATCCAACAGGCAGGCCAGATGCTATAACCACTAAATAGAATATCTGCAGACCTAGCAAATATAGGTATACCTACAATATACAATACTATACTATAACGTACTATCTACCTTTAAAAGACATGTTGACTGTATGGTATGCCTATAATCTGTTTGAATAGGATATTATTAAGATCACTTACTCTGATTTATTGGCTGGGGAATAATACTAACTTCACTTTTATGAAGATCACAGAGTCCCCAAAAACATTTTACGTAGCTTTCAGCATAGCACTCATATTCGTCATTGGCTTGGAAGAGACCTAAACGTCGCGCTATGGGCTTGATGCAATTTTCGCACTTAGGCCGAGGTACATACATGATTTAAGCAAGGAAGTAATAGAATTAATAGCAGTCAGGAAAATTAATTCATAAAGTAACTAATTTCTATATATTCAAAGCTACTTACTAATAATTTTGTTCATAACCAAACCGAAACTAGACATAAAAGTCACGCTCGTGACTTTTACATTGGAAAAAAGTAACATCTGGATACAGAGCATAAATTAAAAGTAAAACTATTTAAACGAAAACAGTTGGGATAAGGTAAGTTTTTAACTGAATGAAGAATTTTAGAATTATTCCATAACGTACGCACTTAGCTGGGCCAGTTTATGTGCCATGTCAACCAATCAGAGAGAAAGACCTATCTTAGATAGAAAGAGTAGAAGAGTAGAAGCATGAACCAATAAGAAATTGATTTTATATGTACCTACCACACCGCCGCCGTCGTCGTTCAAATAATCGCCCAAATTGTGGGATCCATCTCTGTTATTAGTTTTGGGCGCAGACGCCTAGCTTCTTCAATAAAGTAAAAAAAATAAAATTGTGCGGTCGGGGGACCCCCGTCAGGAACAAAGTTCGTTACGCAACTGCAACGCAACCCAACCTGGATTTGGGTTACTTTTCGTTTTACTAACGATTCCCACGCTAAATAAAAAAAATTATAAATAAAAGCGGACCATGTTTTGGCTTTTGCGGACCACCGGTTGGGAATAAGTGTAACCGAGAACTGCGTTCCAAACACCTCCCCCCACTCTAAAATTTAAACGGCTGGCTCGGAGAATCTGAAAAAAATCATGATGGTAGGTCAGGGCCCTGTGTGCGAAGTGTGCGGCGCACACAGGCGCCATCGAAATTATTTTGGACGATCCACGTATTCTTTTTAGTACAGTAGGTACCTATCGATAAGTAAGTAATCTACATACTTAATGCATTGTACAAGGCTTCTCCAAGATAATATTCACGTTTGCTGTTTACAGCTGGGCTGTTTAGTTTACATTAATTAGGTACCTACGAGCTAAAATCAAAGAACTGCGCTGTGCTTAGTTAGATCAATTTCATCAAGGCCCGCCCGGCGTGAGTTTGTTTTGAACGCAACCCGACGTGCGACGCAAGCCGAGAGGAGCCACGGGAATTCCCCGATTTTAAAGAACGAGAGAGCCAAAATAAATGAACAATCCTTTAATCGAAAGTGTGTTGCAAAGTAGTGCGTATTAAATTGTTTTGTTTGTAATCAAAATTACAATAATAATCTAGTATGTTATTAATAATATTCTGAGGAAATTAACACGAATCATACCGATAGATGTGCACAGGTAGTACATACCTTTTGTACCTGACGTTTCGATCAGGTTACACCGGTCGTGGTTACCTGGTCGAAACGTCAGGCACAAAAGGTATGTAGGTACTACCTGTGTGCATAGGTATCTATCGGTATGATTCGTGCTAATTCCCGTAGAATATTATAATAGATTATGTAACGCGATAGTTTAATTAAAAGTTAATATTCTAGTAGGTTCACGCTAAAAACAATACATTGTGTTAGGTTAGGTAGGTAGGACTTCGTCTTCAAAATTAGAAGAAAAGTGATAAATATACAATTAAAATAAATTAATAATATATTACGGCAGTACTCTACGATCAACTTCCTAAGAATCATTTGCATAACAAGTGCAGGAGATGGCATCGGCGGCCAGCGTGGACGACACAGTGGTCGGAGCTACCCAGTGGGGCGCCTACTGACACACTGTACTGGGCTGAGCGACTCACCAGCTCCAGTAGATCAGCAAAGTGGGCGCGTGATCTGACCTGTCTGGTATCCGTATGAACCCGTATACCGACATCGGCTGCAGTAGTACGTGACAAGACGCAGAGGCTAGTTTCGTCTAGAACCGTGTGGTTAGATGGGCGCCGATCCGCTGGATGGTGGGATAGCCACCCGCCGTCTTTACAGAAGCAGGCTAGAAGGGTTGCGTGCTGCGGGGCCTTTGCCCAACAGAAAGCAACCAGATTCACTCACCGACGCGGATATAAAACCTAACCCCAACGACGCGGGATTTTCATTCCGACCAAACCCCCGAAGAGGCCACACGCACGAGGGTACCCACGTAGAGGCCGAGGTATGGATACCGTGAATTCACATTGCCTCTTTCGTTGATCAGCAAGTGCGCCGCTTGCAGGTGAGGTCAATGGGGACCTGGGAGATGCTAGAATGGCCCCTAAACCCGATTCGTATTTAATTTTTCGCAGTAATTGGCAAGCGAATTGGTTTTATATAATTTCAAAAAAAAAGACTGAAGCAAAAAGACTGAAGACTGAAGAAAAAAAAAGACTGAAACATGAAGATTCAAAAAAAAAGGCGCTTCATAGGGTTCGCACACAGGCGCTGCCAGGGGTCGGCGCGGCCCTGATGGTAGTCCATATGATGAACTTTGAAGGAAAACTATAACGGACCAGATAACTTTGTTAGTTTAGAAGTTATAGAGCCTATAATGGGTGACTACGGAACCCTAAACTATGCGTGGCCCGACACGCACTTGGCCGGTAGTTTTTAATAACGTAGGTACAAACTCAGATTTCGAATTCGTAGTTAGTGCCGACCCTATTGTCTTGCTGCTTCAGTAAGCTTCAATATTTCGATGAGTTCTTTGTATTGAATATTGGTTCTACCTAGACATTCAATCGTTGGCACTATTTGGCGCATTTAAGAGTGGGTAGCATAGAATAGATTATCCAGTAGGTCTACCTCTAAAGGTATATTGGGTAGGTGTAGTGATCGACCGTTTGCTACTCCATACGATATCGAATCCTTTTCAATTCGAAGCGTAGGTAGGTATGGCTGATGACAATGCGGCACGATTCTATCATTTGCTCAATGGAAAAGCGATTTGGCGTTTCGATTTAAAAATAAGTAGGTATTCGTTCGTGATAGATATCGACTCACCGTGTGTGATTTCGTTTCTTGGCGATTATACTTTTATTTCATGTTACAAACTCATACGAACTAATCGATTGTGACGATATTATGTAGGTACTAGGATGCTGTACCCTTTGGCTGGTATTGCTCCCCCTGCGGTGCGTAGAGAGGTCGCCACTGCAATTGAATGATACAGACAGGCAACGGATGCCAGACATCCACTATATGGCCAAAGCCCAGCGACCAAAAGGTTGAAAAGCCGGCGCAGTTTTCTCAACACTGCTGCTATCAATAGCAAGGACCCTTCTAAGACAAGAGTGAGCCTATGGCAAGATAGTGTCTCCATACCTACTTTCATCCCGCCGGCAGAGAAACTACCCCCCGGACACAAAATCCCCTGGCCCACCTGGAAGGCTCTTAATAGAATGCGAACCCAGTTGGCAGGTCTAAAGATAATGTGTTACATTGACACTAAAGAGAACCAGTGTGAATGTGGCTTATCACCACAAACCATCAGCCACATGATGTCATGTCCGGGTTGCCAAGAGTCGTGCACTTTAGATGACCTGTACGACGCGAGGCCAAATGCGATTCGCGTCGCAGAGCACTGGGCCAAGACAATATAATCACCATAGTGTTGCCCATCGACACGAGAAGTAAAGAAGACTAGCTGATCACCGCGTTCCGCCCGCGTAATATAGTTTTCTTGCTTTTGAATCACGTGGGAACACATTTACCGGGATAAAACGTATCCAAGTTACACACTCAGGGATAATGTGTGAAGTGAAAGAATTTTCCAAATCGGATCAGTAGTTACGGAGCCTATTCAATTCAAACAAACGATCAAAGCTTTCCTCTTTATAATGTTAATTACTAGAACGCTTGACAAATGTTATACTAAAAACCTTCCTCACCACTCTATCCATTGGTGAAAACCGCACCAAAATCCTAAAATTTTGCTTATGAACCTTCCCTGAACCTTCACGAATATTTTAAGACCCAAATTAGCCAAATCGGTCCAGCCGTTCTCGCGTGATGTTGTGACCAAGGGAAATAGGGATTCATTTATATATATAGAGATGTAGTGAGTACATAGTGATAGTGATAGTGATAGCCTCGGTGGCTCAGTGGTATGAGTATGCGACTGCCGCCCCTGAGGTCCCAGGTTCGATTCCGGGTCGATTCGAATTATTTGTGTGATCCACAAATGTTTGTTTCGGAGTTTGGGTGTTTTCTATGTATAATATGTATGTATTTAAAAATATATAAGTATGTTTATCAGTCGTCTAGATCCCATAACACAAGCTTATATTAGCTTAATTTGGGCTAGATGACGTCGTGTGAGAATGTCCAAAAATATTTATTATTATTTATTTATTAATAGTGAAGTTACAGTGATTAAGTATAAACAAAATCATCATCATCGGCTATCAACCTAACCCAACAGAATAAATTTAATACCTATTATGTAAATTTCTTATGTCACAACTAGTGTTTGTAGCCAAACTCCTTCGGAACGGCTTGACAGATTCTTATGTTTTTTTTGCTTAATTGAGCGAAGCGAGCCGAAGACGAGCGGAGCTCTCAACGGGTGACTCAAATTACGATTTATGTTAAATTGTGTTAAATTGTTTCTCGGCGAATACTCGGCCGATTTCGGATTTTCTTGCACTCATCGAAAGCTTGCAGAATTACCCAGGTTCTTACGAAGCCAGAATTTTGAATTTCGATCAATTAAAAATAATTTAATTGATGGTAATAATTCCCACAGCGTAATGACAAAAAATACGTTGACAGAGTTATATCGCTTTGAATCAAAACTCGCTTCGCTCAAATATATGCTGCAGCGTAACGGTACGTTTCGCGACTGCGGCGACCTAGTAAATTTGGTAGATCTGAGAATCGGTCGTAAACTATTTTTTAAAACACCTAAGTGATAAGGGCGGCACACCCCTATCAAAACAACGTTAGCGGGTTCAGCTATGGATAGGCATATTTATAAATATACTTTTTATTGGCTTTTGAAGACATGGTTATCTACCTGCAGTAGTAGGTATACCTATTAGGTATAGGTAAATAAATTGAAATACGAGTAGGTCGTTGACATGTGGTAGACAAACCCAATTTGCTATGTTGTCGACATAACTCTCTGGACTACAGATTAGACTTCAACAAGTATACTGTCACCCACAACGGGGTCTCAATCTAGCTTTGACGGTTTAATGGAACTTCGAGATGCAGTTAGGTAAGTAGACTATACATACCTATGTAGGTAGGGGAGGTAGGGGTACATTGGGCTAGATAATCCTACGCGCCATAGACGAAGTTTCAAATGAGGGAAAAATTAAAACTACTGCAATCAAATATGCAATTGTTTGAAGATGATGTTATAATTAAAGATCGAATTTTTTTTTAGTTATATAATACGAGTATCAAAATAAATTAGTAGGTATTATGTGGCGTATCAATACAATGCCCGAACCTCCCACAGAAGTGCCCAAACCTCCCAATGGTTTGGGCCGACCATTGGGAGGTCCATTTAATTATTATAAATTTTGAATTGTAACTTTAAACATTTATACAACGATTCTTAGCAATAATTTGAGCCAAAGATGTGTGCCATTCATATTCGAAATAAAAAAATGATTTTATTAAAATAATAACAGTTTTATTGTGATTTAAGTAAAAAAGTGCCCAATGATCCCCTACCTCCCCTACTTAGGAATAGAGGTAGGTACATATGAGGTGCAATGCCTGTATATGTATTCAATCAATTCAATTCAATTCAATGTGTTATAATTTGTAGGTTCAGTTTGGTTGTAATTTAATCTAAACGCACTTTAAATACCTAGATAGCAGATAGAGATGCATTGTACTGACATTAATTTCAATTCACTATTTAAGTAGGGTATCTTAATAACTATACCTAAGTAACTACCTAATTGAACCAACAGACGTTGTCATATCTTAACTATCGTTTTTAAGTTTTCTATAAACTTTCTATTGTGTCACTCATGGTTCTTACCCACCCTTTCTTTCATAAGCAGCACCTTCTCTTGTCCATAACAAACTCAACAAAAAAAAACCGACAAAAATTAATACAATTACCGAAATGGGATCAAATAATTGTCGAAATGAATGTGACCAAAATAAAATGGGATCACTTGGCAAGTAGTAGCAAAACCAAACATAAAAAAATACAGTCAAACCTGAGATATAGTGCCTCCTGCTTATTTGAAAGTAGGTTGAAAATAGGAATTAGCGAAATTGGTCCAGACTTTCACACGTGATACCGTGACCAAAAGACTCATTCTAAAACCTAACGCACATTATCTACCTGTATTAAAATATTTCACAAGTAGGTAGGTATATAGGTAGCTACTTTTGTCTAGCAAGGTAGGGACCTACTGTACGAGTCTAATTACATATTGGTACAGTACGATTATTTCACAAGTAGGTAGGTATATAGGTAGCTACTTTTGTCTAGCAAGGTAGGGACCTACTGTACGAATCTAATTAGATATTGGTACAGTACGATTATTTCACAAGTAGGTAGGTATATAGGTAGCTACTTTTGTCTAGCAAGGTAGGGACCTACTGTACGAGTCTAATTAGATATTGGTACAGTACGATTATTTCACAAGTAGGTAGGTATATAGGTAGCTACTTTTGTCTAGCAAGGTAGGGACCTACTGTACGAGTCTAATTAGATATTGATACAGTACGATTATTTCACAAGTAGGTAGGTATATAGGTAGCTACTTTTGTCTAGCAAGGTAGGGACCTACTGTACGAGTCTAATTAGATATTGGTACAGTACGATTATTTCACAAGTAGGTAGGTATATAGGTAGCTACTTTTGTCTAGCAAGGTAGGGACCTACTGTACGAGTCTAATTAGATATTGGTACAGTACGATTATTTCACAAGTAGGTAGGTATATAGGTAGCTACTTTTGTCTAGCAAGGTAGGGACCTACTGTACGAGTCTAATTAGATATTGGTACAGTACGATTATTTCATAAGTAGGTAGGCATGTAGGTAGCTACTTTTGTCTAGCAAGGTAGGGACCTACTGTACGAGTCTAATTAGATATTGGTACAGTACGATTATTTCACAAGTAGGTAGGTATATAGGTAGCTACTTTTGTCTAGCAAGGTAGGGACCTACTGTACGAGTCTAATTAGATATTGGTACTGTACGATTATTTCACAAGTAGGTAGGTATGTAGGTAGCTACTTTTGTCTAGCAAGGTAGGGACCTACTGTACGAGTCTAATTAGATATTGGTACAGTACGATTATTTCAACTTTGGCGCTCGGGTGGCTCGTTTTGATTCGTTTTTTCACTTGGAGTATAAGAATGACTAGAGGTGACGAATGTTTGCAATCATGCCATTTAATGCAAAAACACAATTTTAATCGAAGAAGAAAAGCTGTATTTGTTAAGTGACAGATTTATTATCAATATCTCTTATTCAGACAGTAAAAGTGATTGAGACTCTAGAGTTTCATTTTAAAATAAACAATTCATACTTATTAGAAATAGCGCTTTAAAGAGATAAATTCCCCTGTACGAATTTCATATTTTGTGGTTTTAGATTGCGATGTACAAATTAAATCAAGCCACATCTATGTTATTCATAGGTCTTCTGCAAAAAAATACATTTTGGGAGGTGATTTTAATTTTGTTTCAGACTGTTATATCCTAGTAGGGTGTTATGAATATGAAGCAATGTATCTCGTGTAATTTGTAGTTCCGATCATCTTCGATGTTGGTCGAGAATTGTCGACCGCCAAAGTGGAAATAATTGTACTGTATACCTTATTTGACTCTTTATTTGTTTTATTCCTATACAAAAACATTGAGAAGCTCTAGATTGTTAAATGAAATGCTCTAAAGTTTGGTATCACCTCACCTAACCCCTGTAATCATTGACACATCACCTTTGTATGAAAATGAGTTCGGTGACATTTAGCGGCCCAGCAAAAAGCTCGAGCTGCCGTCTTCTCCTTTATTGACATTAAATGGACGATATAAATTCCGTTGGCGGATTACAAAATTTATTGGCTTCAAAATTAAAGGATACCGATTTCAATGGCAATGGCTGACAGCGTTCATTTATGGATAAAAGAAGATAAAAAGCTTTCAGTAAAATAGGCTCTTTAGTCTTATACTCTGAGGTAAGTTTTATGTTAGCTTAGCCAAGAAATAGGACTTGCGTTACATCTATTTGTGTTGGTATAAGTATCTACCTAAATGTAATTTCATATCGCATAAAATATTTCAGATTCGGGTTTTCTATAGATTTTTTTTTAAACTTTCGCGTTCAGAATTCAGGATCCCAAGTGTTGTTTGTTTAATCCAAGGTTTTGTATTGTAATATGTGTTTATGTATTATGTTAAAGATTTATAAAATACTCGTAGGTGTTATGCTGTTTCAGTTTTATAAAACCTACCTCCTGACTATATTTAAAACTTTATACCAGCAACAAACTCAAAATTAAAATGAATTTCATTACAGAATAGAGAATTCTATTTTCAAAAATAAGTAGGTAGAAAAACTGTGCGTTCTCACAGCGGCCAAAGTATAATTTAACTTACTGAAAGTTCAAATAAATAAAATTAACTACACAAATGCGAGATGGACTACAACCATCCAGAATTTATTCACTCTTATAGATCCATAAACAAAATCACCCAATCCCCACGTTAGAGGTACCTACCTGCTATGCAGTAGCGAATAAAATAAATTTAATGAGAATGGATCGCTTTTTAAACTTCAATTGACTTGCATGAGGGTGGACTTTTTGTGACTACACTATAAAATAAAAGTGCCTTAATATACCCTAACAAGGTCCAGTCGAACAGTCTTTGTTCATCGTCCCACCAGTATTGTTTGATTCAGAGACTTGGGATGGCGCTCGCTTCGCTCCCTTAACTATATCTATGGTTTGATTAGAGTATTTTGTGATGGATCTTAATGGCGGATGGTGACTAAAATGGCGTCTTCTGAAAAAGTCGGACATCGATTTTACCGCTCCATCCTTTTAATACGGTCTACATAATTAATTTGACCTTTCTCGACTGTTCGACTAATAAAAGGCTCCCGGTATCTCAGGAGTTTTATAGGATTTTATGAACCTTAATTTAATTACAGTCAAGTAATACGTAGCTACTCGTATTGTAGGTATAACTATTAATTAAATATCGAATTAATTGTTGGTGACCTACATATTTATTACTTAAATCTGTGAATGCAGTATTTTTTTTATTGTAATCGATGACATGGTTTCTACGAGTAAGAACACATCTTCGTATTTCTTTATAGTTTCAGAGTTTCCCACAATGACCCATTTGAATGTACCTACCCTGTACAGTTACCACCAGTACTTAAAGAAGAAACTAGCTATGTATTTAACGTCAGTGTCCAGACAGAGGACTCGGTCAAGCCAGCCCATTCGTACTGAGAAAAGCTTGCTATACAGAGTACCTACCTACCTGAATCCTTTAATTATTTAAGAGTAATAATCAGTTACAAGAACAGTCTAAATACTCCTTTTTCTGTGTAGGTATTATGCAAACCACAGAATGTAATTTCCAACAAATTATAAACCATAAACGTTCTGTTTAACATGAACGTAATCGTCTGTAGTGTGGCGTTGTAACGGTAGCCTGTATTAATTGCAAAATTTCCAGACAGTGGATGGCACACAATGGTGCAATAATGGGACACAGGCTTGCTTGCCAACCAGCCTCAAAGTACAAAGCGTGTTTGTAAACAGCCTTATTGGTCTCAAAGCGATATTAATGTACGTATATACAGAGATAGGTAGTTATGTATGCAGGCTGAATGCCTCTATCGGGATCGATTACCTATCCGTAAACGGACGTACATGAATATTTCAGTGTGTAATGAGTAGGTATTACTTAGTCAGATGCTACAAGTGTGGGATATAGTGACACTGACTCATAAATTACAAGTGACTACATTGGGTACCTACTTATGTTTTAATTTTGAAACCTTTTCTATACGTTGGTTTATAATAGAAGATGCATTTATTTACAATAAGAGTTACAATATGCATAATTCATCATTCACCGAGCCTTTTCCCAACTGAGTTGGGGTCGGCTTTCCACTCTAACTGCGATTCGGCTGAACTTCGATATTTTCCGTGAAGCGACTGCCATCTGACCTCCACAACCCATGGGCGATATCGAAGATCTGTTGTTAGACCGCTCGGATTTTTGATTTAGGGCTCCAACTACCCCTAACGACTGCCATAGATGTTAGTATGACAACCGGGACCGACGGCTTAACTTGCTCTCCGAGGCATGGAGGGGTCAGTGTCTTAAGAAATGGTCACCCATCCTAAGACCGACCTGACTAGATGTTGCTTAACCTTTGCAATGTGTTAACATTGTCGGTTACCACTAGAATAATTATGTACTAAAAATATTTACACAACAAAATATCGTTTAATAAATCCTTCTCGTCATTGCCGAGTGGGAAGGTTTCAATGATGGCTGTGTTGCCACGTTAGATAGCGATACTTATTCTTTGGGCCAAGAAATAGCTAGCCTTCTGGCCCTATGAAGTACCGATTATAACTACCTCTAATTTACCTACTGTCTATTGTCTCTAATCATCAACCCTCGACAGTGTTTGAGGAGCTAGTATGATAATTTTAGGTGTTACGGACGTGAGGGACCCATTCATCGTAACTAATAGAGTACTTTCAAATACACATACAAACTATAAACAAGACGATTTGGTACAAAACTTGGACCATGTTTAAGTGCCGAAGAATTTCTCCTCGTTATCGAAGTGGGGTTTAGTTCCAAATGGTACAAAATTTAACAATTCACCGTCTATAAATGTTTATCTGTTCCTTCTGTATGAATATGGAGAGCCTGTGGCGTTGACTGTCTCCACTACAACCTAAATATTCATAAGTTGCTAACATATTAATTCAATCTGCAACTATATCGCAAACTCATGAAATAAGACGAATATTATAGGTACCATAGTCTGAATATTCTAGGTTTTCTTTATAATAGGTAGGTACACCCTTTTACAATATCACAATTTAGAGGGTTGATGAGTTTTTACTACTAATACGTTGCTCTATGGTTGGTGATCGACTCCCTTTATTAAGTATAGGCAGGACTAATATTGCCAAATATCAATCTACTTAGGTCATAGACCAACGCGGTCGTCGTATACGCTGTCGCCGTATAACTAGGTACATAGAGAGGTTACATACAAAGAGGTATGTTAACGACGTAATTAGTCGCGGAGACCCGCAACGGTTATTGCCAGAGAACGTCCTTTGCGACGAGGAGATTTTAATGTCGTGTCAGATGTCAGTAGTTTGTGTAGTTTGCAGTTTCGAGCTTGAACTTACTACCTATGTACCTAACATTATCTGTAAGAGGTGTAAATATAGCGGGTGTTGACACCAAGTTTAAATGAAATCTGAGAGCTGAGACTGTAATTACAAACAACTCTACGTCGTAAGGTCGGTGACTACGCCGTCAACCGTGTAATAGACTTTTCCAAGTATTCCTAACGGGAAAACTTTCACTCCAGCTGACTTAAATACTTCCAACAATCTGCTTAACGATATTCTTAAATACACATTTCACTCCATTCCTCGGTTATTACAGGTTAAATTAATTATTCATTTCCATGTCATCCTGTCTTGTTTTGTCGTGAGTTTCTTGTGACCCGCTGTGTCTTGTTTAACTTGTGAGCGATTTGAGTTTCGTAATTGCTTACATGAAAATTTTGAAAATTATTACTCAAATTATTCCGGCGAGACTGCCAAAGGGATTGAGAACGTAGTCTTATGTAATATATACCTACTTCAGTAACTAACACTGGGGTCATGGTACGAATGCTCGCCGCCTTTATTGACAGAGACATTGCTAAACACTTAATCGATGCTTCTCAGGACCAGAAGGCTGGCTATTTTCTGACCCAAAGAATAAGTATCGCCATCCAACGTGGCAACACAGCCAGCATTCTGGGAACCTTCCCAGTCCGCAATGACGCGGAGGATTTTTTAAACGATATTTTGTAATTTAAATATTTTTATTAAGTATATAATTATGTATATTGTAATTCTTATTGTAAATAAATATTTAACGTAGTGGATATAATATAAGTATTAAGGTATGTTCTTACGTTCATTATCATTCATTACAGTTGTGTTTGTCTTCCAACAAACTGATTGCAGACATTATACAGTTTTCCGAAGCGACGTAGTATTAACACAATACCCTCAGCCTTAAGCAGCGTCACGTCACTATAGAATGAAAATCCATCTGATTGCACAAAGCTTCTTTCGATCCCCTCTCATTCGTTATAGTTGCGATTGTCCTCTATCTAGCACACTTATTATGTGTTATTAGTACCAGAAAATTGTACAGTAGGTGCATTGCCCGAATGCACTTAGGAATGGAGAGAAAGACAACCACAGTGAGCTATTTTAATAATAATACCCGTCTAATTAGAGAAATAACACTCTGTTTTGCATTTTTATTTGAAAACACGTGGTAAATTTCTTTAGGGGAACGTTTCTCGTATAACGTTTAGGGCACCGCCGCCACCCGCCCGCCGTTAGAGCGACTAGGTAATTTTATTTTTGAAAAAGGTTTAGCCGTATTTTAATTAGCAGCGAAGGGTTAGTGAATTTCAAACTTAATTAAGTAGATACTTATATGTTTGATAAGTAGGTAGTACTTTTATGAAGTTACATGTAGGTAGGTATATATTGCACATTGATGTGGCAATGTGGCTTGTCTTTTGGGAATTGTAATCAACTAATCTCTGATATCAGGAAGGAATTCTTCAAAACCTAATGTCCAAAGATAGTGTGGTTACGAGGAAGAGGAAAGTACTTATAGGTACGAGGATGGAATCCTTCCCAACTTTGACTGATCTTAAAATTTTAAACGTTTATAATTTACTAGCTGGTAGCAAACGTTCTTTTGCCATAATCCATTAAAAATAATTTCAACTAAGTGATTTAAAAAATTATTTACCTACGACAGATTCTCCGATCTACCAAATATGCACAAAAAGTTTATAAGGATTGCTCGAGCAGTTTCGTAGGAGTTTGGCAATAAACACTGTGACACGAGAATTTTATTGTATTAGATTTTTAATTACCATCTATACTTCTAATAAATCTGTAGAAGTAAAAATTCTGTACATTGAAAATATCAAAAAAATAAATTGCAGGGGCTGTTACTAGACCGACACCGAACCCAATTGTGATAAAAAAAATTTCGTCTGTCTGTCTGGTTGTTCAGGCATCACGCAAAAACTACTGGTTCGATTACGATGAAACTTGTATACCAAGTTTCATCGTAATCGTTATATAAATATAAATTATTCTTTAATATCCTGGGCACCACACTGGGTACTTTTTATCCCGGAAAAGTATACAGGGTGTAACGAAAGGGTTATATCAACCCGAAGCCAGCCCTATCAGCTGGTCGACCATAACCCGTTTCGATATATGGCGACCGCCAAAGAAAAAAAAAAAAAGTTCATCAAAAAATTTAAAAAGATATTTCAAATCATAACAAACGTGTCCCAACGCTACGGCTTGACGTAGCTACAACTAGACAATGAGCGCGTGGTAAGTATGTACAATGCCCTTGGCGGTGGCGCGGGCGTCGCGGCGGTGTGGACGTCCTTAAAGGATTATTTTTGTTTATGTAAATAAAATTTTGACCAACACATAGTTATGTTTACCCAGATCCTCGTCCGTGGTTCGACAGGTGCACTACGTGCAAGTGATTGTTATTAGAAAGCAGATTAGAAAAATCTTACCTGTTTACAGGAACGGTTAATTTCTTGTGAAACAGTGCTAAATGCGGCTTCGACTCGACTGCGTACACAGTATTTTTAGGTATCAACGCTCACGGTACAACTCCCGGGCAGCGCTCAAATTGCCTTCTGATGCTCCTACACAAAGCATCCTCTCGTAATACTGTTCGTTACTCAGAGCCATTACTACACAACACAATCACTATCACACACAACTGGACACAACTCACAAATTAACACACTAAACAACTATTTAGCTACCTCACTGCACAAAGCGAAGAATGCAACTGAACTGACCTGTGACCTTGCTAAATGATTTTAAATAAAATCCAGGAAACTTCATACGGCGACCGACTGCCGACCAAGTTTCGTGCGGCATCGCTTGATGTGAAACAGAGACAAAATGTTCCTACCAGGAGTGAGACGGAAGGCTTTTCACAGGCGCGCATTATTTGTACCTATTATTTGTACCTATTTTGATGTCGATGACCGAAGCAGCTGATTTTAGCTAGTGTTGTTTAAACAAGTGTGTATTTTATTCGGTAATAATGTTTTTTTATGAACTTTTTTTTCTTCTCTGGCGGTCGCCACATATCGAAACGGGTTCTGGCCGACCAGCTGATGGAGCTCGCTTCGGGTTGATATAACCCTTACGTAACACCCTGTATTGTAATTTTGAAAAAAAATTGAAACCCGTTGCCTTGTGATGAAATGTTACGTTGAATACCTGTGTAGGAATACAAAGCATCATCTCGTAATACTCTTCGTTACAGAGCCATTACTACACAACACAATAACTATCACACACAACTTGACACAACTCACAAATTAACACACTAAACAACTATTTAGCTACCTCACTGCACAAAGCAAAGAATGCAACTGAACTGACCTGTGACCTTGCTAAATGATTTTAAATAAAATTCTAGGAAACTTCAAACGTCAACCGACGCCGACCGAGTGCTTCGTGCGGCATCGCTTGATGCGAAACAGAGACAAAATGTTCCGACCAGGAGTGAGACGGAAGGCTTTTCACAGGCGCGCATTATTTGTACCTATTTTGATGTCGATAACCGAAGCAGCTGATTTTAGTTCTAGTGTTGTTAAACAAGTGTGTATTTAATTCGGTAATAAAGTTTTTTTAATGAACTTTTTTTTTCTTCTGTGGCGGTCACTACAAATAGAAACGGGTTCTGGTCGACCAGCTGATGGTGCTGGCTTCGGGTGGATATAACCCTTACGTAACACCCGGTATGGCTGCTACTTTTTATTAAATTTATTTGGTCATTTTGGACATAACCCATTATAAATGTGCCCGGTGACGGCAATACGCTTGCCCCCTGTTACGTGGGACAAAAAGTACTTGCAAATTTGAGTGCGTAATGCACCTCTGCCCATCCCTTCGGGGATATAGGCGTCATATGTGTGTGTGTGTGTCCTAATCCTAAGCCTTCATAGTATAGCATGTAGCCAGTTAAACTTTTCTAGTTATGTACAGTTTATATAGCATTTACTAGTTATATTATGTAACCTATAAGTACTGGTTAGTTAAACGAGAAAGCGTCATGTGTGACATTGTTTTGTAGAACTTCTCACGTGCTCTTCAAAGAAGTTTCGGAATTTCATTAAAACTTTTCAGAGTTGTACCCTTAAGATTCTTTGTGGTGTTTGTAACGTGTAAAATACTTGCTTAGTACGTATTACGTATTATATTACAGGGTCGCCTATATTGGGTGGAATCTGATGCTGTCAAATTCCAAGAAAATTATCATAGGGAATGATTGTAATCTTGTACCTACGTATATTTTACTGGTATAGTTTAGAAAAGCGCCATGATCTGTGTTAATAAATTATTTTTTTATTATATTCAAAAGTACTTGCAAAAATGTAATTTATCACTGTTATTTAAGCAAATAAATGAGTACCTAATATTTATAAGTAATCCCACTTTTCAATCACCAGTATGAAACTAGTCCGATTTTTACAATACCTACATGTCAACATCACACAGTGTGCCTGGCAACGAACTATGGAGCGGCCACATACATACCTATAGGTGCATATAATGACGTTCTACGAAGGGGTAGGCAGAGACATATTAAGTGTGCACGCACATTTCCACCACCAGAAAGTTTGTCAATAATGATATGACTAACCAGGAACTTTTCAGAACTTCGCTCCTAGATCGCTATCACTTGCAAGTGAGGTTGGCTTGGACCTCTAAGATCTGGAGTCTGGGGACCCACACGCGAATTTCCAAACCAACCAAACAACCAACCATGACAGTTTATTTTTTACAATTCAAAATAAAAACATAGCAACTCAAATCTCGAAGGGCCTTAAAATAACAAAAGGAAAAAACCTTAAAATTATATTGTCCCTGCAATTTTGGTGGTAAACAGAATGGTACCTACGGGACCCCTCTATTGGGCACCCTTCCCCATTCTAGTGCGGTTATGATAAGCTTGTTATGTTTTATGACCAAAATAATAATGTTTATGCATCTACGTTTCAGGCTCGCAGTCGGAATGAGTAAGGGCAACGTTTATTAGTATAATGTGTCTCATTGTATTAAGTAGCTTTGCAACTGCCAATGGTCATAAACCTTACTCAGAGATAATTGAAATTATTAATTATGTATGTTTTTATAGATACGTAGTTACATTTTATACTTTTACCAATAAAAAAATATCGAAATGAAACCCACATTATTAATCATATTGTATGTAAATAGTTATTTTGCAGGTTAGATCTCTATAGTATTCTTTTACTGTGTTGTAAGTGTCGCTATTTTCATTCAATGCTGGGAATTCTCTCAGTGCTTACCGGAGGCGCTCGGCAATGGACGTAGGTCTGTGCGACAACGGCCTAGGGCCGCGGATTAAAAAACGCATCGTTATCAAATGATATAAAGGTAGGTTGGTTTCATGTTTCTCCGAAATTTCAGTTAAATATCAGTTACCTATGAGTGAAAGTATTAAAAGTTTAAAGATTAGCACTACAAATTACGTTTTGGAATTCTTGAAACATTGAGCCCTAACTGTTAAATATCTAGGTAGGTAAGTAAGCTAAATAGGTAAATTTACAAGTCCCCCGTTTACCTGCTATACGTGTAGGTGTACGCTGTAGGCGAATCTGTATTCAGTCGTCTTTCTATGGACGGATAAAAAAAAGTAGAGTGAGCTACAACACGAGACAAATCGATGCCTATTGTTGGTTGAAAGTCGCAAATTGAAAGTAAAATATTGCATTTGGAATTGCAGGACAGGCCTGCAAGGGAAATATTCCAAATACACCCGAGGATAAAGTTTATTCAAAATCACTTCAGACATGTACGAAGGAATATATATGTTTTACATTTTATTTCAGAAATATTTTTTATCATCAATAACATACTTAGGTCAACACGAATTTTGTCTTTCATAGGAGCATATACAAGGTTATATACCTACAAGGCTTATACATATATATATACATATATATATATACAAGGTTACTTTTAAGACAGGACCAAATTTAAAAAATAAGATCTAGAGTTAAATGTGGACATTATAATGGGCTGACTTTATGACTAAACACGACGTTTTTTGAAAAAAATCGAGATTAAAGTGTCCTTAAAAAAGCTTATTTATAAATCTTATTTACTGGACAACGGACGACGCGCGGTGTTTACATTTAGTATTGCAATGGTACGTCGTCTAGCGTTATGGGTATAAAACTGGAGAGACCGCCGAAATCGGAGAACATGTACTCCGTTTTGGTTCTGCTGATTTTCAGGCCTACACTCTCCAGTTTACACTGCCACTTCTCCAGTCTGCTCTGTACCTCAGGCCCGTCTTCACCGACAGGAATAATGTCATCGGCAAATAGCATACACCAGGGGCTCTTTTCCTTTGTCTCCGATGTCAAGGCATCTAATATTAACAGGAAGAGGTACGGGCTTAGCGCTGAGCCCTGATGCAGGCCTACCGCCACACTGAACTCATCGGTGTTGCCAGCAGCACATCGTACGTAGGTTCTCGATCGACAATACATTGCACAGATCAACTCTATATACTTCCCTGGCACACCTTTCTCTTTCAAAGACCGGATACCCACCACAAAACCGTTCTGGGTATCCGGTCGTATGCCTTCTCGAGATCTATAAACACCATATGCAAGTTTTTGTGTGCACGCCTATATTTCTCAGAGAGCTGGCGGAGTGCTAATATGGCATCTATAGTCCCGCGACCAGGCATAAATCCGAACTGGTTTTGGGTAACCTCGCTTTCCTCTCGCACTCGTTTCTCTATCACTTTCTCCCAAACTTTCATACTGTGAGACATGAGCTTTATTCCTCGATAGTTGCAGCAGTCTTGTACATCACCCTTATTTAAAAAAATGGGTACTAGGGAACTAATGCACCATTCATCGGGATCGTCACCTCGTACAACAACTTATTGAAGAATAAAGTCAGCCACATACATCCATCTTCTCCCAATTTCTTCCACACTTCCACTGGAATGCTGTCGGGCCCTACGGCTTTCCCATTCTTCATATTTCGTACCGCCTTTCTTACATCATCTTTGGCAATCTCGTTCACTAAACCTACATTTACTCGTCCCTCATTTAGATTTCCACTCCACGCATTCTCTTAAGTTTTTTAAAATACACTTTCCATCGATTTCTTACTTCATCTTCAAGTACAAGAATAAATAAAATAAGAAAAATAAGGCGAAGAAGATGTAGGTAGATTTTTTTTCATCTAGTTATATCATCGAGTTCAGGACCACAACTCTGTGGTGTGTGGATTTATAACAAATTGTGTATAATAACAGTATCAAAACTAAGGTCATGTTATCTAGTTGCTTGCTAGAGTCTTGTACACTAGATAAATATTTCAACTCTAGCTAGACAGATGGACGGTATTTCAAAACACTGCGGCTGCAAATTCCTAGTTTGAATACACTTTATTAGTACGACTGCTATAAAACTTTAAATAAATCGTGCATCCTGATTGCAATCGGTGTGCAATTGGCGGGCAGTTCCATTGACTGCGCGCTGACTGCAAGCTAGCTGCAAGATCCAACTGCATTAGGACTGCAAGTCGACCGTCTAAGTTAGTCAGCCTTAGTACTTGACCTTAGAATGCACTTATGTCTCAATGCTCTACTATTATATCGATCATAAATCTGGAAGGTGCTTTTTTCTACGTGTAGAAAAATTACTTATTCTAAATTTAATTTCGCTTAGATTACTCCACAAACCCTCCCCTTGAATTTAATTTACGAAGACCTAAGTGCAGAATATTTCACAGAAAAATGTCGTGTGACTCATCGCATAAAGGCTAGTTCAGACGTGCACGTCGACCATGCGGCGATGCCTCCGCCACAGAGCGGGCGAAATCGTGAATAAATTCGAGCAATTCTCGACCTGTCTTTTACGAGTCGAATGAAGTATGAACTTTGTACGTGCAGAGAGTTTCGTTTTATTACTAAGAAAAAAATTACAATGAACCCAAGTTTATTACTGTTCATAAAATGTAACGAATGTAGTTCGCGCCTGCTTCCACTTAAGGTAACACCACGTGCTTGATTTGGGACACAATTGCCTCACTAGCTCGACACGGGGACAGTAGCCAGGTATTTTATGCACCTCTGAAATGGCTTTCGTTTATGAGACAAGTTGAAACCCACAGGTCGTAAATTCTACTCGTAAAGTTACCAGTATTAAATACAGAAAATATCGTATTTTTGAGGTAGGTAGATAAAAAAGTTTCGACTAAGTATTACCTTATTAAAGTATTAACAGATTAACATCACTACCACATAAACGCAGTAGATACTCGTATAACTACTCCATTTCTTATTATTCAAAATTGTTAGCCTGATAGATATATTGACTATTTCCCTACTCCTCTGTATAATATGAATTTTAACACAATAATTTGGGTGCGTCTCATAATGTATAAACTCATAATGTATAAACTCATAGAATAACTAGTTCTTCTGTGCAGGACTATCAACTAATCAAGCATTACCTTGACATTGGCGAAATCATCGATAAATATCGATGGAGCCACGTTTTTAAAAAAAAGAAGAAGAAGAATGTATGTTATGCTTATAAAAAATAATTAAAATTATATCAATCGTTCATTATATTAAAATTATAGGTTCCGTTGTTATATGTTGTTAATATTAGAGATTTCGTTGTTATATCATCTATTACTTACCCCAATAATTTTACTCTAGCAGGCTAAGCAGGCTAGAAGCCGTTGGCAATCGGATTTACTCAACGACACGGGATAAAATCCAACCCCAACGACGCGGAATTTCGGGAAAAGGCCACACAGGTGGCCAAAGTCCGCTGGGCGCCACTGGAAATACCACCTGGTGCGTACCAGAGACGTCCGGCAATGGACGTAAGAGCGGCCGCGGCGTTGGGCTTCATAAAAAAAAGTTAACATAATTTGCAATTAGAGACACTATGGGGCTCGATAAAACTGCTAGAGCAGCTCATGTCATCTTCACCTTCTCGGTGCACCTGTTCAAACGTGGACGAGGTTAATATACTCGTAAATACAGTATTTTCTAAAGTTCCTGGGTGGGATAGGATCACCCCTTATTACGTGGGGGTACAATATGACTAAGGAATAGGGAATAACAAGCTCATACTCTCAAAAAAATTATGCATGACAGCATGAGAGTGAGAACCTTTTATAATATTTTGACAAAGGTATTAATACATTTTTATCTTGCGAATACTCTTCAATTTAAATAATATCGACATACAGTATAATTCCAAATCCTGTCTCTCCCAGCTTTAATAACCTGCGGAGTGTGAGAGGATTATATTTACTCATTAACGTAGACGCTGCACTGATCGCGTTTATTTGCGTTTTCTCTCTAATTTTGCTACGTTTTCTAATCCTGTTTAAGCTAAATTAATCTGGTTCGCAGGTATTGATAAATCTGTGTATTAAGAAAATGTTTACAATTCGTTTGAAAATGTAACCTTTATTAATTAATACTTATAACTCACCTTTAAATGTTTTTATTCTTATTTTATTTTAGGTATTAAAAAGTTAGGTAAATAGTTATAAGTTATTTTTGAACTGTTATTAACAGGTAGGTAGGTATAGCAGTTGTGACAGTGTTCTAAACTTTGAAATATATGAATATAGCTAAATATTCCACAGCTCTAAGATTTAGAAATACGGGTACATAATAGATGGATCGATTCCTCTTGACCTTAAGTAAGTACTAAACAGTAAATCACGCAGTAGACGGGACCTGTTGCGGTCGCGCGTTGCTAGGAAGGAACCCAGGAGCGACCCAGAGTTTCCAGAGCAGCGGCAAGGACTCACGACTCGACCGCACAGACTCAAGGTAAGTGATTACAGTCTTCTTTACTTTGTGTGTCGTTGTGTAAAATTAAAGTAAATTACCAGAAAAGCAACAATACTTGCAACACGATTTACAGAGTCTGCTGTTAAAGTGGAGACAATATCAATTCGCCTTTACCGCTGATATTGAAAAGATGTACCGGCAAATACTGCATCCATGATCATAAATCACAAATAATATTGTGTTTTAAACCGCGATTTCGTTTTCTGATTACACTCCATTCATTTTCATTCAACGTGCCACTGTCTATTTTTAAAGCAACACGTTCAAAACGATCCTTTGAAAAACAATTTCCGTTGGCCGACCCTGGGTCCGGGTTGCTGTACAAGGAACAAGATAAATAGCCGTATAAATCTCCCACGTGTCTAATTGACGGCTCCAAAGTCCCGGCCACCCCGGGAACAAACTTGCAGAAATGATTCAGTCACATCATTTGGATAAAGTGTTGTATTCTATATTTTAGTTCAATGAATGTAAGTTCCAAATGACAACCTCGAGAAATTTTGTAAGCTCATATTTCCCAGTAGTTTTATTAGTTAAGTAAGGTCGCCTTTTTTAGGAAGTTAAGTATGATTTGGGCACTACACTTTCACAGCTCTATTTACATCATTGATCCCGCTATTTATGGGAACAATATCCATATAAATTTTAGGTATCATCTTCTAGTTCATACTTACTGCAAGAGGCTACTGTGTTTCATACACTTCTTCTAAATGGAGCTCAATCTACCAACAAGACAAAAAAAAATATCACAAAATCTAATGTCATCGGTGGTCGGTACGGTTACGGTTACGGGGATAACGCTACGGGTTCGAGTGAACCCGTAGCGTTATCCCCAGAGAATTGGGATGGCGCTCGCTTCTCTACATACTATATCTATGGTTATCCCTAGCAAGGGGAACACTGAGCAACTACAATGACCGTACCGACATGATCAAAATTTTTCTTCATAAATAATTTTTAGCTCGCGCTAATAGCGGTAACAGGCGCTAATAAGTTAGCGTTGATATTTATTTTTATGAATTACTAGCTGTCCCGGCGAACTTCGTAACGCATTTTTTTTTTCATAAGAACCTTCTCCTGATAATAACAAACTCAACAAAAAAACAATTAGCGAAATCGGTCCAGCCGTTCACGCGTGATGTCGTGAGTTTGTGACCAAGGAAAATAGAGATTAATTTTTATGAATATAGATAATTTCTATCTAAATAATTAGGAATAGTAGAAGCAAACTGAGTCTGCTTCAAGACGTCACGTAGATCGCTAAATTGATTTCTCCTTGGATCGCGGCAGTCTGAAGAGTAGGTACTATTCCCTATTCTGTGTCTGAAGGTTATGTTTGATATTATAGAAGGCTGTAACGTTATTAGAAACATTATATGTCTTTAATCTTAAACAATATTACTTTATATTACTCAATAAACGAAAATATATCAAATTAGCCTAGTTACACATTTATGCTCACAATGAGTAACAGAAAGAAGGTTATTTAATATCTCATTTAACTTAGTAAAGCTTGTAGTCTGAAATGGCCGTTATTTAGTGAGATCTCGTTAAGAAGTATGTCAGGCTCACTTAATATTCCTTAAGGTTGTGTTACCTTAATTAGCCAATAACACATACCTTTTAGTTATTTACAATAATATTGAATATTTATTTTAAGAGTAAGTATTTATTTTGGTGACTAAAGAAAAAATGTTCAGGTGTTATTTATGACGAAAATATTTTTTTTTTTTAATCTAGAACCATAGCAAACCAGACATAATGAACTAAATAGTTATCACGTTATCGGTGGCGCAGTGGTATGAGTATACGACAGCTGGCCCTGAGGTCCTAGGTTCGATCCGGGTCGAATGAAATTATTTGTGTTATACACAAATGTTTGTTTCATAGTTTGGGTATTTTCTTTGTAAAATATGTATGTATTTAGAAATATATAAGTATGTTTATCAGTCGCCTAGATTCCGTAGCACAAGTTTATATTAGTATAATTTGGGCTAGATGACGTTGTGTGAGGATGTCGAAAACTATTTATTTATTAACCAATGACGAGTAAGGATTAAGTACGACATGTGATTCGTCGACTGTCCCGTCTGTCTAGTAAGGCTTTCAAAACTACATGATCTCATATTTTTAAATTTAGTTTTTTTTTTCACCTATACCAACCCGTCTGGCCAGCGTGGTATATGTAGGCTGAATGCCCAGCTCTTTGGGAGAGGCTTATGCCCGGCAGTGGGCGTCAAATGAGCTGAGATGATGATAATGATGGTTTTCAGACATCAAAATTTACTGTACCGTATATATTCCGAAAAAACATTTTTTTTTGGGTAAAATAGTGTTAAACTACTTATACAATTTTCGTATCTAATAATTCTAATAAATTAATACGTGTAGGTAGATTGGTATTAAATTCTACTTAGGTACGGCGTAACATAATTATAATTATTACTAACGATAAGTTAATTAGGGACAAAACCTCCAAAAGTATGGATTACATATTCGTTGTAATATAAAGTAGGTTTGGATATAATTGTTCCTTTTAGCAAATTCTGAAATTAACTATTTTGGTGGTAACTACGGTGATATTAATTAGAAGCCCTTTTGGAAAATTAAATTAGGTACCTATGCTCGTTTTCGGCTTCGGCGTTTAAATGTAATACGGGAAACCTCATTGAAGAAATTTCCCTCGTGTTTTGAAATAAAAATACCAAAGAGAGTTTTGTTGCTCTAATTAGACGGGTGTTATTTTTACCATCATTTTAATTCTCGGATGATGAAGATTTACGTACTTTTCGCTCACGTTCTAGTGGGAAACCGACATTTTCGAACAGTGGTGGGTTTTAAGTAAGTAGTTTATTATCAAACCCTTACCTTTATCATCCCCACGGTAATAAGCAGAGTAATGAATAACTTTCACGTATGTAAGTAAGTCTCTCTCACATTAAACAATCGTCACGACTCATGTTGGTATTTCGATTTCACCACAAGATATTTACCGCTAAACACAGTAGAATGACGAACAAAGGAATAATTAATTTATCTTGCAATAGCCGAGGAATGAAGAGAAGTATTTAAGAATATCGTTAAGCACATTGTTGGAAGCGTTTAAGTCAGCTGGAGTGAAAGTTTTCACGTTAGGAATACTTGAAAAGTCCATTACACGGCTGACGGGGTAGTTGCCGACCTTACGACGACGACTTGTTTGTAATTACACAGACAAAACTCTCAGATTTCATTTAAACTTTGTGACACCACTCGTCGACGGCTCTTTCTGCAATTGTTAACTTCTTAAGAAAATATTATTAACCCGGACAGGGATATGTAAGGTTATTTATAAAAAAAATTCAATCTTTAAAAAGCCGAATAAATAAGCAGGTCTCTCCAAGATTTAAGAAACCCAAGGTAACCTCACCTGCGACAAGGCTCTGGCAAATATAAAAGCGCCTGGTTAGAGGCAATAATTCCCACCTATGACGTAAGGACCAGCAAACCTGACGAAATTAGGTGCACCTTTACTTTCGGGGATACGAGTGTAGTTTTAGGCTTCTCCATGTATTACATGTATTATTACGTTAGCTTCAAAATATTCGTTCTCGAAACGATGTTGTACTGCAACAATTACTCTCAGCCTTAGCAGAGTCACGTCGACATCGAATAAAAACATACTGATTGCACAAAGCTTCTCTCCGTCCCCTCTCATTCGTTATCATTGCAATTGTCCTCTGACAAGCACTCTTCTTCTTATTAAGTAAAGCGTACAGAAAATTTACAAAGCGCGAATGCACTTATGAATAATTTGACCATAAAAGCTTAGTGATTTCATGAAGCTGCAGTTAATGCGACACTACCAGGGGGCAATTGGATGCTTAGCTTTCAAACTGGGATTGGGTATTTTTGCGGGATGAGAATTCCCGGGATTTTTTTTGCAGGCTAATGGAACTTGTGATCGTAGGTGTTGCAGGGGGAACATAAATTTGCCCAGAATTTAGGTGGGAAGCTCGGTTCCCGGGATATAGGGGCTGGGAAGTTAGTAATGTCGGGAGTAACTAAATCCTATTTAACCTAATGATGATTATACTCAGCAGTCATTCGGTTTGGTGCCTTTCTGGCGCCATCCTGGCGCGTTGCTTGAGTTTAGCAGACTACCGACTTTTTGACCAATTGCAGTTGCAACGTAGTAGTATAGCAGTAGCATATGTTTTGGTCAACTTACCAATATGTGAGATTTTTAGTAAGTGAGAAGCATCCTAAGCCTATTTATATTACATATTTATAAATACTACATTAAACTATGTAACTAAATATTAATATACTAGACGTTTTTGGTAAATTTAGAAACATAGATTAAAACTGAATAGCAACAAACTTTTTGAAAACCTTACTTATTCACCTCCTACCATTTTACCACGATGATAACAAGAAGCACAGAAATCCTTTGTAAAACATTTTTTATATTACCTATATTTACAGTACTTGTATTGTCCACGACTCTTTTACTATATTGCTGCAAATAGCTCTAGCTGATCGTAACAGTTTGTGGATAGAATTGTAAATGTCGGCATGGGGTGTTCCGCAGGCACACGTCATCAGATCAACTAATGAAGTGGGGTTGGTACGTGACGATAATTCCGTCCCACGAGACCTCTTTGTGCAATCAAAGTGATTTCTTGGATCCTTACTATCACAGTTTTATTTTGGACATTGGTATTTGAAAAGATAAAATTGACTTCTTACACACATACGTACATAGATTCACGCCTGTCTCCGAGGAGTTAGGATGAGGTGCATTACAAACATCCAGAATTTGCCGGTAGTTTTATTTAACCCAAATAGGTATAGTAGGTAATAATATAATATGTAATCTGTTGCCACCAATATTATAAATTCAAAAGGTAACCATTCTGTAATCCAAATTCCAATATCCAGAACTTCTCCCTATTCCTTCCTTCGATCATTCGGATTTTGTTTGAGGACTCCAAATACCAGTAACGACTACCATAGATGTTCGTATGGCAACCGGGACCGACGGCTACGTGCTCTCCGAGACACGGTAGCTGACACCTTGTATGAACACATACTTAAGTATTAAGTAGAAATAACTTTTGAGGAATTTAATCTATAAAATAACACAACTATTTGATATTAAATGCACTTGATCCCAAACAAGTAAAATTTGTATTTCAGTCGCAAACGACTTCTCCTACAATTTGAGACACGACTGTGCCTTCAATTTGCAACCTTTTCCAACAATCGGCATCTGATTTATCGCTCGTCGACGTTACATCACTCGTTTTTGAGAATACGCCTAAACAAAATCGGGACCGATTCGATAATGAACAGAAACATATTGTTACGATCGAAAGTACCCTAACTGAAGGAAAGTACCCGATGTCGTTCATAAATTATACTGACGAGTACGTAATTGTGATCGTGAATATGTATGAGTGCTGTTTTGTGGATACTGTTGTATTTCAATGGAATAGCAATGCTTTTTAAATGGTTTTGTGCTTGAATATTGTACGGTAAATACTTAGTAGATAAATAAATATTTTAGGATATTGTTTACACATCGCCACCTAGCTCAAAGTGAGCTAATAGAAAATTGTATCTTGGGAGCTAGCAGACAGACACAGAACAATGCATCATGTCCATCACATATTGTTTTGACCTGGTGGGATTCGAACTCACGACCTCCGAATTCAGTAGGAAGTGTCCCTAACCACTGGACTAGGTACACAAATTGTACGTGGGATTAACAAAGTTAATAATCCTTTGGAAGTTTTTTACTTTACACACATACATATTGTATGCCAGCTTTTCGCCAGTAACTTTGCCGGTCACACGTCATAGGGGTTGAGCCTTTTGCCACTAACCGTTGATCGGCATGTGCTCCACTTCCAAGTGAAGTGAGGACCCGCTCATGAGGATATCGAGAATAAGGATTGATCTTTATTTACAAGATTACAAAAGACACTTAGAGTGCAGAGATTCTACTTAGTGGTATGTAACATCTGTCCTGGCTGTGGAAACTTTAGTTTGAATTACAGAATGGCTTTGAATATTCAATAGTGCCCGGTAACGACCATAGACTTGCCCCTATTTCGTGGGCCGACAAAGTTACCGACACAATGTGGGTCTGTAATGCACTTCTATCTACCCTATCGGGGATATAAGCGTGATGTATGTCTGTCAGTCTGTCTACAAAAAAGATAGATTAACACTACATCATTTAATAAAACGAATAATGTTCTGTCTATTCCAACAAGCAAATCTTTGAATTATAAAGCAAAGAGAGGTGGGACATTTACGGAACTCGATGCCAGCTGTCGGTCCTGAAGTTAACAAGTTACATTCATACATATTAACTTAGTTCAGTCTTTCCATATTCATGCGAGTAGAAGCATTTCACTGCCTCTGAATGGAAAATTTTCGAATGATTAATGTGTATAAACATGCGAAATGTACTTAAAATTAATTCACATTTTATTGGTGGTGGAGGAATGATTAATATCTTGTTTTATATGAGAATAAAACGAGTTTTTCTATAATGTAGGTCAATTTTTGTACCCATTATCTAAACTAAGTTTATTATGCGAAATTGATATACGAATGAAATTGTAATAATATTTGAGGATTCCTTACGTTTAACTTTTAAAAGGAGCATCAGTTAATCCACGCAATCAAAAGCTTTCGAGAGGTCGCAAAATGTGCCAATGGCATTTTGTGAGTTTTCTTCTCCCAAACACATAATATTATGCTATCCCAAGCGATATAAATGTAATTCAAAAGTGTAATGAGTCAGACGTAGATCAACCTCAAGTAAAACCATATTCCACACTAGCCATGATTACTTTTTGTAAAGCGCTAGAGTACCTAAAACAAAACCTGTGCATTATTTTATTCTTCAGGATACATGACCATTTAATTTCTTCTCCTTAAAATTTGCAGAAATTTTATTCGGATAAACTTTTATTAACGATCTTTGTTTGTTCATATCTGATGTTTTTAAAACGTCAGCACTATGCTCACATACATTTGTGTATTCTTTTTGTTGTGTCATACCGGATTAGTACACAGTTTAGTTGCAAGAGGCTGGTAAACTTTTGTTATTGGAGCGCTGTGCAATTTTAGTGGACGGGCAGGTTGCCTGCTAGTTCTGAGTGCTTTTATCCAGCAACTGTGTGCCACAATTCATAAACAATGAGCGAGTTGTTAACACATTGCAAAGGTGTAACCATTTCTTAAAACAATGATACTCCTCCGTCATAGTCGAGCCTCGGCGAGCATATTAAACCGTCGATCTCAGTTGTCATACGAACATCTGTTATAGCAGTCACTACGGGGATTTAGAACCCTTAACCAACATCTGACTGGTCTAACTAGAAAACTATGATATCGCCCATGGTTTGTGGAAGTCAGATGGCAATGACTCCACGGAAAATAATATCAAAGTTCAACGGCATTGCAGTTAGGCTGGAAAGCCGAAAAAGGCTCGGTGGATAATGATGACAAACTGCTACACAAAACAAGTAACTGCATACCTATTAAAAAGCTTTTAAATCGAAAGTGATAAATGTTTAGGTACTGGTAGGTAGGTACGCTTACTCCTAGATATTGTATGTATGAGTAGGCGTACAAATGAACGTCGATCAGTATAACGGTTCTGTTCGGCTCTATTGAAATATAAAAATGGTAAATTACTTGATTCTTGTAACTTGCTACCCTGCTATAAGTTCAAGCTGTTAAGCCGATGTTACAACAGATTTGCCGCTTTCAGCCACTGCACGATTCGTAGGGACAGCTCACTGAAACCTCCCGCTGAATCACACTGATAATAATCGCGGAAACATGCTACGTCACCAGAGGTTTCGGAAAGATCTAGGTCTAGTGTGAAAAGTTGGTTCAATAGAGAATACAGAGCAACGAATTTTGGCCCTGTAGAGAATGATTTTGACTAAAATAAATATGTATGCTTTCTATAATAGTTAAAAAAATTGAAACTAGCTATGATTTTGAGGATTTGATATGGAAGGATTTTGATTAAATTAATATTATTCTGCCTATTTCGGAGTTCTTTATTCAAATTGCAAGTTGTCATTATGGAGCACATTTCTATTCATTTGATAATATTAAATGAAGGATCCCTTTCTTATCTAACTGTTATATCTATTTAACTATATTATTACAGTGAATGATGATTATTTTATGCTATGTTGACATTATATTGCAATTACCAGTGAAGACCTTTAGATGAAAGAACTGCTAAGGTATTATCTGTGTTACCTACATAAACATAACTTTTAACATTATTTAAAACATACATATTATCACGCCTGTTTCTTCAAAAGCTCACTTAATTCGCCAGTAGCTATAGGTACTGGTCGAGTAGAAGAAGAAATTGTAAAACCAACCATACCAACGAACTGCAAGCCTAAGTAATAAAGTACTAACGTCATAATACATAAAATCTGTTCAAAATGTCACCCAAAGGTGTGGTTGAAACCTGGTGCAAGAACGAGTAGAGCAGTAAACTTCTACCGAACTTTCGGTTTTATTTTCGTCTTTACTAATAAGAACCGTGGTCAAAGTTGTCAATGTTGAAGACACTCGATAATAAACCTGAAGAGGTTATTTATGATTCACCATCTCTCAAACTTTTGTTATTATACTTATCTACGAGATTGCATGATTATGTTATGAGATGTAAAACTTCCGAATTTGTTACTACCTACCTACCTACTGAGTTAAATTTTACTATCACTAAGTAGTAGTATTAAATTTATTGATATTAAACCAGCAATTTCGTTAAGTAGGTACCTAGACCGATCTACCTAATAGATGTTGGCAAGTTTGAATATTTGTGTACCTACTTAATTATTATACATAAATTACAATTTATTTTTCTTTAAAATAATATAAAGAAGCGTTCTCAGTGAAATATTTTTTTGAACAATAATAATAATATATTTTTAAGTAATAAACTTGATGAATTTACTTTATAAAGAAGAAAATTAAAATTTGAAAATCCGAAATTAAATACCTTACATTTTCAGTACGCAGCTATTGTATGGACAATAATTTCACAAGACGGGCCCCACACGAAGAGATTTTTTCATAACTCAAAATGAGATCATAACATCACGAACCTCGGGAGATTTTAAGCATAACAAAAGGAAAACCTTAAAATTACGATGGGCCAGTAATTTTCGGGGCGAGACATACGTAATGGTGCCTACGGGATCCGGCATTGGAGACCCTTCCCGATTATGTTGCGGTTTTATAAGCTTGTTACGTTTTATGTCCAAAATATAATGTTTATGAATATTATGTTTTGGGTTCACGGTGTTAACGACTGAGGGGGACAAAATGATTAAAAGTTGTAATAAATAATTATAAGGTATCACTACAAAGGGTTACAGTGCGTGTTATATTAGCTTGACCACCTTCAATATTAGTCCTTATTACTGTGATGAGCTGGGGTGCAACAATAAAACAAAACTGTATAATTACGTTACTTTTAGAATGTATCACCGAGGTACGTCCGTGAGACCATCCGCCCACAGATGGGTCTCTCGAAAAATCCTTGATTTTTTGAAGGACTAACCTTATTACTGTGATGAGCTGGGGTGCAACAATAAAACAAAACAGTATAATTACGTTACTTTTAGAATGTATCACCGAGGTACGTCCGTGAGACCATCCGCCCACAGATGGGTCTCTCGAAAAATCCTTGATTTTTTAAAGGACTAACCTTATTACTGTGATGAGCTGGGGTGCAACAATAAAACAAAACTGTATAATTACGTTACTTTTAGAATGTATCACCGAGGTACGTCCGTGAGACCATCCGCTCACAGATGGGTCTCTCGAAAAATCCTTGATTTTTTGAAGGACTAACCTTATTACTGTGATGAGCTGGGGTGCAACAATAAAACAAAACTGTATAATTACGTTACTTTTAGAATGTATCACCGAGGTACGTCCGTGAGACCATCCGCCCACAGATGGGTCTCTCGAAAAATCCTTGATTCGATTGTATTCCAAAGTACCTAGTTCAAATTTAAAATAAGACCGTCGGCAATAAGGCATCTACGCCTCAAATTGTGGCCGTACCTAGTGGCTAAGTATAAACACCGTCACAAGCGTTGCCGCGTCGCGGTCGGCAGTGAGCAATAATACATGGGGCACAGTAAAAGTTTTGCACTTCTAGCTAATCGGAACTATTTGAATTTGGAATGTAAAATTTTTTTAAACGTTGCAACCTTAAAAAAAACAATTGGCGGGAAATCATTTGTCAATTGTTTTTTATCACACATCAAAGTTCTACGTATGCAACGAAAATGGAATTAAGTCGAAAAGATTTTAGAGCGATGATTTTTTATGATTTTAAAAGTTCTCTCTCTCCGCAAGACTGTGCCACTCGTCTTCAAAATGCTTTTGGGAGAGAAGCACCTTGTTTGAGCACCGTGAGGCGATGGTTTGCTGAATTTGAGAGAGGTTCTTTACATGACAAATTTCGTGAAGGGCGGCCTTCAACTGCCGTCAACGAAATTAATGTGGCTACTGTTAAGCGGTTAATTGAAGAAAACCCGCGGATTACCTATGAGACAATTCGAGGACTATTGGGGATGAGTCAAATCCAGAAAATTTTACACGAAGAATTGAAAGTTCGGAAACTTTGCTGTCGTTGGATCCCTCATGAACTGACAGCGGAGCAGAAGCGGGCTCGCGTGGAATGGTGCTCACAGATGCAACTGAAGTACAACCACGGACATTCTAATGCTGTTTTTGACATTGTCACAGGAGACGAAACGTGGATTTATTGTTTTGAACCCGAAAAGAAACAGCAATCTTGTGATGGGTGTTTGAAAATGAGAACAAGCCAACAAAAGTGAGGCAGACGAGAAACGTTGGTAAAAAAATGATGGCGTTTTTTTTCTCAGCTACGGGTCCCATCTGTACAATTCCACTTTAAGATCAAAAGAGTGTTAATGCCGAGTGGTATTCTACCATTTGTTTACCCAGGGTGTTAGAAAAAGTTCGCGAAAGACGACCCAAAAGCTGCGTTCTCCTACAGCATGACAACGCTTCTTCACACACGGCCAACAAAACAAAGGAGAGTATTTTGAAAAGCAATAAACATAATATTTTGGTTTTAACATGTTGTTTTTTTAAGTTACGCAAAACTTATAGTGTGACCTACGTATATGTCGCGAGCTGTACATTACCAAAAATTAAGGTCCCGTAAAGTAATTTGCCAGTATATAAATCAAAAATTAGGTTGTCATAAGCAGCTCATTAAGTTATTTAAATACTGTAGGGTACCTAGTGTGTAGGTCTTTCGTATTCCACCTCATTGCAAACTTCATAAAAGCGGGACTAACATTAGTCGACGCAATATCCATTCTTCAATAATCAAATACATTCTGAATTAATTGATAAATTCACTGAATGCATTAAAATACTGCAAGTAGTAGCACAGAATAGGGAATAGTACTTACATAGAAGTAGTTTCAAAACAAATATTCTAGCCAAATGATCATAAAAGAATGTTGCAAGGCCAATTCTTACCTCGTAAATAATAGTTGGTTCGTACGTAGTTACGTTAAGGTGTGCCAACCTCATTTCATTTGTATTCTATGTGGGTCACATTTCAAGCAAACAACGGTAACCTTTGAATTGAATTCGTTATAGTGTAACGTTTCCTTGGTTTTATTATTCTCTGGTGCAAGTAGGTATTATTTAACAGCTCTGTGGTTACTAAAAGCTTTTTAAAATGAGCACATAAATTGTAATTTCCTCTTCTATTTAGATACTGACTTAACTTTTAACTTAACTTACTCAACAAGAAAGTCAACTACCAATATCCACGCTATAATGTACTTTTCAGGACACTTTTCCTGTCATGCTTTTCCTCACTGCAGCGTGCGGATCTCGCCCGCAATGTGTCTGGATTTCAGCGTCAAATCAGTTCGCGACTAGCCCGTTACATGAAACGCTCTTAGAGATAAGGTGACCATGATGATAATGAATATTGGATTTGTACATATTCAAACCTGTTTGTGTTTGTTATGTATTTTTTATTGGTGAACAATAAAGTGCATATTATTTTATTTTGAAATCAACAGAGTAATAAGTGCAATAATTCACCAATTTTAGTTTTGATACTTGAGTAGGTCACGTATTAAAACTAAAATTGGTGAATTATTGTAGTAAAATAAGTTGCTAAAACGTAAGTTCTTGTTGTAATGCAGCTCCGGTGTTAAACGACTTCAAGATTTATCTCAGGAGATAAAACCGAAGTTCACTTTTGCAAAGTAACTGTTGTGGACCAATCAACTGAAGAGCTTTTGGAATTGAAAAAGTGTACCGTTTGTTGATTTTTTCATTAGGTATACTCGTACAACGTTTGCACTAAACAGTTCTTCAGATAACTAGGTCAGCAAGTGCCTAATTTATTCTATTTTTAAGGTCCGTCCCCAAAGGGTAAAACGGGAACCCTATTACTAAGACTCCGCTTTCTTTCCGTCCGTCTGTCTCCAGGCTATCTCATTAGATAGCCTGGAGACAGACGGACGGAAAGAAAGCGGAAAATTTGAATTTGAATTTGAAATTTGAATTTGAAAATTCAAATTCACTCTCTCACTATCACGGTTCATTAACCGTGATAGTGAGAGAGTTGAAATTTTCACAGATGATGTATTTATGTTCCCGCTATAAGAACAAGTACACACAGAGTATAATGAATGATTAAGGGGGCTCCCATACAAGCAACGTGAATTTTTTTGTCGTTTTGGTACGGAACGTTTTGTGCGCGAGTCCGACTCGCAGTTGGCCTTATACGATCACGCATGTTTTCCTGAAGTTGTAGGTAGCAGCATATGCCCACATTTAGCCAAGATTTGTCGGATACAAGAAGTCTACTACCACACTGCTAGCCAGGCACTTTGTTTGCTAGAGCATTGTGTGTGAGCTTCTGCATCGAAAGTATCTTAGAAGATATTTGTAGAATGATAATATTATTGTCTAGTATGAATTGCTGGCGTCTGACATCATATCAACTTGTGGTCTGAGTAACGAGGAAAAGCTGACAGTGCAAAGCACTTGGGCGTATGCCACGAGTTAGGTTATGTAATTGTATCTTGTAGTACAACTGGATATCACATGCTCTTGCTTTGTTTGTTAAGTATGCAGATGTTATTGTATAAGAATCTAGAGGAAATATTTGTTTGTTTACATTAAATAGACTCCGTAACTATTGAACTAATTTTGAAATGTTTTCACTACTTATCGTGTGGTGTGGTAATGCCATGGGATTCTACTAACATCTTTGGGACCTAAGTCATCCTCACCTGCTAGGATTTCTTCAACCTACGAGTGGTCAGAAACATGTAAGTTGCATATCTAAAAACCAAGAAACAGGGTTACTTTCGCTGTTATAAATATGTATTTATTGGTCGCACATTGTCGTGCAGGAGCAGCGGAGACGAGCGATTGACCAATGCTGGTTGGAGATGTGCCAGCTTCTCCATCATTGTGTTCAGTTCTTCACAGTACACATCTGCAGTAATGCTCACCTCTTTGGTAAGAAGCTGTGATGAATCACACCGGCGCTAGACCACCAAACAGTGACCATCACTTTTCTAGGGGTAAGTTTTCGTTATTGTTTAGGTGCTGAACCAGGATCCAACCAACTTGCTGAGCGCTTGCGGTTATCAAACAGAATCCATTTTTCATCGAAAGTAACAATGCGGTTCAAAATTCCTTCATTTGTGTGTCTGTTGAGCAATGTAAGGCATGTCTCGACGCGTACTTCGCGCAGGCTATCATTGAGTTCGTGGGGCACCCGTTTGTCAAGCTTTTTTACCTTGCCAATTTGACGCAAATAGACGTCGAAAGCTGATGCTAATTCAGCCGTAGATTGTGTATCATCGGCTTCCACAATCACCTTTAATTCGTCATTATCGACCAAAGTCCAAACGGCAATTTCATAGGTAAAGACCTATTATAACAGCGAAAGTAACTCTGTTTCTTGGTTTTTATTGTTATTTATTCGGTTGATGATTATTGTACCTATTTAGGTACAATAATCATCAACCGTGCGTTGGAGAGCACTAGACGTCGGTCTCGGTTGTCATACAATCATTATAATGAAATGACAGTCGTCGCGGTTTGTTGGAACCCTTCAAATTCTGACTGGTATAATAACTACAGAACTTCGATAGAGCTAATGGGTTGTGGAGGTTAAATGGCAGTCGCTTCAGGAAAAACATCAATTTTTAGCCTTGCTATCATGGCAGGTTGGGTAAAGGTTCACTCAGCTCAGCTGCCTATGCGGTTAGAAAGATAAGGTCTCTGACTGACGAAAAAACGGCACGATTAGTTTATTTTAGCTACTTTCATAGCGTTATGTCATATGGTCTGCTGCTGTGGGGCTCAGCTGCCGATATTGAGACAATATTCATATTACAGAAACGAGCTATACGAGCAATCTATAGACTCGGACCCCGTGACTCGCTGAAAGAATTATTTAAAGAAATTAATATTTTAACAGTTGCTTCTCAATATGTTTACGACAACATCTTATATGTACGGAAGAACATAGATCTATTCAAAAAAAATTCCGATAACCATAATTTTAATACAAGAAATAAAAATAAATTGGCAATGACAAAAATTAGACTTCATAAAGTTGGTAATTCGTTTGTTGGCAAATGTATAAAAATTTATAATAAAATTCCTCAGGATTTGGTTGACATGCCTCTTAATAAGTTTAAAATAGTAGTTAAAAAATGTTTGATGATGAAAGGCTACTATAATGTAGACGAATATCTTAATGATAAAAATGCATGGTCACCCTAATCTTCTGTTGTTGGCCACTCGTATAATACAATAGAAACTAATTGTAACAATGTAAACAAAACAATATTAAAAAAGAAAATGGATAATCTACCTGAGTTTCTTGCTGGTCTCTTCTCAGGAGAACCAAATTACCGAACCAGCGAAAGAATCATTTTCTAATGGTTATTTATGTACTTACTTAATTTAGTATTTTTATAATATTACTTGACAAAATTGTAAAATTTTGACATTCATATGTGCTCTTTATGTGCCTAAACTGAATAAATGAAATTGATTCTTTGATTCTTGATTCTTTGACTGGATGATGACATATATACATTATCATCGCACCTGTTTCTCTGTATGTAGAGTCATAATAATTATCATTTTTATTAATATATACATATATTATATGATAACAAAGGATCAAATGATCAGTTATTGGTACCATGTACGTAATAGGGTCGAGATTTTTTATATTTGTCAGTAAAGTTATGTGTAACTTATTGTAATAGTAAGGATAAAGAGCAAAATCTTACACATAAATAACACTAGACATTAAATAAAGAAAATGGAAATAAAAACCATAACACTTACATAGTATCTTCATGATTACAAACAATCTACTCCGGCCCATTTTCATAAAGTTTGTAGAACGCCAAAAATAGAAAACCAAGGAAACGTTTCAGTATTACAAATTCAATTCAAAGGTTCACGTTGTTTGCACGAAATGTGACCCACATAGAATACAAATGAAAGAGATTGCCGCACTACTGTTGACCCGATATTACAAGTACTTAAACATGGTGTTATTTGCTGGAATACCACATGCATAAAGTAGCTTAGTTGCGTACAGTTATAATTTGATATTTTATAGCCCGTGTCTTAGCCCGCTGGACAAATTGTATACACAAAAACTTTCGTCGAGAACCACTCTATTCATTGGTGGAAACCGCATCAAAATCCGTAGCGTAGTTTTAAAGATCTAAACATACATACGGATGGAAGAGACTTCGTTTTATACTATATAGAAGTGATGATAGTGACTAGCTGACCCGGCAAAGTGTTGATCTAACCGTATAAATTATTATAGAAGACGATGGAGGTTAGATTGTGATTATCCTGTTTAAAAATAATATGATCGGTATTTATTAGTTTATCTACACGAATTGACTGAGTATTTACTCAGCAGTACCTCACCTGAGACTCGTCGTTAAATAGCTAAAATATGTGTGTGCGCTTAGGACTTTCACTTAACTTTCCTCTCCCCTGTCTATTTTTCCTCTTTTGCTACACAGGCGGTAACAGTACACTATAGTAATGCATTCTTTTCCAAATACCTTTTGTTGTTTACAAGCGTCTCGGTAGCTTGTGGTAACAACTTATCATCTAAAAATAACTAGTACGCCCAAAAGCGTTTTTAAAAGACGGATAGAAGAGTTAATTATGATGGTATGGAATTTAAGAATAGTCCGAGACGCCCAAGACTTTAATTGGCTGTGCCATAGCGGCTGTCACGTAAGATTTTGTTGCCTATCATCAACATTTTATCGCAAGGCAACGAGTTTCAAATTATTTCAAAATTACAATATATAGCTGTTACTTTTTGTTAAATTCACTCGGCCATTTGGACATAACCCGTTATAAATGTGTCCAGTGACGGCAATAGGCTTGCCCACTATTACGTGGGATTAAAAATACTGGCAAATTGTGGGTGTGTAATATTTTGTTTTATTGAACGAAGCGATCGTAGCGAGCGGAGCTTCTTATCAGGTGACTCAAATGCAACTCGATGTGAAATTGTTTCTCGACAACTACCCAACCGATTTTCATAATTTTTACACTCAAAAATCAAGCATTCTCAGGAGCAGGTTTTGTTCGAGACCGAATTTTGATTTAGGACCCTCAAAAAAAGTTATTAACCAAAAAAAGTGATTGACCAAAAATATGACAATAGTCGCTTCGCTCAATTGCATGCTGCAGCACAGAACGACGGCAGCGGACGCAGCTCCTAGTTTAAAAGTGTATTAATTCAATATTCACTCTAAAACCCAATTTATTTTAGAAAACCGATTCCTTTTCAAAAACGTTCTGAAAACACAGTAGAAATACTATTTTTTAAAAGTGTATAATTCAATATTCACTCTAAAACCCTATTTATTTTAGAAAACCGATTCCTTTTTACAAAAACGTTGTGAAAACAGAGTAGAAATACTATTTTAGGTTAGAATAAAAAATGAATCGTCTAGAGATGTGGAACAGATAAAATGATTTATACGTTTCCATTCCCCTAACCAAAATATTATAACACAAATGCTATTTTGTCGATTTCCATTGGAATTTCCATCTCCCCGTCAAAGATACGGCTTTATATTCGGCTCCAAGTTACGAATGCATTTTCTCGTAGGCAAAAGGTCAATAAGCGTTAGGGGAGAAAAGTTCGCGTGAACCCCTTAGAACTGTCATCGCGAGTTATTCACCCCACGTCAGATATCCCAATGGGGTTCAAAAGTTATCGCCACGACTGAATAGGAGAAAGTAATACATGTCTATAGGGTTACAGCTAAAGTTAAAAGTTTTGCTTTATAAAAAATATTTGCTTCGGTCAACACCAAAATATCCTGTGGGACTAGGGTAAATCTCTGATGTCAACATGAATGATTTTACACCATCTGTTGGCAAAACAATATTTACTATACATACGAGAAAAGTGTAGTTAATATGAAGGGTTTAAGATAATATAAACTTTGTCTAAGTGAAGGTATCCGGTGAAGGAAAATGCTACGCAAATTCAAAACATCAATAAGATCTAATAGTTGCTAAGAAGATGGTCACTATGATAGTCAGGAAGGCTACTTTAATAGTAGACTCGTACAGTCATGCTAACAAATGAACGTTTTAATGCAGAATCATTATAATGTGTTATAGGGTAACTTTTGGGTTGTTATACGAACATCTATGGCAGTCGTACGGGTATTTGGATCCCTAAAACAAAATCTACAGAGACTGGTCTAACTACAGAGCTTTGATATCGCCCATAGGTTGTGAAGGTCAGGTGGCAGTCGCTCCATGTAAAATATTGAAGTTCAGCCGCATCGCAGTTAGACTGGAAAGCCGACCCCACCTAGGTGGGAAAAGGCTCTTAGGTAACTTTTCAAATTTCTCCTGTTAGAGACTTACGAAAGAATACACGCGCATTGTTCCTTTTGAAAAATTGTTTCGGCATCATAATTATGATAATGTACTATAAAATATAAATTTAAACTATTAAGTAGGTTATACTCGGTTTCTAGGCAGTGCTCATTTTATACTTTTTGAGTCAATAAAGTAGGTACTTACATATTAATATTATAAGACCAAATTTGTTCCCCTCATTTAGTGATTTTTTGTAGATATTGTAGGCATTATTGTAAGTTCATAGACAGTATACATTTACATACACTATTATTAATTTCTGACACTAAAAATTCACCTTTTTCACCACAAAGAGGCTAAGAGCAATCTAGACAATTTTCTTTAAAAGGCTTGCAGCTGCTTCCTTCTATACATTCTAACCGTAGCGCGTAGCCTGCTACTTGCGATATTTTGTATTTTAAAACGACCTTTAAGTACCTACTTATTGTTTTAGCTTTTAAAATATTTTAAGTAATTTGTAATTATTGTAAAAAATTGGCCCTCGTTTTATAATAGCTCTTACACATAATTACCTAGGTCGAAACAGGTTATTTTGCTTTAACAAAACACTGGGTTTCATTACATTTCCTGATATTACTCCTGGCGCACGTACGAGTAAAAGTTAATATGGGTGTCCATTTCCCTGCTCATAAACCCTTAGCTATAAAACGTTAAAAGGTTTATTAAACAGTTGCTAATTACTGTTCTGTATAAAAGTAGATAGCACTACGAAAGTTATAAAGAAATGATGCACGTACTTTAGTCGTTTACCTTTTCAACTGACTTCCAAAAAAGGAGAAGGTTCTTAATTCAACTGCATGTTTTGTTTTTTTAGGTTTGTTGAAGTAACAAACCTAAAATCTTTGGACAAGGTGAACCGATTTTGAATGTTTTTTTAATTGAAAGCTACTACTTTCCAAGTGGACCCATTTCGACAATTATTTGGTCCCATTTCGGTAATTTGAAGTCGGTTGTTGTGTCAATTTTTGACGTGCTTTTTCAGTATTCAGCATACTATGTCGTTTGGTTTATTTGTTATACTTACCTTGCAGTATAATAGATAGCCTCTTTTATTGGGTCGTAATATATTTTAAACGCAAATGTACACTGAAAAAACTGCAACATGAATATACTGATGGCAGTTCCACACGCAGCCAGTTGAGAACGTTAACAAAACATATGGCTGCAATAATGTACTGCCATTTGAATGTATTGCTACGTAAATTACAGTTTTAGTAAGCAGTGACATTGTGTGTTTCCCGGCTTCTCACAGCATTTAATTTAATTACAATAGGGTAGATGACTGTAAAATCAAATCAGCTTTTTTTTATTAAATATCAATACGATAGACCTCATAGAAATTTGTATGAAACTCAACTATGACGTCACTTTTATTTATCGTTGAATCAGTAACTATTACGGATTCAATTGATGATTAAAAATATATACAAGAAGGATAATAAGATGAAATACAATATACGTACATACTTTGGGTTTATTTGATAAATAAATTTAAATTATTTATTTTAGTTGTAGGCTCTACCCTATTATCGAAATCTGTGCTCAATGGATCTGTGTGCTAGGATTTACTTTCGATTGTCGGCATTTGATGGAACATGTTCATCATTGTATTCGTGTTTCCACTGGTTTGTTAGGAAAACCTGGGTTTCAACCTGATCAAAAGCTGCAACATTTAAAGTGTTTTTATATTGGTAGTTGATAAGAACTATATAAATCATTATCGTCATTGTTTGTGTTTTGTACCTCTGCCCCGGAGATATGTAGATACAATAAAGTGTATAAAAGTAATGTTATCAAGATGTTTCGTTACGTATGTAAAACGATGGTTTTTATCGAGTCACGTATACTGATAAACTGATTACTGATAATATCATTGTAAATGACAAGTGTGTCAGATAAGTATATGTTTATCTGTCAAAGGCATGGTTCTCAACAAACTGTATATTTATTTCTACTATGTACTGTGTGGAGAAAAAAAAATCGCATTGATTTATCATAATCTGTCCGTTTTATCTCTCCGTTACATTAAATAATTATATTTGAATATACTTAGGTAATAAAATTTTTCCAAGAGATCATGAGAATTGGGCTTTTTAAGCTGCTTTTCGGAAACGTGCAAACAATTCTCTGCAGAGTCTTTTTAAGCAAGAAATTCCATTAAAAATCTGTTAAATCGTCATCTATAGATTAATTTATCATATAAGTTGACATTTTGTCATACCACCAAATGTACGATGAGTTTTGTAATGGAAATATTTTACTTTTACATGATGGAACTTTTATCTAAATAGTATCCGACTGCTGTAGGTGATTAAAATATCTTGCACACGATAATTAGACCTAATCAGTCTATCGTGTACCATTTTATAATAATGATAAAGTCTGATATTATCACGGAAGAATAACAACGTCACTGCAGGGACTAGTAACTTCGTAAATAACTAAGTAACCGTCTGAATCTAAACAATCGTTTTGCTCATGCTCAGTTATTGTCGTCAAAAATAATAATAAATATGAAGTAGCCGGGTCGTCTGCTAATAAAAGGCTCTAGCAAACATAGAAGTGCCTGGTTGGCGACAAATGGCTTGTCGGTTAGGATTATTACGTAGGATCAATTTAAGATGCCTCTGGGATCTGCCTACCCCTTCGGGAAAAAAGTTTTGATTCTATGTAGGCAGTAATTAAATAGAATCACAACCTTAACCTACATTATCTAAGTTTCAGGATGCGTTGTAGTTTTAACTAAAATAAATAATAACAATAAATCGCAGAAGTTACTTTTTTACATAAGGTAAATTGACACCACCCGCCTGATGGAAAGCCGTTCCGACGTCTGGCGATTGTTGGCGACTCTCACAGTACCCAATATGTACTATTAAGAGTGGCCCTCAACTTAGCGACCTTGTGGTGTGCCTCTTCATGCTCCGCTTGAAAAACCCTTCACTCGTTCAGTTTTACGTAATTTGTATACGTGGCAAATATACCTCTCTAAATTATGCATAAATAAATTTATATTATGCAACTTACATCCGCAAAGACGGCCAAAGCCCGCCGGGGCACCCTGGGGACCTTTGCGATTTCAACGGCTTATGGAAAAAGAGGATGGGGCGGAGAGTAAGTTTAAAAAATCAATTTAAGCCTTAGTTTATTGAAATACTACAATAGCTGCGAGACTATGCTGAACCATTGTGATTATGATAACAATGACTCCTTATAATATTAGTACAGAAGATGATGTAACGGTATTTTTTATCGGTCACTATTTCGATATACGATAATAATTACGGTTATCATAATATTATGTAGGTATCTACTATTTGATTTCTTACCGATATTGCTGCTCTACAAAGTTAAGCGACCCGCCGCTAATGATTACTGGCGTGTATCGATAGGCTAGCAGGCTATTCCAGATTCGGAAACTAGTTAATTGTAGAACACAGGGTATAGCCGTTCATAAATCTCCGTCGACTTAGCGTCGGCTCTGTGAAATATTAACCACACGCCTGTTTTGACGCCTGCCGCACAATACACACTGAATAAATAATATAAAATATCGCTGGAAGAGCAAAGTTAATATTTTTGTCCGCCATTATGATTAAGAAACTCATTGTTTTTTCACATCGCTACATTAATTTTATCTCGGCTGTGCATTTGCCGCGTTTTAATATCCACAGATATAAATACAAACAATGAGTTGAGGAAAAATGAGGGTCTTAACTTTAATTAGTTCCACATGATTGATTTAAGAAGCAGAAATTTAAATTTCATTGAAATAAACATGTCTCCATTCAGTCTGTCAATATATTCTTTAGGTATTATAGTTTATCTGCATTGTATTTTTATTGTTTCATTAATCAAGAGGATAATATTCTAGTAACTTTGCGCTATTACAAAGTTATTACAAACAAAGCAGCTCAACTATTTTTTGTTTTAGCAGTCACTTCTAGGGTTTAGAATAATATCATCTGGGATCTCAAATTGTGACCTTACTATGCAAACAACGTGACGTTGAAGGGTGGTTAGCATCAATCAAGGAATTAGGCTGCTAATATCATTTGTCCATGTGTAATAGTTGCCCCTCACGACTGTACGTAAGCAATGTGTTGCATTTGCAATTATAATTATCAGGCGGTTGGCATACAATCATGGAAAATACATATATGTAGATAATCATGATTTTTTAAAGCTCAGTTTGACTGATGACAAGAAAACCAACTAAATAACTGCGATAACAATTACAATATACATAATTATATACTAAAAATATTTACATTACAAAATATTGTTTAAAAAATGCAATCTCAATCATCCCAGAATGCTGGCTGTGTTGCCACGGTGGATGGCGATACTTATTCTTCGGGCCAGAAAATACTCAGTCTTCTGGTCCTGAGAAGCATCGATTAAGAGTTTAGCAATGTCTCTATAAAGGCGGCGAGCACTCGGACCCCATGACCCCAGTGTCTCAACCCCAAACGGCTCAAATAAACTGCGATAACTAAATAATAAATGTTACTATATTCAAATACATAGTGGATAACGGGTAATGTTACCTCAATGGCTCGGTTTCTATAACTTTGTTTAGTTAACAAGTTTGAGGGGCAATCTAGTGCCCTAAGTCTTTGTACGTGAACTAGACGAAACTAATTGGCATTGTCCGGAACCCTCAATACCTCAGTAACATTGGTGCTTGGCTGAATTAGTTATAATTAAGTTTACGATCACTGGTTTAACTTACCGTGTCGGAAGTTCTAGAATGTTCGAAACTTTGAAGTTAACAAGAATTACAAGGGTTCAATATGATACGTTAAAACCGCACAAGCGGGATCGTAGTTATAGAGAAACAGAGCCGGATATTTACCCTAACATTGGCCATAATATATCTAGTTATAACTACAACAACTCTTATACAGAATAGCAACAAAAATCAAAGCTTTAAATGAACTACAGTTAATATTATAGCAGATCCTTTATATCGAAAAGCTAAGTTATAAATACTCTACATTGTGACCAGCGACTGAAATAGAAATAAGCAGGGCACGTTGCACGTCTTCGAAACCACAGTTCCACGAAATGAACCACACCAACAATATCAAGGTTCATAGAAGAAGACGTTCTACGGAAATCTTTCAACTGGGTGAACCGATTTTGATTTTTTTATAATTGAAAGATACTACTTTCCAAGTGGTCTCATTTCAATTTGGTCCCATTCCGACAATTATTTGGTCCAATTTCGGTAGCTTGAAGTCGGTTTTCGTGTAAATTTTTGACGTGTTTCTAGTAATTAAATTAGGCCGTACCAATTAAAGTGACGATTGGCCGAGTGATATACGAGTATGAGAGAGGTTACGTTGCGAGCCATATGTGCAGTTTTTCAACACGTCCGGCCAATGATAGATGGTGATGATGACTTTGACCCGAATCGATTACAGCCACATACTACATTTTGTGGTGTTTGCAAACTAATCATTCACTGTAGTTGAATCTAGGACTTGTACTGTGACACAAACTCTGTATCAATCTTAGCTGTAGCGAATATTCGTAGCAGAATATTCATATTCTTCAGTATTACAATTACTTAAGGGATATAACGGGATTTTTTTTAGTTTTTAGTTAATCTTGTCTATTTTGTTCCTGGTAAGTGTTAATATTCTTGAACTCTATTATATGGGACAAACGAAGTAATTGGTGAAACGAGGAAGTATTTATATGTTATACCTCTGCCTACCGATTTGCGGTAACAAGCGTGATTGTCTATATCTATTTACTTACGGAATTTTCTTGAAGTATATAAGTCGTCGTCTCTTGCAACTATTACCCACAGGCGTTTTCTCTTACGTACGCCGTAAATATCGCATTACTATGAGCGAGGCCAATAAAACTTAACGAGATCGCCGTATAATGTCAGAGATTTTGGCTAGAAGTGCTAAGAGTCATTTACTTAAGGACATTATTATGACGTCAGTGGTCATAAAATTTCACGTTGTTGGATTACTTTGCAAGAAGGCAGAAAATAGACAATAGTTGACAGTTGACATTGATCACTGTATATCGTTCATATGGTTTATCACAACATTGCTTAAACGTGAATTAAATATGTACCTAGTTAGTGAACAGTCATTTCTTTATATTATATATTTGAACATACAAGATGCCTGCTTCCCACAAATTCCATCAGTTTGAAAAAATCGGACATTAACAAAGCGTACAGAGAACGCTTACTATACGTACGCATCACATGAGGTAAAGATAACAAATCCATGTTCAATTAAAAATTATTAACGACGGCCTCTAAAATCCTTGTATGAGCTGCGTATAGATGAAGCTTTGGCCAAGAATATCCAAAGTTCCCGAAAACGGCGGGCTCGCCACTCATTGCGTAAGGATCTCCAAGAATAAAGATGTAATTGTGTGTCTTCGAGTATCAATTCGGTTGACTCGAGTAAAAGAACAATCATACCAGGATCAATCAAAAAATACTCGCTAGGTTTGTGAACTCATGCTTATCTATTACAAAGCGCCATATCTGCACGGAACAGAGGCAATCCGTTAATCCGTTAATCTAATGTGTATATTACGAGTGCGATATTCCACAACACAGATTTACTGTTACAATTGGAAACTTACGATATACACCCTAAGTACGAAAATACATTGCAAGTGCGTTCTGACGAAAGTTCAGAACTTCATTAAGATGCTACGGTTTGCCTGCACCGGTCAAAGTTGGGCTCTCAGACATGCTCAAGCACTCCTAGACCCATTTCTAATGTTACTAACTAAAGATGTACCGACAGCACGTGAGTAGAGTCTCTCGTGCTGTCGGTACATTTTTAGTTAGTAGCAGCGTCTCACTTCAAATTTAATTCAAGTTATTGATAATTAAAATAATAATTCGTAAGTGGATGCCACGACTAAAATGTATATTATTCAGGCTATATAATAGTATTATAATAATAGACACCTCTGAAGTATGTACTTCTACCATATTACACTATTAGTGGTTACAGAGTAAATTGTAATTTTTTATGAGTTTCACCACACGTGATTAACTGGCCGATACGGCACTATCTTGCGGCTGTCGACAAAATATTTTTTCACTTTCGCTAGTTTACAGAGCAAAAAGTGTGTACCTGCCTGTTGAGGTGTCTTGATTACCATTCATTACCATATATTAATTAGTGTCACGGACAAGTGTCACACTTGCATAAGTCGGTAACAATCTACATCACTCATTTTCAGCCTTTGACAGAGTTTCGTAAAAAGGATCTTTTTGAAAGTAATTATTTTTAAACAAGACAAAGTCAAGTCAAGTCAAGACGGACTTTAATTGGCTGTGCCATAGCGGTACATAAGGATTTGTTGTCTTTCATCAACATTTTTCATCGCAAGGCAACGGGTTTAAATTTTTTTTCAAAATTATAAAGTAGCTCCTACTTTTATAAAATTCTTTTGGCCATTTTGGACATAACCCATTATAGGTGTGCCCGGTGACGGCAATAGGCTTGCCCCCTATTACGTGGGACCAAAATTACTAGCAAATTGTGGGTGTGTAATGCACCTCTGCCTACCCCTTCGGGATTTAGGCGTGATATGTGTCTGTCTGTCTGTTATTTTCAAAGTTGGACATTGATATCACGAAGTGAAATACTGAAAGATCATATTAAAATAAGCAATGTAGACCAGGGTCGATAATTTCTGAAACCAATAAAAATAATAGTAGGATGAAACTCCTTACAAACGAACGAGAATATAACAAAAATGAAGGGGAAAATAATTTACGGTCGATCTGAGGTCGGGAAGTGGAAGGGGGTGAGTTTTTAAGGGTAAAAAACGGTTTATCTCGATTTCCGGCAAAACTACAAGTCCTATGGAAAAAAAATTTAGAGCAAAGTTGTAGGTAATAAAGAGACCTACAACTTATGCATTTGCACTTTTTTCACATAACGTCAAAATTTATGTGAAAAATTCAAATAATCAAGTTTTTGGTTTTTTATTTTTATCTTATGCAAAATACTTTTTTATTCCCCACGAAATTTGTTGAAAACTTACCTTTTTATGTCCCAAAGACTGTAATTTTTTTGATTTGAAATATTTATTTTTTCACCCTATTTTGACTTAAAATCGAAAAAAACACCCTAATTTTCAATCGAAAATTCTCGAGTCAAATTATGAGCTTTTTAAAAAAAGTCGGGGAGTTTTTTGTTCGTTGATATCTCTTGTTTCTGATAATGTAAAAAAATATATACATTACTTTGGTAAATGTTCTCAGAAAATGCAAAGAAAAGAAAATACTCGAATCAGAATTTTTTTTTAATCACTAGGTATGTACAATTTTGAGCTTTTTAGTAAAATTTACACTTTAATTACTTGAAAAACGTAAGATTCCATGTTACATTAATAAACAAAAAAATACAAATCAAAATATACTACTATAATTAACAACCAAATAAGTTAATAATAAGACATCTACAATATTTTGAGAAATTGTAGAATATTCTTTATACCATTGCCCCTCGAAAAAGTGAACTTTATTCATGGATAACAGTGAATAAAACGCTCATTTACTCACAAGTGAATAATGACATTTGAATTTGGAACGAGCTTCAATAGACGAATTAAGTATACTACAAAAAAAAAGAAAGCTGAACTTAAAACTACTGGCAGGTTGAATGAAGTCATTCCATTGATAAAAAAAAACAAAAGGGGCAATGGTATAAAAAACAAACACAACCCGCCAATTTTAGATCGTAGTGTTTCATTGGAAAATTTAAAATAACTAATAAAATGAGTTCTTCCAGTGATGAAAATGAGTCGCTTACTCCGGAATCATTTCGTTCGAAAGCAGTCGAATTATCTATAAGACAATGTAGGTGTTGGAAACCTTTACCTTATTTTCTCGCAGTCAATGGTATACAGTAGAGTAGACTACTCGTGAAAAAAAAAATTATTTCGTTCCTTGTATCCTTCGCTCCGCTCAGGATTCTACTTTAGAATCCCTCACTACGCTCGGGATTCTGTTCTAGAATCCTTCTCTACTCTCGGGATCCAACTTCGTAACTCGAATCGCACGCGTATTTTTATAAGTTTTTGTTATAAGTTATCTTAAAATAACAATAAATAGGCATCTATGCATATAATTTAAGGAATATTCTACAACTTTCTCTTAATATTGTAGATGTTTTTTTAACCCCGCGCCCTATGGCCGCGGCCGCTCTGAGGTCCGTTGCCGGGCGTCTCTGGTTACAAGCAGGTATTTCCAGTGGCGCCCGGCGGACTTTGACCACCTCTGTGGTCTCTGCGGAGGTTTGGTCGGGATGAGAATCCCGCGTCAGTGAATGAATCTGGTTGTGTGCTATGGGGCAAAGGCCCCGCAGCACGCAACCCTTCTAGCCTGCTTCTGTAAGGACGGCGGGTTGCGATCGCGCCGTCCTCATGCAGGCCCCGATCATGGAGGTCGATGGTCTTGGGCGTAGATGAGTCTGCGGCGCCCTCGCCGCTGACTATGGAACAAAAAAAAATGTTTTGCATAAGATAAAAATAAAAAACCAAAACCTTGATTATTTGAATTTTTCACATAAATTTTGACGTTATGTGAAAAAAGTGTAAATCCAAAAGTTGTAGGTCTCTTTATTACCTACAACTTTGTAATAATTTTTTTTCCATAGGACTTGTAGTTTTGCCGGAAATCGAGATAAACCGTTTTTTACCCTTAAAAACTCACCCCCTTCCACTTCCCGACCTCAGATCGACCGTAAATTGTTTTCTTCTTCATTTTTGTTATATTCTCGTTCTTTTGTAACGAGTTTCATCCTACTATTATTTCTTTTCTCTTTTTACCATTTTCAAAGGCTTCAACCCTGGTCTAATGCTCAATAGTCAAAGAAATAAACAAAAACAAAATGTAAAACAATGAAAAATTTCCACCCTTATCTCGTTATAATGAATACCTTCCAAGGATTCTTTTCGCATAGTTCTGATAAAGAGGAGCGTCGAAACTTCAAATTAAGATTCTTAGAGTTCCTCGCGCTGGGAATAAGATTAATGAAGGATGGCACCTGGGGGTCGCCCGCCCTACTAACGATAGGCACCGGGCCAGGGAGGAAATAACTGTTAAAAATAATAAGTGGAAAAACTCGCCTTTCAGTCATCTAGCTAGAACATTATAGATGAAGTTATAATGGAAGAAAGTACTTGGTAAGCTTACTCATTGTGTGGTAAAATGAAATTTTAAACCCTGACCTAATTATATTGAATTAATTTGAACTTTTTACGGTATGTGGGTTGGTTTGATGACACAAGTCATACGGGGAGATCTTGACAAGGTTTGCATATTGTTTGCATTTGCATATTGTAAAATCTGACTCGAACCAGCGACTGATGCCATTCCAGGAGCAACGTTCTCGAACATGGAAGCAGAACTGTACTTTAATTAGGTGGTATAACCAATAATCTACCCACATCAATTGCAATTTGACCCCGATTTCAAGATTATTCATGACAATGGCCGTCCACATAGAGCAAGAGTGATCAAAATCTGTCTGCATGATCACAAAATCGATCTCAACCCCATATAACCGTGGGATATGCTCCAATGAAGGGCTCCGAGTGCTTCTTTCGAAGATTTTGAAACCGAACACCAACTTTTTGTACATCTTAGCAGAATCTGGAACAACATTCTACAACAGGACGTAGAGAACTTGATTTTCACCATGAAGACCAATTACAGATACGTTTTGAACGTCTTGGTCGCATTTACAGATTACCTACTAAGTTTAATTTAATTGTAAAGCTAGTACATAGATCTGTTATTTTTTTTCAATTTATTTAATAACAGTCTTACCTAAGACACATAATAGGGAATGGTCAACATTTTAATTAAAAAGATACAGAGAGAATACATTTTAGTTATCAAGGTAAACAAAATGCATTCCCAGGGTCCCTTGGTCATGTCAATAAAGTTATATAATAAACTGCCAGAGTCAATAAAAAGCGAGGAGAAATTAAACACTTTCATTATCGCACTAAAAAACTATTTAATAAGTAAAAGCTATTACAGTGTACAGGATTACCTCGATGACAATAACTAAACGAGCTTACATAGCTATCATACATTGGACACGGAATTATTAAAACATTATAGGATGATAAACAAAATCCTATTAATAAATCAATAAACAACTAATAAACAATGCCAAATTACATATAATAATAAATAAAATTAAATAATTTCAAATATGTTGACATGAATATATAATTGCAATGAATTTACTAATAATAATAATATGATAAATGCTGGATACTATTATGCCTACCAAAAATTATGAATGAAACAACATTGGATGTGTAATTGTGTAGAATGTGTAGATTGACATATTATTATAAAATTGTATTTTTTTTTTCGACCGGGATATTTATGTTTTTATGTTTTTATTTATTTATGTTTGTATTGTATAAAAATTATTAATAAAATTGACATTATGAATTTATTTGACTTTTTGATATATATTTGTTTTCATTGAACAGATATTTGTGTTTGTATTGTGTTTTGTTGTGTAATGTAATTATGTAATGTATTAGGAATTTGTAGATATGACTTTATATAGCTTTTAATCACCGGGATTTTAGGAATGTTTGTCTTTTTATATTGTGACATCCAAAAATTATATTGACATTTTTAATAAATGTACCAAAATTGCTATTTATAGGTACTATACTTAATAATAATAAAAAAGAAACATAAGATAACGTATAATAATATCCAACAAAACCGTAAAATTTAAAAACTCCTCTCTCCAGACCAACATTGTGCTGTGCCCGACAGGGTCCATAATTGTAACTATAACTATTTTAAGATCTGTACCTCATTATGGAAGCAATAAATGTATTGAGTATTGAGTATTAAATATCCCTAGACTATTTTGATGTGTGTACATTCGTTTTATATTCTACACTAATCTGACACATTAGTGCTTACCTTAATAAGACAATATGTATGTATGTGGCTGAAACAATGAGGATAATAACAGCGCATAACGGTGAATGAGAAAATTGCTCGTTGACTGCCACTAGCCTGAATATCACAATGAGACGAGACAACAATAGGCTAGGACCTATATTCTGCAGCCTAGAGTAGCGAGGTTAATGAAACAAAAAACCGCTTTGGAAGTTGAACAGAGGGTGTTGGCAAATTGGAAGTCACTCTACGCTTAATTATTATTGTAATGCATTTCTTTGTCGTCATAGTATATTTTTTTTAACACTAGATTTAATAATTTTTTTTTCTACTTTTTCTTTTTCTACAGCTTTATTTTGAAGTCGAAAACCCATTTCCTTATAAAACTTAACTGCCACCGTCATTTTGGTAACAATTTTAATGTTAATTTTAGTGTATTTCAGTCATATTTAAAGTGTGTGAGTTGTGTCTAAAATATTTGTTAGAGCTAAACCGAGTCTTTTTAAAATAAACAATAGCATGCTTTTGCTAGCATGTCTCTTTACAATGCACTAAAATTGCGCACGGATGCATTTTTATTACTCTATACATGTCAACCGTGGAGTTTATGGATGCAATTATTATTGTTGGAACTGGGCGTAAGATTTATCGTAACAATCACGGAGTAGTCATACGCTACAATACCGTTGCACAGAATACGATTGGCATTAAAAAGTATTGTTCAATTTTGTTATACCTAACACAGTAGGTACTTACTGGTAACAAAGTTGTCTCTATCTAATAGTTTGTAGTGTGTTAAAATTTCATAATTTTGTCGTTGAAAGTTATGTTCGTATTACACTAAAATGTAGTATTTTGTCAAAGTTTATAACAAAACATTTTTCCCGGTGCTTTGTAACAGCCTATTGTGTAAAATCCATACATTGTCTAAACGGGAAATACATGTAAGAGAAAGTTCTCCAACTTCAACGAATCTTGAAAGCCACTAAGAACCCAACATCTCATTTCGCAAAGAGTACAAGACAATGCTTTTAAGCGATTCTAATGTAGGAGGGCCCGCGGCTCATATATTTAAATTTTCGGTATAACATTTTCTTTAGACTACGTTGGCACTAATGCAGAAGTTGCAATAGGTGTTTTTCCATGTAAAACTTTTAAGAATCTTCCATGCACTACCCATCGTGTATGGAAAAGTAAAATAGCAAATATTAGGCTGAGAATTTTTTGGCACAGTATTTTTTTTTTGATCTTTATGAGACATCCTCCGCTGTATTGCGCTTAAATTCCGGTATTAGCTCAGGAACCATTCTTGTGAAGAACCTTATTCCATAAAGACTGTAATGACGCTGGATGCTTCTAGCCGTGATTGTGGCACGAGGCTTGTGCTGAACTCTTCCGGCCCGAAGCTGGTCTAATACCTGTCGCTTCTGGCTACGAGAGACAGGTAACTAAACTTCAAAATATCCCTCTCGTTCACAACCATATTTTACTGCATTTCCCCTCGGTGGCGGCAAGGATCAAATGTGACGCGCGGTATAAAGGAGCACAGGGCAGTTGCGGTACTAGATGGCTTGCGTACACCAGTACGTTCATTGCTGTGTGTTATGTAGATATCTAAACGAAATCAGTTGTACGTGTTCTATGTTCTAGAAAAAATATATTCTTGACGAACATTTATTTTTTTGCGACTAGCTGTTGAGACATCATCGTAGGTATTTTGCGGTTAAGTTTATTTTAGGCATTTTAGCATACTAGTGCATTTTAGGTAGGTACTCCCAAGTCACGTATCCCGTCACTGGTCTATAAGTGGATAACTAAAGATATTACGTGAACGTTTTCTATATCTTAATGATTCGGCACATCAATTATACTTCATCACATCACTCATACTAAGTTTTTAATTAATTTGCATGTTTATAGAAATCTATGAAGCGTCTATGTAAATTTACTCACCGTGTTCACATGATTCATGCAATAATGAACACCATGAATCAGTGTGCATCGTGACCACTCGTAATTGCTTTGCCAATCGAATTAATCCTTTCGCTTAGTATTTTATGGCTACGGTTTTTATAATTGATTCCTCTGGGTTATCAATAAGTAACGTCTTTTAGTGGTCGTATATTCGCATGTTTATTGAATAGTCCGCGTTAGGTGTTACAGTAACATAAAATATTCAAATGTGTGGTAGTATATTTTTAAAGGCAAAAAGGCCATAGATGCGTTCAATGACTGCTGGTGTATTCGGTTCAACACATGTGAGACTTGAGAGTAGGGTTTGATTCCCGGGTCAGATAGGCGATGGGGGGGTTTCGCGCACTATGTGTATACTATTAGGAGTGGCCCTCAACTTGGCGACCTAGTGATGTGCCTCTTCACGCCCCGCTTGAAGAACCTTGAGTTGTAAGTGGAAGGAACTACGTGCGAGGGCAGGGCGTTCCAGGTCTCGACCGTGCGTACCCTCGCCGCAGACGTGACTACACCCAGGACCATTGACCTCCATGATTGGAGCCCGAGGACGATGGATTAGCCCACCGTCCTTACAGAAGCAGGCTAGAAGGGCTGCCTTTACTCACCGACGCGGAATACCCGACTCCAGACAGAGGAACGATCTCTTGAAATGCTCAGTTCTGGTGGAGGTTAGGTAAAATGTTTGTAAACTCAGCAAATGTATGATTGGGTGTTTTTAAATAATTTATGTAAACATGAGACAGGAAAAGTAAAGGAAATGAAAACACAGTGCTATTTGCGGTAGGTCTCTGGTGATAATTACTCGTATTCGTGTATATTCGTGTTAGGTAAAGCAAAGGTACTACCACCTATATTTATCCATATCTCATATATCTATCTATAATCTATTTATTTTGGGTCTGCTTTCTAACTCTACTCCGTCCGTAACTACTAATCAGATTAAAAAAATACCTTTTGATAATGTCGCTACATTAACTCCGAGTACTGCTACAATAAAAATATTTACAGGCTGTGTGATTTCCAAAATATTTGCCGCAACAATATTCGAAAAGCTTATTGTATTAACGAGGCCCAAGGTATCCACTTTTATTACGACAATTACTTATATTTATACGTCAAAAGAGCAAAATCGTGTACCTTTGCTATAATAAAAGCTAATGGTGGTGGTGAGCGGAGGTATCATTTTGTCACAAGATGGGTGAATCTCTGAGGAAAGTAATTTCAAGTTATAGCTCTATACCCGAATGAGTGTTAAAACACGAACCGTCATTGTCTGGACGATAGTCGCTGGCTTAGGACATTCTTCATTGCTTAGTTTGTTTATTGGTAATGTTTAGGTTTTCTGTGTTTATTTAATCGAATTTTAACTACAAAATTATGAAAATATACCTACATACACATCCCAAAAGAGCTTCAGTCAGCGGCCACCTCTTTTGTTGAAGACCTACTATTTCAAGGTTTACAACAATACAACTGTATAAAGAACGCCATATGTCGAACACTAGACTTAGCTTTTGAAGCCTCCCTCTCAACGTGCTTAAATGCAATAATATACTCTTAAAGGAAGATAACCACCATCCTTCCTTCACAATAGAAATAACAGACTTATATATTACATAATTTACTGAACAAATTAATAGACGACACAATTTCTACCGTTGCGATTACAATGCGCTAAATCATCATTTGAGCCAAAAAGATTGGTCTGAGATTAAGCTTGAAACTACGTTGGATGATGCTGTGGCCAGGTTCTATGAAATACTAAACGATAGTATCAAAATGTTTGTTCCCTTAGTTAAAAGATCCAAAAATTATCATTATCCTACATGATTTAGCCCTTCCTTAGTAAAGATAATTAAAGAGAAAAATAAATTACACAAGAGATGGAAGAAATTCGGAAATCCCCGTGACTATTTAGAATTCGCTATTCTCCGTGACAGACATCATCGGGAACAGACAAAATGTATTCATGATTTTATACCTGTAACTGAATCTAATATAAACCGCAATTCAAAAGCGTTTTGGACCTACGTCAAGTCTAAACGAGGCGGCAGTCAATACCCTTTTCTAAAGAGATTCTTTACACCGGACCAGAGGTGTCTGCTGTACAAGACGCAGATTAGACCCTGCGTCGAATACTGCTCTCACCTCTGGGACGGCTCCGCGAAGTATCTGCTGGACGCTCTCGACGCTATGCAGCGACGGGCTATCCGTATTATAGGTTGTCCGGAGGTAACGGGAAGCCTTGAGCCGCTAGCTCAGCGCCGAACAATAGCTTCCTTGGCCGCATTCTACCGTATTTACCACGGCGAGTGTTCTGAAGAGCTCTTCAATCTGATCCCACCCTCTTCCTTCCGATCCCGAACGACTCGTGCCGGGCAGAGATGCCACCCCCACACAGTGGATAGCATGTTCGCGAGAACCGAACGTTTTAAACGTTCGTTTCTCTGCCGAACGATAGTGGCCTGGAACGCCCTGCCTGTGCACGTGTTTCCTCCCACATATAATCCTGGGTTCTTTAAGCGGAGCGTGAAGAGGCACATCAGTAGGTCGTCAAGTTGAGGGCCACTCTCAATAGTAATGTGTGCTGTGAGAGTGGCCCACAATCGCTAGACGTCGTCACGACTTACCACCAGGCGGGCGGCGTCAATTTGGCGAACCAAATATAAAAAAAAAAAAAAAAAAAAAAAAACCCTAACCATTTTACATCAGATGGTGTCACGTTCACGGAAGGAGCGGATGTATGCTCAGCTTTCAACAGTTTCTTCCATAGTGTGTTTATAGATGTCCTAACTAATAATAGTTCTGAGACCATAACTAGTACAGACTGTGACACTTATCCTAATAGTATGTCAAATATAGTAATCACAGAAAATATGATTCTCAATTCGTTAAAGACACTTGACAAGACAAAAGGCCCGGGCTATGATGGGATACCTGCTATACTTTTGTCAAAGTGTGCTAACAATCTAGCTTATCCTATTTATCTGATATTCCAGAAGTCATTACGACTGTGCATATTTCCATCAATGTGGAAAAAAGCACATGTAGTTCCTATCCATAAAAAAGGATCAATGTCAGTAATTCAAAATTACCGTCCGATATCAATTCTTGTTATAATAAGTAAGATTTTCGAAAGAATTATATACAACATCATTTACCCAGTTATTTCACGGGGCATTCCGGATACTCAGCACGGTTTTATGAAGGGCCGCTCTACTAACTCTAACCTTGCTCTATTTTGTAATGATGTACTATGTGGGATGGAGTCCGATGGGTAGGTAGACGCGATTTATTCGGATTTTGAAAAGGCTGTTTGATCGTGTCCACCATGACATACTACTCGCAAAATTATATAAATTGGGAATTCCTGGCGATCTATTGCGCTGGATACGATCTTACCTAACAAACCGCTCACAAGCTGTAACTGTTGGGGGATTCAAATCTAACTTCATCGATATACCCTCCGGAGTGCCGCAGGGATCACACCTCGGCCCTCTTTTCTATTGTGCCTATTTGTTTGACAAAGACAAATGTTTTAGTAACTCAAAACATTTGATGTATGCCGATGATAAAAAGATTTATATGATAGTTAAGTCTAGACATGACTGTGAGCTGATACAACGGGATCTTGACGCACTATTTTCATATTATAGTCGTAATTACCGTTAACATTGACAAATGTCAATGCATAAGTTTTAGTCGCCGTAGATGTCCTATCGATTACACCTACAAGTTCGGTGATGATGTTATTGCAAGGGTAGATCACGTTAGAGACTTGGGGGTTGTATTGGATTCCAAAATGCTTTTATCCCGCCATATTGACACCATTACGAGTAAGGCATTCAGAAGTCTTGGTTTCGTTATGCGCAAGTGCTCTCAATTTAAAAATATCACCTGTCTCAAAACTATTTACTGCGCATACGTACAAAGTGTGCTGGATTATGGTAGCTAATAAAAATATTTTACAACATTGTTTAACACTGTTATACTTATTCATTGAATAAGGACTGTATAGCTGATTACCCAGGACTTGACTAATAAACAATAGCTTCTACCACATTTCTGAAGCCACCAAATTCTACGGAATCCAGCAATCACATCTTCGTATTCTTCAAGAGTTCGTGGCATATAAATAAATTGAATTGCTCTGCTTGCTAGTGCAGTTCCAACTCTTCGACATATTATATTTGTAATTGATTGTTGACTCATTCCATGAATGTCTGCTGCATCGTCTTAAACTTGGTATAACCACCACCCTTGGTATTCTGCTCGATATCTCCTCGAAATAAATCTACCACTTCCCTTACATATTATTATGCTTTAGTAAATCCATATTTACTTTTGAAGATATCATCGTCTAAAGACAATGGATCATAGCGACATTTACAAACTGATCCTGATCCGTAAGGCGGGGCGGCCGGTGGACTCGCCGTCCGGATACCGGCCGATCGTGTTGCTCGACGAGGTGTGTAAGCTCTTTGAGCGAATTATCGCGGAACGCCTCGTCGAGCATTTCACGAGTGTGGGGCCAGACCTGGCGGATAACCAGTTCGGTTTCCGTCGGGGACGCCCCACCGTGAGCGCGATCATGCGTGTGAAGACCCTGACGGAGGAAGCAGTCTCGCAGGGCAAGGTGGTGGTGGCGGTGTCTCTTGACATCGCCAACGCGTTCAACACCTTGCCATGGAGCTGCGTTAGGGAGGCGCTTGTGTATCACGAAACGCCTCTCTACCTCCGTCGTATTGTCGGGGCCTATCTCTCGGAGAGGGCCATAGCTTTCCCCAGCTGGCTCGGGCCAGCTCGGCGAGATGTGTCGTGCGGTGTTCCGCAGGGGTCGGTCCTGGGGCCGCTTCTGTGGAACATCGGCTACGACTGGGTGCTGCGGGGTGCGTTGCCTAGGGGCGTCGGCGTAACGTGCTACGCCGACGATACCCTCGTCACGGCGCGGGGTGCAACGTACCAGGAGGCAGTACTCAAGGTCACGACGGGTGTTGCTCGAGTCGTGGGTCGGATACGGCAGCTGGGACTGGAGGTGGCCTTGCACAAGTCCGAGGTTCTGTGTTTTCACAGACCTCGGAACGGTCCACCCGAAGGTTCCAGCATAAATGTGGGAGGCGTTAGATCAGCATCAAGCCCTCGATGAAGTACCTAGGGATCGTACTTGATAGCCGATGGAACTTCGGACCCCATTTCCGAAGTTTGGTCCCCAAGGTGACGCAGGCATCGGTCACGCTTTCGCGACTGATGCCCAACCTAAAGGGACCCAATGCCTCCTGCAGGAGACTGTACCTGGGGATCGTGCGGAGTATGGCCCTATACGGGGCTCCCGTATGGGCGGATAGGTTGGCGGTCAAGGGGAACGTGACTCTGTTAAACAGACCACTTCGAACCTTGGCCGTCAGAACCATACGGGGGTACCGCACGATCTCCGGCGAGGCTGCATGTCTCCTAGCCGGGACCCCTCCATGGGACCTGGAAGCGAGAGCCCTTGCGTCATTGTTCCAATGGCGCAAGGAGGCGCTGGAGCGGGACCACAAGCCTGTGTCTCGAGAAATCGAGGACCAGCGGTCCCAACTCCGCCAGGATCTCATGGAGTCATGGAGGGTGCGACTTGAGCAACCCAAGGGGGGTGCCACCATCATCGCGGCGGTGAGACCGATCATGGACGATTGGCTGCAGAGGCAGCATGGTGACCTCACGTACCGTGCGACGCAGATCGTTGCCGGGCATGGATGCTTCAGTAGCTATCTGTTTCGCATGCATCGTGAGGTCACACCCCGGTGTCAACACTGCGAGGTTTCCGACGACGACACCGCACTCCACATGTTGGTGGAGTGCTCAGCGTGGGCGAGTCAGCGCCGGGACCTCGTAGTGGGTCTGGGCGTGGATACCCTCTCGCTGGGGACCATGCTTCAAGCGCCATGGTATCCAGCGGGAGTAGGTGGAACGCGGCCGTGTCCTTCTGCGAGCAATTCATGCTCGCGAAGGAGGCGGCCGGGAGGGAGAGGGAGCGTACCCTCCCCGCCGAGTTCCGTAGTCGGCGGCCAGGCCGCCCCAGACTACGCGACTACGCCCAAGACTATCGTCCTCCATGATCGGGGCCTGAGGACGGCGGGATCGCCACCCACCGTCCTTACAGAAGCAGGCTAGAAGGGTTGCGTGCTGCGGGGCCTTTGCCCCATAGCACGCAACCAGATTCACTCACTGACGCGGGATAAAACCCGACCCCAATGACGCGGGATTCTCGTCCCGACCAAACACCCGCAGAGACCACAGAGGTGGTCAAAGTCCGCCGGGCGCCACTGGACATACCCTCTGCTAGTAACCAGAGACGCCCGGCAACGGACGTTACAGCGGCCGCGGCCTTGGGCCGCGGAATTAAAAAAAAAAAAAAAGAAAAGTCTAATAGACCCTGTCTTTTTGAATAGTTCACCCACTTTTCGCCAGTAACTCAATTGGTCCTACGTAATAATGGGCGAACTTATTACCTACAAATAAATGGGATTTATTATTTATCCAAGTCTTCTCCGTTCATCGGCAGCTGGGCCTCCAAGATTTTGGTGGAACTCCTATTTTCTACTTTGAGTTGCGTGTACGTTCTAAAGTGATTGCTCAAAGTGGGAAGTCCCTCCTGTGATTTAATTAAGGTTGAGTTTTTGAGACCTCTGTCTCAAAGTGGGATCTGTTCAGTGCAGTTGTATAAGATTTGGAGTCATTTTGCTTGGTGCAATATCATTGGATGCAATATAATAATAAACCAATATACAATACCTGTGAAATCAAATAATAATGTTAATAATTTCGCTTCCGATAGTATTTTATCAGATATTCCGCAGAATTGCATATTTAATATTTGGGATAAACATATTATTTGATAATAGATGAAATAATTTGTTGGTATAATCGGGGATAATCGGCTGGCGGTTAGCGTCATTATTTTTTACGATAAATACCAGTTTCACGCGAAACATTTTGCGCAACAATAGCAAACTAACTAAAACTAATAACGTGGATCTTATGAATAAATACGTTCAATTCAGTGATATAAAAAAAATATTTTGTAATTTTTTTATGAGCCCTATTTAAAAAAACTCTGAAAGAAGTGTGTTTTTCTTTACTCTTTTCTAACAGAACCCGAGTACAAAAGTCCCCAGTTTATAAGCTCACACTTCGGTGGTCATTTCATTGGTTCTACGTAGTGGGGAAAGTCTAGGTTGTCTGTAAGACATTGCTTTTTAGCGATTTGTACATCGGATATATATTTATTTTTTCTGTAATTTCTTATTGGTGTACAATAAAGATTATTCTAATTCTAATGTCACAAGTTTCCGAAAAAAGGAGCTGGTTTAGTTGATACGAGTCCGACAGGCTGACAGGCCCATCAACGTAACTTAAAAAAGGACAGACCAGGTGATCTTGAAAGAGCTCTATAAGCGTCTAAGCTATTAGGTGCTTTAGACACTTAAAGAGCTCACTAGGAGTTAACTAACCAGACTTACTTAGACAGACTCTTAATATTATGTAAGTATATGGATGAGCGTGTTTAGGCGTCATTCCTTAACTGATGTTATTGAAATTTGGTACAAGGTTAGATTGTGACGTTGGGCAGATTTTGGGATCCTCTCGAACCCGATATTAAGTTCCCGTGGAATTGGGAACTATAACACCAGTCTACAAAGGGGAGCTACGAGCGTCCGCTTGTATAAAATAACAGTCTTTTTGGCAATTTTTATTTTTCAAACCCGTATGTGTTGTGTGCATTTTGTCGAATGAAATGTTTGCCTTTCCGCGTGACATCTTCGATAGGGATTGCGCGCCATGTGCCAGGCTGTGATCCGTTTTGCACGCTCGCAGAATTACTGTTAACCAAACTTTTCACAACACGAAAGTATATTATAATACCTACATTGAAGTTCCCTTGAGTTATACTAACGAGTTTCATTTAGGGTTTATCGTTTACCATCATATTGTAGTTATGACCCGGTAATCTGTTTCTATTTCAGTATATTTTACCCAAGAATAATATGAAAACATCTAAACAGAGCGTGTCACGGTAAAACGACTAAAATATCATCATTGAGCTACAGCATTATGATCATCAGAGCTTAAACTATGATAGTAAGACTTCTTGTAACCCTTCTTTTATTATTTATTATCTGTGTGACTCACGATAGTTTTATTTTATAAAGGCTGTCAACTGTCACTGAATATTGGTATAAATGCAGTTTTATAACTATTTATTTTAAACCCGAAAATTAGTTTTAGTGGGTTGTCTATTATAAAGATATATTTATATTAACGTTATACAACTAAATATTATCTAAATACGTTATATATTGGTCGAAATATTGGATTAGATTCGATTTTAGAAGAAATAAAACAGGATACCAAGGAAAATTCAAGTTTACGCGTTTCTTTAAAATGTCAGGAGATGATCAAGTATGTGCCCTTCAATGTGCTAAAAGAGGTACTGTGCAGGAATTTGAGGGGCCTGTCAAACTTATTATAGTTGAGCCTCCGTACGCCGATGTACAGAAAGCTATAAATACTTCAGGTCTCACGGGCTTAGCACAATTATTGATAGGTGCTTCTGTAATAACAACGTTGTACTTCTCATATATATGCAGATTACCGATATTTATAAGTACGCATATTGTGACATGTACCACAGGGGTAAGTGAAATTCAATGTATAAATTACATATAAACATTTTATAAGTAGGGTTGAACTGATTGGACTAAGTGAGGAAGAAACCTCTATGGGCACTATCTCACACAGCTACGTTAGCTGTGTGTTAAAGAGAAAGGGAGGCTTATAATGGTTCCGCTTCATAGAGAATGGAAATGATGGAACATATTAATGAAGGGAGTGTGGATGGACAGGTTGTTGAATGAGGGTTAACCAGGCAGCAGGTGTTGGTACTGTAACGTTGAGCTCTGATATGTAGTAGCATTGTGCGCGGGATCGTATCTACTTTGAATTAAACTCTTTGGGTTTCCCAGAACACTATTATATTAATAAGAAATAATTACATTTACAATTCCTAATTAATTTTAGACTTCTTCAGGAGCTCAGGTATCCGCCACCGCGGCCCTGGCCCTAATCAATTTTCTTTCTTCCATTGTCTTCATTTGTTTGATTCCGTTTCAATGTTTTTTAATATTTAAATTGTCTGATTCATACCAGCCAATACAAATTTAAAATAAATTCAATGAGGTCGTATGCGAATGTGTAAGCACCTCTTCACATGCCGGCTCCCCATGGAAAAAACATTTTTTTTTTATAAATTAGTTTAAAATTTTTTTTTTATCGTTATACAAAGTAATACCTTATTTTATTCCTATCTGTGACTTTACCTATGCCGCATGATAAAATACCCCCCTTTAAGTCTGTCCCTATGCAAAGGACCTCGTATGACTGCCAACTTATACTCTATGAGAAAAAAAAAATCGAACACGAATTACTCTCCATGTCAGTCGTACGATGATAACTTCCAAAAAACATGCCATTTAAAAAAAGCAATTTATCAGACTTGTCCTAGCTAAATTATGCTAAATTAAATTAAATCAATAATTCATAATGAACCCTCTTAAGATAACAAACGGACTGAGAGCAAATTGTCCTGATGTGCCATCGAAATAAAATCTATAGTCAATGTTTGAATTTAATTTTGATCTCAAGATCGTTTAATAGAGAATTCGGTGGCCACCTAACCACATCTATTGACTATTTTAAAATAGTCATAATCGAACTCCCATCTCTATCAATCCGACGTTGAAATCACGATCGCTTAATAAAATGGCAACATAAATCAATTTAATTCAACGTTGTTAAACAGTAACCAAACCTAACCCGAAAAAAACGTTTTTCATTCTTGCTCTCGGATCATATGAAACACAAAAAAAAATATTGGCATAACAATCATATCGCTGGACAATATTTCTTATCACCAAAGTAACTGCATCGTACTACAACCTAATAACTAAAAAAATATCAAATGTCCTAGCAAAAATACATATGTTATCTATATAAACCATACACGATTTATATAAAAATAAGTAAGCAAAGAATCACTAGTGATTCTGAGAATAGACTTCTATACTTAAACACGCATCTAAAAATATAATTTTTGAACCGGATGTCGAATGTTAATAAACCGGAAGTTGAGCTAGTTTCTAGCTCCAATTTTTTAGCATGGTTCCAGTTATCGTATGTTCTGAGTCGATATACGTAGTTGGTTTTTCTATATCGTTTACCGTTTGACCGCTAGAGGGTGTTAACAGACGGACAGGGTCAAATTGTAAGACTTCTTTTTTTTGCTTAAGCAAAGTATAGAAGTCTAAAATAGTGTAGGCCCAGTCGAATACGCTGCTACAAATATTTTCTTCTCTTCATCACTCGTTATTATATTCAAAACATAAATACTTTAAATTGGTCGATACCGACTTCAAACGACTCATACATCTCTGAGAATGCACTCATTGTGTCTATTACAATAATTCTGTATACCACTTAACTTTGAACTTCCGCGTAGAACAAGCGGACTCCAATCTCTAATATTTCCGTAGATCCCAAGTCGTAGATCACGGCGCCTCCACCAAGTACTAGATCACAGCGCCTCCACCAAGTATGATACTCGCGTATAATATTTACAGTAAAAAGAAAAAAGTAAATGCTCTAATGGCGCACAATATTAATTCATGGATAATTCTTTTATGAGGAGCTGAGGTGCCCGACACGGCCCTCGCCCGAATCAATTTTCTTTCTTCCATTGTCTTCATTTGTTTGATTCCGTTTCAATGTTTTTTAATATTTAAATTGTCTGATTCATACCAGCCAATACAAATTTACAATAAACTCAATGAGGTCGTATGCGAATGTGCAAGCACCTCTTCACAGTACCTACTTCACTCAAATCCGAGAGGTTTTAAAAAGCGGTAAAGTTAGGAGTACTCCTACGCATAGTTCCTACGGGAACGACTTTCCCCGGAAAAGTAGGTTTATGTATGATTTACACACTATCATCGTTCATGCCGTCAGACTGTGGAACGCTCTTCCAACCGATATGATATAAGGAACTGCAGAACTGTGTCTGGCTTCAAGAAGAGAGTTAAGGAACACTATCTCGCTTCTTTACCTCTTTAGAGATAAGTGGCGACATTGTATACATGTTTAGTTTGTATCCATTTACTGTTTTATTTACTGTGTGTGTACAAAAATAAATAAATAAAATAATAATTAAAATAATTACCAAATCTCATTCTGAAGGCCATTTTATTTTTGTTAAAGATTTCCCTTTGAATTTACACGTTTACTTTAGAATATATATTACTTTATTTCGATAACTATTATGCCACGGGATGCCACGGGATGCCACGATATGTCGTACGTGCCGCGGTAATATGAATTCTAAATTGATCAAATAAGGATGAAAATAACTTGACCAAAATAAAATTCTTTATCGTGACATGCCAGTCCGTGCAGTGTCCATGCCGTGCAGTGTCTTCACTCTGTGCCGTCATTAAACCGCACTGTTCAATCGCGTGACTCGTAACATAACCAAATGTATTTTTTCAGTACGGACTTTTGTTACCCAGTGCTATATTAATGCTTAACACAAACTTCGGTGGTTCGATGCACTTGACAAGCAAACAGAGGAAGTCGCAACACGCTTACTTGACATACCTTGGTACATTTATGACGGTGACAGGAGGATTACATATTATGTCGTATATAGTCATGAGCGCCTTTCCTTACAATGCACATACTATATCAGGTAATATTATCACTACAGTGCTAAGGGGTGTTTATCAACATCTATAGGACCCAAATAATTTTCACTTAGGCCGATACCTCACCGAGACGCCATGGCGACGTCGCCAGTCGGTCGCCAACTAGTTCTCATTGAGATATATGACGGCTAAGAATTATTAATGTTAATTACGTAAGTACTTAACACAAATTAATAGCTTAGGTAGTTTAAAATGTAAATGTTTAGTATAAAATGCTGATATCCGTGCATTAGGCCGATACCTCACCGAGACGCCATGGCGACGTGGCCAGCGACGTCGCCAACTAGTTCTCATTGAGATATATGACACTTGGCGACCGACTGGCGACGTTGCCAGTCGGTCGCCAAGTGAGTTAGCCGTCATATATCTCAATGAGAACTAGTTGGCGACCGACTGGCGACGTCGCCATGGCGTCTCGGTGAGGTATCGGCCTTACACGCAGTGCACCCGTAGGCATATAGACGAGGCTCTGGCAAACACACTTTAAAGTGCACAGAACGACCCAGAAACGGCAATAGGCTCGCCTCCTATTACGTGAAATCAAAGTGACTGGCGAAATGGAGCTATTGATTTTGTGTTTGTATTTTATTAAGTCAGAATATATTAAGTTATTTTGACTTAAAATTACCTATATGAAAGTAGTGTGTATAGGTCCAATCAACTTCTTTGAAGGCCAAGCATGCCTGTTAGTGATGCGCCTGTAGATGTTGATGTGAAGCTCTGATGAATATAAAAGTTACTAGGCTCTACCTGAATCTTGCTGCTACTGATTAACGGAAGCGCCTTTGGCATATCTAACTATAGTTCTCTAACGGCAATAGGCTCTACATAATGGGATACTAACAAGCGCCTCTGTATACTCCTCGGGAACAAAGACGTGATATTATACATATGTAGTTTTCGAAGTAAATTAAGTTTGCAAACCTTCCTCAAATATCTTACAATATGAATCTCAACCGTCCACGAAAGACGTATTGATATGATCGCAAATATATCGAGATCTTAGGACAGAGGCATCATGGCCAGCTCTGCATTCATCTTGGAAAGAGAGCCGTCGCTACTTGTAGTCCAACCTATGGCTACCGTCTTTTTAATTAATTTTGTAAAATATTTGACGTGATATGTAAATCAAGTGATTTCTTCCAGGGCTGGCGACCTTAGGGCTTACAATTGCAACATATTTTTGCGGTCCGGTGGTCTACTACTCTGACCACATGTGTACTACTAGAGAAAACGTATTAATTCAGAGGGTCAAATACTTTCATGCAGCGCTGGGGTTGACCACTTTGGTAGCGTCCTCATTTTGTATGTGCACGGCTTACTGGAAACCCTCATTCCAAAAGTGGAGTGAAATAATACAAATAAGAGAATTATCAATTATTCTAACTTGTTTTATTGCTATATACACTGCGATAATCATGTTCGGAATAAATTGGAAACTAAAACATCATGATGCGATCGCAGTGCCGAATGAATAAATTATATTGCATTTCATTTATATTTTTTAATAACCCCCAATTACAAAGTCTAACCACCGAATACTGAAGGGTTAGTCTCATAATGCCTACCCACTTGTCGTAAAACGTTCTGATTGCAAAATGACCAGATAATAAAATGCCCAAGTTGCAGAATGTCTATATGGCGTTAAGTCTAAGGAGCAGAATGACTATGTGGCTAAACGTTCAAGTTGCAGAATGTCTATATGGCGTAAAGTCCAGGGAGCAGAATGACTAGGTGGCTAAACGTTCAAGTTCCAGAATGTCTATATGGCGTAAAGTCCAGGGAGCAGAATAACTAGGTGGCTAAACGTTCAAGTTGCAGAATGTCTATATGTCGTAAAGTCCAGGGAGCAGAATGAGTAGGTGGCTAAACGTTCAAGTTCAGTTCAGAGACTGGAATGAAGCGCTCTTAAGTGGCATACCAGTGTACGACGATATTCGGACCACGGAAAACCACCGGTTACAAAAACAATAATAAAGCATCAATAAATCATAGTACAGGTTATATACTATTTTAATATAATCAATATATTATTACTAATATTGGAAATAATTATTACAGAAATTAAAATATGATATTATACCAACTAAGGACACCGTTTGTTTGTTTATAAGTAACAAGTACTAACTACTGCCTCCATTTACGTCATTCTTTTACTGTAAATATAACCTCGATTAAGGAAAGATTATTAGACATTTTTAATATTTTATTAATAACAAGATTCCTTAATCGAGGTTATATTTTCAGCATAAAATTTGCGTAACATACGTCATTTAATATCAAAATTTATATCTTTTATTTTACGGATGCTAATAAACTTACTACTATTTAATATTAAATGTTGCAGTCTGGCTTCCTTCTTTAACATAAATAAAAATGAAATGAAAGTAGGCTTAGGTGTTATTCTAGCTAATGCTAGAATAGCACCTAAGCCTACTTTCATTTCAGACGATGATGCCATGCTTCGATGGCATTACTCGTATGTACGATGTCTTATATTACTACAACAAATTTTACATACTCATTAAACTGTCAATGGTGTGATCCTGGCCATCACACCAGACAGTGCAGTGAGTGTGACAAGTGGACAAAGCAGTGTTAAGAATAGTAGGGTCGAGCACGTATTTTTTAATCAGTTGGTTTATCATTACGACAGGGACCACGGGTAGTTGTTTTACCCGTTTTGCACCCCGGGCCTTTTGCTATGTAGTCATTTTGCACCTTGGACCTTTTGCTATGTAGTCATTTTACACCTTGGACCTTTTTGCTATGTAGTCATTCAGCAAACTAGACATTTTGCTATGTAGTCATTCTGCAAATTAGACATTTTGCCATGTAGTCATTCTGCAAACTAGACATTTTTCAAAGTAGGTATTTTACAACCAAGTCAATATGAGTCGAACCCTTGAGTATCTGAATATTTGAGTGACGTTTTATTATTCGGGCATAAGTACAGTCAGCATGGAAAGGTTGTATTTTGGGCCACGGTAGTGGCTCGGTTAACGAGACCGCGAAGCGCAAGGCACCTACCTTTTCTCAAAGCAATTCATCATATTTTTGTATCCTTCTAGATCCGGTCTGGATAGAGCTAGAAAGTCCAAATTCTCAGGATAACATTTTAGTAAAGTACTTATAATACATGCAAAATTTCAAGTGTATAGCTATGTATTTACATAAATACATAAATTGATATTTTTGGACATTAACACACAACGTCATCTAGCCCAAATAAGCTAATATTAGCTTGTGCGGGTTATTCCCAAAGTACTCCAAAAATAATTCTCAAACTACTCCATGAATAATTATAAATTTTAAATTAGGTTTCATTCTACTCCATGAAAATATTAAGATGTACTCAAAGTACTCCATGCTATTTTAATAAAAAAGGAATTAAAATAACTAACGGACTTTTATGTTGTACTTACCATAAAGGGTAGCAGATGTACTGCCAGGCTCAAAAGCTTAGCAAATTTATATTTTTATGTAAAAATATGTTTTTAAATAAAATACTTTATAATGTAAATTAACAATCAATATGTATTCATCTATTGTAACTAGGTTTATCAATAAAAAAAAAACAACTAAAAATATTCAAAATTCCACGTCAAACTTAAATAAGCTTTGAATCCTTAAGTGTAAAAGATTAAAAAACAAATAATAAAAAATCTAACATCAGTCTGACAATTAAACCAAACATAAAATATTTAAAAATCTGGGATCTAGTCGACTGATAAAAATACTTATATATTTCTAAATACATACATATTATACATAGAAAGTACCCAAACTCGGAAACAAACATTTGTGTATCACACAAATAATTTAATTCGACCCGGAATCGAACCTGGGGCCTTAGGGGCGGCAGTCGCACACTCATACCACTGCGCTACTGAGGCAGTCGTACATAGTTTTTATCATATCTAAAGATCCCGATTTCGTTACCTACTGACTCACTCACTGACTTATAATCAGTAATGCCTTTAGGGTACTTCCTGCTGACATAGATAATTTGGTGTGAATGCTAGACTAAAAATTAAGAAACCTTAACAATTTTCTACCCATCCCCTAAATGGCGGGATGAAAGTTTGTATGGCGGTACAGACGCGTTAATACAGGAGACAACTCAGCTGCACATTTTCGTAGCACCACCACCAGAATGCCGTCAGGGCCACTGGCTTTCCGCGTGTAAAACAAGTATCCTTACAGACATGATTCTGTTTTACTGGCGTGTGCACCACTTTCAAAGATATATAATTTCAAAATCGTAATCACAAAAACCGGCCAAGAGGGTGCCGGTACGCATAAGATAGGGTTCCGTAGTTACCCATAAAAACCTCTATAACTCCTGAACTAACAGAGTCATACCAACTGTTATAGTTTTCCTTTAAAGTTCCCCCTTTTATATCCCCATTATACGTGTAGGGGAGAACGTACCCAAAAAAAAAAATATAAAAAAAAAATATATTTCCATAACTGCAGAGTTTGTGGAGAATTTACAACAAGAACTTACCCCAGAACGCTATACCCTAAGATAAAGGAGTGTTAGGTTAGGACATGCAGAGTTAGGAGCTTGGCTCTCTGGAATGTGTTTGATGGGATACTTTATGACAAGATACTTACAACTACATAATAGAGCAGTCTTCCCGTGGTCTAAAATATTTAAGACGTTGGAGGCGATGATTTTATTGAAAACTGATGATGGGCGCTTTCACATTACGCGATATCGTGACGATATCGTCACGATAACGTCATCGTCGTAGTAGCAGCAGTAACATAACTTAATAAATTTAATATTATCACTTTAATGCAAACCTAATATGTACGAGTAGTACCTTTGAATATTAATAAAATACTAAGTATTATTTGTATGTGCTACCTGCAATCGGTCGGTGCCAAGCCCGGTGACTGAGCGTGATACCTATAATTTTTTTTTTTGTAAATACGTAGATATTATATATTTGGTCGCGTTTTAGCACAAAATTTGAATTGAAAAAATTAATGGGGGGTGGGGGGGGGGGATTGATGTTGCATTACGAGGATATAGCCCCCAGAACTAAGAAAAACGTCCAACTGTCACCGGTAATATTTATATAATAATAGTTTTTAGGAAGTGGGGTGGGAATTGGGAATTTTTTTATGGGAAGAGATGGAGTTTTATTACTTGCGAGGATTCAAGGGGGGTCCGAAAATAAAGTCAAAACTGACCTGGGATGCTTAGTTTCTGAGATATCGGGTACTGCGAATCTTGGGTATTTTTGTGGGATGGGAATTCCCGGGATTTTTTTTACCGGCGAATGGAACTGATGATGGGAGGGGTTGCAGGGGGAACAAAAATTTGCCCAAAATTTAGGTGGGACGCTCGGTTCCCGGGATATAGGGGTTGGGAAGTTGGTAATGTCGGGAGTAACTAAATCCAAATTAACCTAATGATGATTGTACTCTGCAGTCACTGAAACTCAGAAAGGCACCAAACCGAATGACTGCAGAGTACAATTATTATTAGGCTAAGTACACCCTCGAGTAACAAAACTCCATCACTTCCTATAAAAAAAAATCCCAATTCCTATCCCACTTCCCAAAAACTATGATATTACCGGTGACAGTTGGACGTGTTTCTATGTTCCCCTACATTATCTAGGTTCTATGAGTAGGTCTGGGGGCTATATCCTGGTAATACAACATCAATCATCCCCCCCCACAGGTTTCTATGTTGCAGTTTAAATATGTAAAATATTAGTAGACTAGGTACACTACATTGAGCGAGATAACAGATGCGAACAGTGACGAATCATATGCTCAAATGCTGTGCTTAATCACAGGTGAAATCACAGTGACTCCTTGTGTAGTCACGATATCGTGGCGATATCGGAGAAGGTTCTGAAGTAAATGAGTTTATTATTTTATGTATAACCACGCCAGACTGCCCGAGTACGCCCTCGGAAGGGTAACACCAGGGCACCGGTGGACTTTGGCCACCTGTCAAGGAACTTTACGTGTTATCCCATGTATTTGGAGGGTCGGGTTTCATTTCTAGCTGGTGAGCGGGGGCTTGCGTGGGAGCCTCACAGCACGACGCCTACCTGGCCTGCCTGTGTAAGGATTGCCAGCACACCGTCCCCATTTATGACAGCCTATTCTTATTACATAATAGTCCAATTTTACAATTTTATCAGTAAAGAAAAAGTTTCATCATCACCGTTTATTTTGAACTTCAGTCACATTTTTATTCTACATTTAACAGCCATCATAACTATTAACGTGTAGATTGTACAAATCGTAATTAAGATGTATGGTACCTCTGCCATTAGCCCTTTAGCACACCATTTTAAAATCGGTTTCGAAACCAAAGCAAAACATACGCACAGTGAAGATGAAATGTATGAACATAACCCAAATATAGGATGAAAAGTTTTGATGGAAGTCCTTCTAGTCATGTAACGGAACGGGCCTAAGATCGCAGATAGAAATTGAAAGAACACTGCCATGAAACCTGAAAACAAAAAAGTTCTATAAATATTTTACCTTAGACCACGCTTTAGACTAAAATTTAGTGTCAACCTCGATACGATGTATTTTTACCAACATACCTAATGATAATTATGACCTCACTAATGTCCGAGGGTTTTTTTTTTTTTTTTTTTTTTTTTATATTTGGTTCGCCAAATTGACGCCGCCCGCCTGGTGGTAAGTCGTGACGACGTCTAGCGATTGTGGGCCACTCTCACAGCACACATTACTATTGAGAGTGGCCCTCAACTTGACGACCTACTGATGTGCCTCTTCACGCTCCGCTTAAAGAACCCAGGATTATATGTGGGAGGAAACACGTGCACAGGCAGGGCGTTCCAGGCCACTATCGTTCGGCAGAGAAACGAACGTTTAAAACGTTCGGTTCTCGCGAACATGCTATCCACTGTGTGGGGGTGGCATCTCTGCCCGGCACGAGTCGTTCGGGATCGGAAGGAAGAGGGTGGGATCAGATTGAAGAGCTCTTCAGAACACTCGCCGTGGTAAATACGGTAGAATGCGGCCAAGGAAGCTATTGTTCGGCGCTGAGCTAGCGGCTCAAGGCTTCCCGTTACCTCCGGACAACCAATAATACGGATAGCCCGTCGCTGCATAGCGTCGAGAGCGTCCAGCAGATACTTCGCGGAGCCGTCCCAGAGGTGAGAGCAGTATTCGACGCAGGGTCTAATCTGCGTCTTGTACAGCAGACACCTCTGGTCCGGTGTAAAGAATCTCTTTACCTTATTCAGTATTCCTAGTTTCCGCGAAGCTAGCCCTATACATCTTTCGATGTAGTTTTTATTATTGAGCTCTCGACGAACGTCTATGCCAAGGATATCAAGGTTGTCCTTCATTGGTAATAATGCATTCTGAAGAGAGGGTAGGGGAAGGAAAGGGGATTTCTTCGCAGTAAATGCACACGCCTGTGTTTTGCGGGCATTGAACTCGACCAGGTTCTCGGTACCCCATTGAGAGATACTGTCGAGGTTACGGTCGAGATCAGCCACGAGTCGTCGTCTCTCCTCCTCAATCTCAGATCGCCCCGCCGTCGGACGAACCGAGTAACTCCCGTGCAGTGTGCTGTCATCTGCATAGCAATGAATGTTCCCGAGGGATAGCATATCATTGATATGCAGAAGAAAGAGAGTTGGTGATAGTACGGACCCCTGCGGTACCCCGGCATTCACTTGCAAGAAGCGAGAAGCCTGGCCATCGCAGAGGACCCGCACTCGGCGCTCGTTTAAAAAGCTGGCAATCCAGCTGCACAGTTGAGGAGGTAGACCATATGCCGGAAGCTTGGAAAGGAGCGAAGCATGCCAGACCCTATCGAAGGCTTTGGCGATGTCCAGGCTAATAGCCAAGGACTCGCCGTGCCTTTCCATAGCCCCACCCCAGACATGCGTTACGAATGCCAGAAGATCACCCGTTGATCGCTTTGGCCTGAAGCCGTATTGTCGATCATTGATTAGCGAGTGATCCTCTAGGAATTGCATGAGCTGCTTATTTATAAGGAGCTCAAGCACCTTGCAAATGACTGAGGTGACAGCTATGGGTCGATAGTTGCCTGGATCGGACCGATCCCCTTTCTTGGGGATCGGTTGTACGTTCGCCTCCTTCCAGACCTCCGGCACGAGCCCTGAAGAGTATGACAGGCGGTACAGACGCGTTAATACTAAAGACAACTCAGCTGCACATTTTCGTAGCACCACCGCCGGAATGCCGTCAGGGTCACTGGCTTTCCGCGTGTCGAGTGACCGCAGCACTGCCCGTACATCACATTGCCTGATAACAATATCAGGCATTGTGTGGCCACAGTTGGCGATGGCGGGGGGCTGCAGGCCACGGTCGTCGACCCGGGAATTAGCCGCAAAGAGGTCTGCGAGCATATCCGCTTTCTCTTGGGCTTTGTGAGCCAGTGTTCCATCTGGGTAACGCAGCGGTGGCAGCGAGGGCTTACAAAAGTTAGATTGCACGGCTTTGGCCAGTTGCCAGAATCCACGGCTGCCCGTGGGATGGGAAGTGAGCTCCTGACCAAGCCGCGCGACGCGCTGGGCATCCGCTCTCTTAAAGGCCCTCTTACTCGACTTTGTGGCCCGGTTGTACGCTGCTTTGAGGTGGCCCACGTTTGGGTCGCGCACAGCCCGGGCCCTGATCCAGGCGCGATATGCCGACTGTTTTTGTCGAACAGCTTTGGCACAATCTCGCCCAAACCAGGGACGGGCTCTGCGGATACTGGCGACATCAGTGAAAGGGATGTAATAATCCATCCCTAAACTGATCTCGCCAGCAATAGCAGAAGCACTATCCGAAGGAGCCTTTCCTACAAAGCAGCGCTGGCTCCAGGGGACGGACGCAAAATAATCGCGTAGACCGTCCCAATCCGCTGACGAGTAGTGCCATAGTCGTCGTGACGTTTGCACAGGACGTGCAGGAGGTGACACCTTCATGCCAGCGTGAACAACACAGTGGTCGGAACTACCCAGTGGGGCTCCTACCGAAACACTGTACTGGGCTGGGCGACTCGTCAGCAGTAGATCCAGCAGAGCGGGCGCGTGATCTGACCTGTCTGGTATCCGGGTGATCCCGCATACCATCTGGGTCAGACCGTGGGAGAGAGCGAACGCATGGGCGGCTCTTCCCGCATGATCAGTCTTGAGGGACCCCAGCCATTCAGTGTGATGGCCATTGAAGTCCCCCAGAAACACTAGGTCAGCGTTCGGGAACCGCACCTGCGCTTCATCAGCCGTCTCGCTGAGGTACTGGAAGAGCTTTGTTGTCTCAGAATCCCCTGTGTGGGATCGGTAGACGCACACGTAGATCTGGCTCATAGAGCCATGGTCTACGTGCAGCCAAAGGACGGAATTGGAGGGGTTCTCTAGGCAGCGCAACCGGCGGCAGCAAACATCCGCCCTAACGAACACGCACACCCCGGCTTTGTCTCGAAATTGTTCCTCGATGACATAGCCGGGGTAACACAGGTAAGACGTGTCGTCAGGGCGGCGTATTTGTGTCTCCGTGAGGAACATCACAGCGGGCCGTGCCGTCTCAAGGTGGTGGTGGACGGTATCGAGGTTCGCATGGAGTCCACGGACGTTAGTGAACTCCACCTCGAAATGTGAAGTTGTGGGGTTTCCTAGGGCCACTGTGTAACGTTTATTTCTTTTTTGTTGCACTGCCATTGTAGATTTTGAAGAAGAAGCGTGAAGACAGGGCGACATTTGGTGCAGCAGTAAGTGACAAAGCGCAGGGGCTAGCTTTGTCTAGAACCGTGTGGTTAGGTCGGAGCCGACTCGCCGGACGGAAGGGCTCCCAAACCCCCCTGATGCAAGGCCGCCGCTACTCCACACCGGTTACCACCCGGAGCGGCGATCCCATATCAGGATTATGCGCAACATGTGGGGCAGCCTCCTGGGGTGGTTGGCCCCAGGCGGGCCCCATGACTGTGTTGCGGGCGGCCGCGGCAACGCCGTCGCTAAGGGTCTCCCTGGCCGGCGAATCGACCCACACCACCCACACTAGACTCCGTTTCGCCCCCACTGGTCCCATGCCTGCTGCACCATACATCGCCCCGGGCCCGGCGGTGCAGCTGCTGAACCCCTAACGCAACCCAGCCTGGGCTGGGTTACTTGGGGGGCTTTAGCACAGCTGCACGGTGGTACCCCCCCGGACCAACACTGTTGTACCACCTGGTACCCACGTAGGGGCCGAAGCCACTCCATAGATACCGTAAATTAACGAGCCTCGTCCGTTTATCAGCAGGTGCGCCACTAGCAGGTGAGGTCGCTGGGGCCCTATAGATATTGGTAGAGCCCCTTTGCACCCTTTGTTTGATTTCCCTCGGACACTAGTGACATAATAGTTTCATATATGCAGTTTGCTTCGTGGCCCGCCTCCTAATAATCTACATAAGAATACTTTAAATCAGTCGGGACTTTGGTACAAATTTTGTATGAAAACTAATAAGCTAAATACTGATAACATCTATTATCAGTTCTATATGAATGCCTATTATGATAGTTAGTGTAGTATCTTGGTCTGTTAGGTGAGCGTTCCTCTTGGAAAGGGAATAGCCGGTTCAAGTTCAGACGTATCGATTTTTCGATTCATTTCTGTATCTCAAAGCAATGAGTTTGCTTAAACTATTCTTAAAATATTAAGAAATAAATTTTAAATAAATCACAAAAACTGATGTCATCGGCGGGACTCGAACCCACGGCCTTAAACGCTAACCTTAATAGCACGATGTAGAAAATATATGAAGCAAAAATCCGATATTGTCGGTAGTGGTCATCGTAGCTCAGTTGGTCAGAGCACTCTCCCTGTTAGGGAAAGGCCGTGGGTTCGAGTCCCGCCGATGACATCAGTTTTTGTGATCTATTTAAAATTTCTTTCTTAATATTTTTCGATTCATATTATATTATTTAAAAATATTAGCAAGCTTCCATTTTTTTTTAATACACAATCATATTGGTTATTCTAATTTATTAAAATTTGCCTGGTGCTGGTATATAGCGAGATAACGCGGCTAGAGTGTTCTGTGGGCACAATTGCGCCAGGTTGGGTCCGGGACGAGTCTTTTTTATTGATGATGATGTAGAAATTAAATGTATTTTCCATTAAATTAAACCAAATAAATAATTAAAAAAAAGGGTTTAAAAGCTTTAGGTACCTGCTAGTACATGTGCATCGAAAGTAATAGTACCCACAGACAGAAACACATGAGCAAATCCTATAAAACAACAAACAGTGGCACAGATTTGTAAAAACATATGCTGTCGCAGTCTGTTGTATTTTGTCAAATGTGCTGCTGGCCCAAACAAAGGATTTACCATCATTATAGCGCTAGGCATAAATAGTTGAAACTGTAAAAAAATTGTTAACGTATCTAAGTTAAAATAATTTTGCTCGAAATTCAAAACCACAAAATCACGTCTTTTTCTCAAGAAGGCGTTCGGCGAAGGGAAGCGACGCTCCAAAGAGGCAGCCCTAAGGCCACGACGCATGTTGTTCAAGCCGTGGAACGGGAGGTGGCCCTGCACAAATCCAAGGCCCTGTTTACACCCATCACACTTTGTTTATTTATATGTGCGGTCTAACTTTAGGTAAATTTGTCAGTGGCCAGTAGGTACACCATGGGTGATTTAATCGGTCTCCTTAGAATTATTTGGTCTTTAATTTTTTCAATTCCTGTCTGTATTTTAATCAAGGTTGTAACCAATCATCATAACTATTTTATGTGAGGTGTATAATACTCGTAAAAAGCCTAAAACTTTCACATTATTTTACTCTTAAATATTAGGTGACTATATGACTTACTCCGACCATACATAAAGGAATATGAATATTTCTTTCCTTCAGCAATGTAAAACTCAATGAAAATAGAACTATGGATATAACAACGAAAGCAATATATAAGTTAGCTAGTGTCAGAACTGCTGACCCTATTATTCTAGGCCAAAAACCCCCATCTTTTACGTCCACTAAAGTAATTCTGACCGGGCCCTCGTATTCGTGTAGTACCTTCAGTTGAGGTCTTAAATCTATATCACATTCATAGTCACAGGGCCCATCACTAGGATCTCGCTCATAAAAAGTGAGCCTGGGTTTAGGTTTAATTTTACTTTTGGTTTTGTTTTTTGTTTTATTTTTATTTTTATTTTTAGTTTTAGTTTTAGTTTTAACCTTAGCCATCTAATAATAATTACAAAAATATATTAATAGAGTATGTACCAAAAATATAAATAATATAATATAACAACAAAAGTACAATTTGTCAATTTGAGACACTGACGTAAATTATATGGTCACACTTATTTAAATGCTGGCATGGCTGGAGGTCTTGATCACTATATGCCACAGATTATACTTACATTTTGTAGATAGCGATTCTTAAAATCATAATGCATAAGATAGTGTGGGTGAGTAGGGGATATACGTATACGACAAAGTAATTCTAGTCTGTCTGTTACGAAGCTAGTAATTTAAACATGGCAAAAATCCTTTCTCAGATATAAGCATGGTAATAAATAACACCATTAAATTCATTCTGCTAATACACAATATCCTATTATGATCATAAGTGTATAGATAACATTGACCGTCTAGCCGACACTCGTCAACGACCTATCCAAACAGCACGTACCGACTATCTTTATCCGTTCAATATACTCGTAAAACGCTAGTAATCTTGATACGTGTAAACGAGCAGGTATCTAAGTCAGAACACAAAATTGTGTCACATTTAATCTCATATACCTACTCTATGATATTCTATACTTAGCATAAAAACCATAGCATATACTTGTAAAAGTAATATGCGATATCACAGCAGAGCAGTGATGTTGACTTCTTATGCGTAATTAAAATTTATTTATGCAACAATATCTTCTGGGTAATTTGTATTTCGGTTCTGCTGCCAGCAGTCAATTCTGTTCAACAAGAACTGGTGTCATCGCAGTATGTGAAACATATGGGTAGGTTTGTAGGTTTGGTCCCATATGTGGCCCCTGTGTGGTAGGCAAATTAGGCAAATACAGCAAACAGAGAGGACTAAGAACTTAGATCGATATTTACAGAAATGCTTGTAAATACCCTTCGCGTCATTTGTGACTGGGAAGGTTTCCAAAATGCTGGCTGCTTGTAACGTTGAATGGCGATCTAACTCCTTAAGCCAGCAAATAACCGCACTTTCGTCCTGCGCCGTTTGAGCATCGATCAGACGCTTAAATTGGGAGCAACATCGTAAATGTAAATCATCGCACACGTATAAGCAGTCAGTATTAGTAGTATATATATAGTAGTAACTATTTAAAAAAGTATGTTGTATTGTATGTACAAAACAAGAATACTACATAGGTACTCTGTGAATATTACACATCATTTATTCTGTGCTTGTCAGATTCAAGGTGTGTCATTAAAGCTGTCGAAGAATAATATCTTACGTAGTATTGTATTCTCTTTGGAATAATAAAAATCAAGTTGCTGCAAGTTGGCTGCAAGAGTAAGCAGAGGCTATAACAAAGAATTGAATTACATTGAATTGAATAATAAAAATATACAAATCAAACAAAGGTTTCAAATAAATGAAGAAGAAAATAAAAGTTATAAGAATAGAATCGTACTCAAACACAACACAACACAACATAATACAATTTTACAAAAACACAAAAAAATAAGTGCAAAGTGCACTTATTTTATTGTCCAATATAAAATAAAGGTTACGAGAAATGTATGATTAAAGATGTCCATCGATCGACGAAGGCAATGGATATTGAAAAAAAGCCATCAAAAGTTTTGAAGTTTTCTCCTGTAAAAGTATTAGTCATAGAAAGTAATTCTGAGTATTATCGCGCAGTCGCTTGTTCCATCGCGGTTGGCTTATGTCATGGACTTATTGGAGCAACTGTCATGGTAGTATTTATGTACTCTCTTCAAACACGAGATTTTCACGCTGTTCTTTGTACTTTTGGAGTAAGTACTTTCATCGAAACAGATTAGGTATTATTATGTCTAAAATGGCTTTGAAATTGTTTTCTTCCAATATTGTGTGATACAAATACGAGTAGCAGGCTAACATAATTTTAATATTTCAGTATCAATTTTGTACTGCGGAGGCTATTTTGTGTCTTGGTTTAGTTAATGGTTGGTCAACAAACCTCAAGGTGTCGCATCGGAAGATTGCGCACATAGTGTTACAAATATGTTCATTTGGTTGCGTTTTAGTGGGTTTAGTTCTTAGAATATCACCTCAAAGACCTTCATCAAGCATCCATTGTAAAACAGGTGAGCTTTACCGATAACTTCATTTAATGGTTCCAATTTAATCAAGCCTATTAGACCAGCTGCACTTTAATTGGCTTCAAATGTAATACCTTGTTCTTAATTATGTAACTACTAGCTACTGTTTGTCGGAGCGATGTAGTTGGACATACCGCATAACTAGGTACTCAAATAATTATTCATTTGAGTACCCAGTTATGCGGTACGTCTAACTCGCAATACCAGAAACATGACGCGGAGGGTATTTACATTTTCACGAATTTCTGTAAATATCTATCTACGTTCTTAATCCTCCAGATTGCTGTATTTGCCTCCTGTACTTACCGCACAGGGGCTCATTTATATGAGACCAAACCCCTATCCATAGGTTATTTCACATACTGCAAGGACTCTCCGGTTCTTGTTGAACAGTATTGACTACATGGTCACCTTAAATATGCCCTCCCTGTAGCAGGGCCCTGTTTGTATTGACGAGGATATTTCCTCACCTTGGTATTTTTCATTTCTAGGTCTTGCTACGTGCGCTCTCACGTTACTTAGTATAATAACTAGCCAGTTTGGACTACGTGAAGATCAGTACATAAAATTAATACATATGGGATTCGGTCTACCCACTTTCATTATGTCTTCAGTCACTGTCTGTTTAGGGTTCCATACTTTAATGTTTCGTTTGTACACTGATACTGTCGTTGTATATATTTTAACATCATTTACGATATTTTATACGATATGTATTTCTACTGCCACGATAGTACATAAAGTATTAAAATTAATATAAAGAAAGATTGTTTTAAGATGATCTTTTTAAAATATATTATAATACTTTTTGTTAAAATCAGCGTTTTATTTTATTATAAGTATAAGAACTGCTTGATCTTTAAAAAAAAGGCCACGTGCGTCGCGGGGCACGCATAGAATAGGGTACCATAGTCACGTATGATAGCATCTATAACTACTGAACCAACCTAGTACATTTTCGTACTTCTTATAGAAAGACCAGACAATATGTGAATTACTGCGGATTAAGGTACGCACCCATTTGAACGGGTCGCAGCCTCAGCGTGCCGGTGCATTTCAGGGCGTAGTCCAAAATGCTTACTTCGCTTACAACAGTGGCGGGCCGCATTGCTGGATTTTTGTACAGAATGATGTAATCCGCTTGTTACTTGCCATCGTCCTATGTGCCGGGGTGTAGCGTGCAGACCGCAGTGCAAAACACGGTGCGGGGCGATCCGGCACAGTGGGCGCTTTCCATTAAACGTAGTAGGTACGTACTGTTTTAGGAGAAAGAAGTAGGTACTACGAAATACATTTTTGATAAAACCTCATTACGTATTCTTTGATCATGTACATCATTATCGCAATGTCTTTTATCAAGTTTCTTTGATAGTTAATTATCTTAGATTTATTTTGTATTACAAATCTATTCGGCACGCGCAAATAATAGATACTATCAACAGCTTGCGCAAATAATATCAATGAAAACGATGGGTACTTACAGACTTTATCAATAATTTCAGCAAACAATCTTATCGTATTATTATTTAATCCTGACTAAGCGTAAGATGACTAGATAAGTAACTAATAAAGATGGACAAGTCTCGATAAATGTCTCCTGTTTTGCGCTCAGTAAATTACATCATATAAGACGTTATTTACATTGTTTTGTTTATGATTCGTCATAATGACTTTGCTGACCTGAAAGTAACTAAAGAAAATTATTGAGAATAAGAGCATCTTCAATTTTATTTACAACTTAATAGTTTTTAAGAGCTTTTCCTCTGGTACTCGATCCAACTGGATCAATTGCATAGATTGCTGTCGGTAAAACGCAGGATACGGTGTCTATATTATTCTGTTTGGCCATATTTTTAAAATTTACTGGTGTGTATTTCGCCAGTAATTTTGATCCCACATATTAACGGATGAGCTTTATTGCCGATTCGAGGCACTTTATATATTTTTGCCAGAGCCTCATGTGTCTGTCAAATAGGGGAACTTCGGTGAGCTGAGGATGATTGTAGGGATATTTATGAAGCCCCCTTAGTTTCATGATATCGTCAATGATATACTTACTAAACACATATACCTGCATGGTCCATTATTCATGAGCATGACATAGTTCCAGCGCTAAAAATACTCTAAAAGGCAAATTCAATGCTACGTTTATCGCTTCAATTGTATGTCCGTAGCCGATGCCCGATTGTCTGTTGTATCAAATGTGGTGAGAAGAGAATGCCGTGAATTGCTATGGGGTTTGTTGCAACAATCGTAGTAAAATCCTTCATGTTGCTGGTTTATGTGGTAAACTTACTTTATCCAACTTCTTTGCAAAATTGCATAAAAGGGTTGATTGTGTTCACGAACAACGCCAAAAATAAGAAAAACCAATATAGACCTTATGATTTATTTCGATTATATTTTTAAACATTATTTTAACATACATACATACATAAATAACTTATAAATTCATAAAGACGGTATTTCAACTTACTATTTATATACCTACCTATAAATAACGTACGTTTGTTAATACACCTAATTTATATTGAACGCGTTTTTTTAAACGGACACGGCCGCGTTCTACCTACTGGTTCCACCTACTGGAGAGGGTATCCACGCCCAAACCCACTGCGAGGTCCCGGCGTTGACTCACCCACACTGAGCACTCCACCAACGTGTGGAGTGCAGTGTCGTCATCGGAAACCTCGCAGTGTTGACAACGGGGTGTGACCTCACGACCGACCGACGCATCCATGCCCGGTAACGATCTGCGAAACTACCGGTTCGATTACGATCAAACTTGGTATAATTGTTCTTTAATATCCTGGGCACCACACTGGGTACTTTTTATCCCGGAAAAGTATATACAATAAAAACAAACTTAATTTTGCGGATCGATCCCTAGACCCGATTACTGTACCAACCGCAAGTAATAAGTTTGTCGTAGGTTTTTTTTTCTTATATTGGGTTCGCGAAATTGGCGCCGCCCGCCTGGTGGTAAGTCTCGACGACGTCTAGCGATTGTGGGCCACTCTCACAGCACACAATACTATAGAGAGTGGTCCTCAACTTGACGACCTACTGATGTGCCTCTTCACGCTCCGCTTAAAGAACCCAGGGTTATATGTGGGAGGAAACACGTGCACAGGCAGGGCGTTCTAGGCCACTATCGTTCGGCAGAGAAACGAAAGTTTAAAACGCTCGGTTCTCGCGAACATGCTATCCACTGTGTGGGAGAGGCATCTCTGCCCGGCACGCATTGTTCGGGATCGGATGGAAGAGGGTGGGAACAGATTGAAGAGCTCTTCAGAACAGGTTACTTCACCCGCAGTGGAGTTCACTAAGGGGCGCTGCACACGGCTAAGATACTATAATATTTTAACTTAAGATACAATATCGCTCGCCATACAATTCAATGGAGTATCACACACACACGACGAAGATAATAAATAATATTGTAGTACTTTGTCTTTCCTCTGGTAACATAATCGCCTCACAGAGGGCACCACTGTAGAACGGGGTGGTGGTAGTGGAACGGGGTGGTGGTAGTGGAGCGGGGTACAGAAAGAAGTACTCGTAGGATGGGATTCAGGACATATAATAATTATAAAAATTAGCCTCTGACATCCGGCTTTCCTACGAGCGGACTCGAGTAGGTATAAGGCATCCAGCAAGGGTGGGTGGCCGTCTACTGTCCTCGAGTCAGTCCTAAGAGGTCCACATGGATACTCAAGCAGTGGTTGAGGTATCCCTCCTAGTCCCTACTCGTGGCAAGTATTTCGCAACAATATCAGTAAAGTGACGAGGAGATCATTGACCCTTTGAGAATATTGACACCGACTTCTAAAATTACGGGTAGCGCCATCTAGTTCCGTCTTCGGTACTAATGTAGAACAACGTACTAGAATAACGAGTGTTACGAGTGACGCAATCTGTTGATCTTATTTTTATGATTAATTAATTTTTATGGTATAATAGAGAATATAGTAGAAGATATAATAGAGAAACTGTTGAAGAGGGGCTTTATGAACGCAATAAAACCCAAAACAATGGTTTTTTAGAACTTTTGTCTGTTTGTCTGAATGTTTGAACACGCGAATCTCAGAAACGGCTTAACCAATTTACATCTTTGATTTGAATTTGCGGTTTAGTTTTCAATCGCATCATAAATAAAAAAGTTATGCAGATCTAAAGTAACACGCAGGCGGAGCTGCGGCTGCGGGCAACAGTTAGTATTTAATATTAACGTGTTTCAATAACAAAACTATCCACAACTACAAACTATCAACAAATAATATCGAGACTGTGATGATGAAATATGAAAATCTAAGGGAAAGCACAGTCGAATTGAGAACCTCCTCTTTTTTGGGAAGTCGGTTGAAAATGTATCTCGCTAGGCCATCAAGCTGAGAAAGGGCAGATTTTGGCTACGATAGTATATGAGATGGTAGCTCTAAGTATCTGGACCTCAATCTAGCTTAATTTTTTTTATATTTAGGTAGACAAATTGACGCCACCCGCCTGATGGTAAGCTGAGGCAACGTCTGGCAATTGAGGGCGACTCTCACAATACACAGGAATACTATAGAGAGTGGCCCTCAACTTGACGACCCAGTAATGTGCCTCTTCACGCTTCGCTTGAATTACAGGTACCTTGACCACCAGGCAGCTTTGGTTAACCAAATTACTTAAAGTCAACGCATGGTTTTGATTGGTTAACCAACCGTATTGGAAAATACATTTTCATTTATATATGTACAAAAATATGCTGTTCTAATTCTATTTATATAAAATAAATACTATGTTAAATTAGATCACTTGCCTGTTAGACGAGCTACGAATGTTATACATGGATTGATAAGTACTATAGCAGTAAAGGCAGCAGTAAAAGCAATTAGAGTATCGGCGTTGGCTGTACCAAAATAATTACGAGACATATTTTTATCGTAACCGTAACAGAGAGAGATAGTTGCTGCTCCAAACGCTACGCTTCCGAAGCAAATGTGGGTTACCTTAGACAGCCTGCCAGAAAGAGGTACTATCTTACGAATTTCGTATGCCCATAAAGATGCCACACCGTTAACTAGTGATACTGTTGTGAAGACAAATGCCACTAGACCTGTGGACAAGATACAATTAAAAATTAAAAACTCCGACGGGTGACGGAGATCCCTTCATTACCACATCCTAGGAAGAGGGCTGATGATGATGATGACTGATGAGACCTATCTTGATCACGTCGGCTTTTTACAAAGATCCGCATCAAGATTGTTTCATTAAGAGTCATAACTAGTTATTATTCTATATTAGATACTGTTTAACTTCTAATTATTTTTCACATGATACCAAATATAGCTAGTACCTATACAATATGTGTACAAAACATGCACTCACCAAATTGTCCATGATAACTATTCCAGTTCCTAGGTGATTTATCCAAACTCATGATAATACTACCAGCGATAGCTAAAGCAGAACCCACAATTTGTAGAATCCAATGAGCCCTCTTCTTATCAACTAGTCTGAGATGTTCTGACCAACCGTTGTGTGGACACAGACTGAGAATCGACTCCGCCATGAGTAATTGATACTATAGAAAAATATTGAGTACATTAGGAAATAAACCAATGAATCATACGAGTGTAAAACTCTTAGGTTATTCTTGAGTATTTGCAAAGTTACCAGAACCTTTTAGTTAAAAATCGATTAATTGCGAGTATTATAATCATTTATTATGAAATAACTACTAGCTACGTTACTAATGTTAATATACGTCAGGGGCATGTATGTAAAATATTTTAGTTTACCCGCACTTGATCTCATAGGAGTAAACTTATGACCAAACCTTGGATAAAAGAAACCTCCTTGAAGGATTTAGCCGTACAATGACATGGAGGGGATTTTCGACTTTTGCTAAATTTATGGGGTTAAATTAAAATGAAAATTAGGTAAACTCTTGATTGTCAATTCACAATTTTACTGAAATAGAACTTACCCCAAGAACGCATAAAACTATGTGTATCTGTGTAGGTCCAATGGGTAACCCAGATCTGTACGTGAGTAAGATGCATGAACCAACTACGATACCTATTAATATGTGAGCCAATAGGTTTAAGGATGCTTGAAATGTTTTCAATTTGTACTGCTTCGGTGACAAACGAGTGGGTGCACTTGGGTTCTTTAATCCATTTTCGTGTTCCATGTTTAGGTTTAGTTTAAAATTTTGTACTTATATACGGTACTCCAACTTCTTCTTTGGGTACCCGTCTGAGAATGAAGCTTTTTGCACTCCCTAGTTGTTGTATAGTCCTAGATAAATTTATCATTGATAATAATTGATTGTTATTAAATACATCTTTTGTATCTTATCAATCTCAGATTGTATTAATGATGATAGGGCTGTAATGGATGGGATAAATTCATTTTTTTATTATTTTATATAATTACTTTTTATGTAGATTGCCGAGAGATAGGTACGCGTTACGAACCTACGCTGCTTTGATTATATTTTCAAACTGTAGTAATTATGTAGTTAAGTATTCAAATATTTTCATTTAAACAGAGTTTGACTACAGGATTATCAGTTTCCTTAGTGTAGCTTTTTGTGCTTACAAAATTTGCACTAAATTTTACAGCCCCAAAAAAAAGAAACCGTGATTAGATACTGTTTTACTATAGTAATAAAAATGATCCAAAAACATGTGGCATGAAGATCGATGCAGAACGTGAAAGGTATTGGACTGTTGGCTCATTTTTCAAACTAATTGTGGCACAGAATAGAACTTCTTTGGAGGAGGTTCTCAATGCACTTGGTATATTTTTTGACCAACTGCAGAAGGAGGTTCTTAATTCGATTGGTATTTTTTTTTGTATGTATGTACCGATTACGTTGAGATTTATGAGTCGATTAACGTGATTCTTCTTTAATTCAATGCGCATTATTTTTATTTAGATTATTAGCTGCTATTTGATCCCATAAAAATAAACATAGTTTGGCGCAGTAGTTTTCATTTTATGAACATTTTTCATCAGTTCTTAAGTGGCACGGAAAAATTTCATGCCCATACACAGTAAGTTGGGATTTATTCTCCGAAAAGAATAACTCTTGTTTATCGAAGTGTTAGGAATGGAAAAAAATGACAAAGATATCAAGTTCTATGTAACGTTTATTAAAGTAAAGAGATACTTAATATAATTATAATATAAATACCTAAATAAATCTTGATTTACAGATCAAGACGAAATCAGAAAATGCTATAAATTTCAAAGCATATTGGTCTTGAATTATAAGAAGATTATCAATTTCACTATTAATATAGGAGATAATTAGTTATACATAGGTATTTAAAATTGACAGCTGTTTAGGCTTATCATATCTATTTTTTCCAACCATTAAACAATGTGGTATTTAAAAAAAAAGTTATCTTCGTTTTGAAATTAGTTAAGTATAACTGTTTCATCAGATCGATTAAGTTTAAGTCAAATTAAATTCACTTGTCTATATATCTTCCAGTATTACATTTGAACATGATCTGGCCGGTTTTACCAGACGGCATCTACTCGTATCTACTCGTATTATAGACATTTTAATCGAAGTCAGAAGGTAACCAGTTGATAGTGCCATAAGGCGTGGAGTAAGTATTACAAATTCTTCCAAGTAGTAGTAACTTTAAGCTACTTGACTTTAATTATTAACTTAAAAGCCGAGACATAAAAGTAATACACGGATTGATAAGAATGATAGCCGTGAAAGCGGCACTAAATGTAATCAATGCCTCCGTAGGTCCATCACTGAAATAAAATCGGCAATACTCCAAACCGTAGCATAGAGAGATTGTTGCTGTAGCAAATGCTATGACTCCGAAGCATATATGTGTTACCTTCGATAGCTTGCTAGGGATGGGAACCATCTTACGAATTTCATAAGCCCATAAAGATGTCACTCCGTTGACCAATGCTACTGTTGTGAAAACTAGTGCTACGAGAGCTGCAATAGAAGATAAAATTAATAACACAAGCTTATACTCGTTGGCTTTGGGCTAAATGGCACTGCTTAATTAATTAGTTAAAATGTAATATGTAACCTATACCATATTATAATAGTCGTTTTGTTATGAACCTTATTGGTCCTACGTAATAAGGCCACTAGCTTATTGCCGCTTACTGGGAACAATAATCGTAATATCGATTGATTTAGATTACAGTTGCACCATTTGCAGGTTTTGTTGTCTCTAATCTTATAAAGTCCACCATATACGAGGCGATTTACCTTCATATCTACCTTACCGGATGTAAATCCGCATCGTGTGTGTGTGTGTAATGTGGCCTGCAAAGGCTTCGATTCTAACTTACAGTTAAAACAGCAAAACAATATCTACGTACCAAATTGACCATGGGGACTATTCCAGTGTATGTCCTTTTGTAAACTCATGATAATACTACCGGCAATAGCCAGTCCAGATCCTAAAATTTGTAGAATCCAGTGAGCTCTTCTTTTATCTACTAATCGAAGATGTGCAGACCAGCTATTGTGTGGGCACAAGCTGAGTATGGACTCGGCCATCAGTAGTTGATACTATAAAAATATCGGAATCTCTAAATAAATACTTTTACCATTTACTGTACTTTGGGGTGCTTATATCTATGACGTTGTGTGTTACTTGCGAAACGAGAAAACTTAACATGTGAGCGGCTACCTACTAGAGATATTTCTCAAACCATACCTGTTGAAAGAATAAACAGAGGATTATAATGTTTTGATGAATTGTATTGTTGTAGCCTCGTAATGGAAAGATAGTGTCTATTTCCACTAAAGTCAGTCTCGTACCTACGTTTAACAAAGATCTTAGTCGGATATATATAATATAATCTTTATACGTAGGTCACACTATAAGTTTTGCGTAACTTAAAAAAGCAACATGTTAAAACCAAAATATTATGTTTATTGCTTTTCAAAATACTCTCTTTTACATTTTAAACATTTTTTCATGCGATCGAATTATTTTTTAAAACAGGAGGACCACAGATCTGAAGGCATGTTTTCTACGTACTGATTGAACGCTATCACTGCCTCTTCGGAGTAAGTAAAAGTGAAACCTCTCATCAAATCTTTGATTTTGGGAAAAATACAGAAATCACAGGGTGCTAGGTCGGGGCTATACGCAGGATGGGTGACGAGTTGTACTTTTTCGGAAGCTAAAAATTACTTTGTTTTGTTGGCCGTGTGTGAAGAAGCGTTATCATGATGTAGGAGAACGCGGCTTTTGGGTCGTCTTTCGCGAACTTTTTCTAACACCCTGGGTAAACAAATGGTAGAATACCACTCGGCATTAACACTCTTTTGATCTTCAAGTGGAATTGTACAGATGGGACCCGTAACTGAGAAAAAAAACGCGATCATTTTTTTACCAACGTTTCTCGCCTGTCTCACTTTTGCTGGCTTGTTCTCATTTTCAAACACCCATTCACAAGATTGCTGTTTTTTTCGGGTTCAAAACAATAAACCCACGTTTCGTCTCCTGTGACAATGTCATAAACAGCATTAGAATGTCCGTGGTCGTACTTCAGTAGCATCTGTGAGCACCATTCCACGAGAGTCCGTTTCTGCTCCGCTGTCAGTTCATGAGGGATCCAACGACAACAAAGTTTCCGAACTTTCAATTCTTCGTGTAACATTTTCTGGATTTGACTCATACCAATCCCCAATAGTCCTCGAATTGTCTCATAGGTAATCCACGGGTTTTCTTCAATTAACCGCTTAACAGTAGCCACATTATTTTCGTTGACGGCAGTTGAAGGCCGCCCTTCACGAAATTTGCCATGTAAAGAAACTCGACCTCTCTAAAATTCAGCAAACCATCGCCTCACGGTGCTCAAACAAGGTGCTTCTCTCCCAAAAGCATTTTGAAGACGAGCGGCACAGTCTTGCGGAGAGAGAGAGAACTTTTAAAATCATAAAAAATCATCGCTCTAAAATCTTTTCGACTTAATTCCACTTTCGTTGTATACGTAGAACTTTGATGTGTGATAAAAAGCAATTGGCAAATGATTTCCCGCCAATTGTTTCTTTTTTATTACTAAGAAGGTTGCAATGTTTAAAAAAATATAACATTCGTAATTCAAATAAGAGTAGTTCCGATTAGCTAGAAGTGCAAAACTTTTAGTGTGCCCCATGTATATATAATTCTACTGTACGTGTCTATGTAATTGAACACCTCCTAAACGGCTGGACCGATGTTGATGAATTCTTTTGTGTGTATTCAAGGGGAGTCGAGAATGGTTTAGATTCACAATTTGGTTCTTTTTTTTTGCAGGACAACGTCTGTCGGGTCCGTTAGTATAATTATAAATTACTAGAAGCATGCTGTACAGCCTAATATTATAACAATTACATACAAATCAATGATTTAAAGCGAATCAAGAAACACAAAACAATTCAAATAAGTGGCAATAAGAAGTAGTCACGTCCAAAAGATAAAGTTATTTATTTTATATAGCATTATAGCATGCAACCTTTATCTGTTAATTGCATATAAACCCTAGATTTTATTATTCTAGAGGCAATTATGATATAATTTATTTGCTTTTCGGTGGTTTTTATCATTGTATTTTTCATTTAGTTATTCATAAAATTATTTCGAACCGTACGTAGACCACATTGTCATTTGATGGATGAGCGGGCCTACATTTATATTATTTTGGAATAAAAAGTGTAATTTATTAAAGTTGGCGTATAATTACATTAAGGTGGGCGTATAATTTCCATATAAAACAAGCGTAATTATTTTATGTATAAAGTAATGGTAAGTAAGATGTTCAAACTTTTTAAAATAATTGCATCATTCTCGCAAAAATATAAAACATTAAAACGTCGACAAATGTTTCACCTCTAAACGAGGCATTCCCAAGACTGTGTCAGAGAGAACAGCAAAATATGAAGCCAGTACATGTTTGCCTTTAAGTATGAATGTGTAAATATCGCTAGCGCGATGTAGGATTTGTCGAAAACGACTAACGGGGGTAGAAATATTAAGTTTTGCTAACAAATTCAAAATAGGTATTTAAAAGACAAAAAATCTACTCTTTAATAAACAGAAAACATAGTGTAATACACACACACCAACAAACAACTACTGTGGCTGACCATTCACGAACAAATTAAGCAATGGAGATGTATGAAAATCAGTCTGTTCATTGAGTAAGGTGTCCACATCCCTCCTAACTATTTCTAAACGCTCCCAGACACATAACTTGAACCCTTTCTCACACAACCTTAAAATCTTAAAGTTGTTGTCATTGTTCAAGGTATGACCTGTATCCAGAAGATGTTTTGCAAAGTGGGATTTCTCTGGACAACCGTTGCGGAAGGCCGATAAATGCTCTCTGTATCTGCCTGTCTGACCTACATACTGCATATTACAACCATCGCAATTTCCTCGATTTTATTAAAATCTTATATTTAATCATTAAAAGAATTCATTTTAATAAAATCGAGGAAATTTTAAAATTAACAAAATTGTGCATGACACAAAATTACTTTCAATTTAATAATAGTTATTATTTACAAAAAGATGGTTTGTCTATGGGGTCACCACTGAGCCCCTTAATGGCAGATATATTTATGGATTCCTTTGAGACGAATCACATAGTAAAGAATATGCATATATTATATTCATCAGAATCAGAACTTCGTATCACCCAAATTTCTCTCAGTTCAGTCGTTTAGGAGGAGTTTAGTAACTTACAACCGATTTGGTTAATTTTGGTCTTATAATTCAAAACATTTTACCCCACCACCGGTGCTGCCTCTAGCGGACATTTTTAAAGTATTCAGGGGAAAAAGGCTAATTGAAAAAAAATTGTCACCATCATCAACTACCACCGCCACTTCTGATTAGACTATATATACTTAATACATTTCCGACCAAAGTTCCAGTAGGTATATGTATATTGAGGTGGGTATCACAGACACGTTTGCTACATTTATATCGGTACCTATTAATCATATCTTACTGTTTGCAATTCAGTAAATCCACTGTTTGCATACGAATACACTGCATTGGTTTTCCGGTTAAAGGTTTGTAAACTTGTATACGTAGCATCGCATTTATCAAAGATGTGGCCGTATATCTCGAATATTGGCATCAGTTACAATACCCAGTTGCAGAACCCGCATATCGGAGACCATTACTCTTCTCTAAGTTTCCTTGAACGTTTAAATGCAACGAAGCATTTGATTACTCAATCACTGTATTTTCATAGTTACGGCAATCTATTCGTCAATAAATGTGAAGTATATTTTACATAGCATTAAGTAAGATTTACGAAACCTATCTCGGTGGCACAATGGTACTATGTACGGACTGCCACGCTCGAGGTCTCGGGTTCGATTCCCGGGTCTGGTGGATAATGTATAATTCTCTTTAGAATTTTACCCAGATAATTATCCCAGAGTCTGGAACTTGTGCCCGGTAAATGGCAATAGGCTCGCCCCCTATTACATGGGACCTAACATAGCTGGCGAGATGTGGGTGTGTTTGCACACCTCTGCCTACCCCTTCGGGGAAAAAGGCTATGTTATGTTATGTTATGTTATGTTATGTTATGTTATGTTATGTTATGTTATGTTACGAAACCTTTTCGACTTTTCTGTTGAGGTACACGGTAGCAAAACTCTGGATGTGATGCCAATTACTCTGGCAATGCAAAATTTCGCAATATCTGTATGATTCTTTATAAAAGAAGACACTAATTACAGTATTCTCTATCCTTCCACCGTTGTTATTCTGAGATCACTACATTACTTCTCTGATCATGGTGTTGTTTGATTTACGTGATGGTTTCCTTTAGCTTCAGAGATTCACTACCCTATAAATCTATTGAATCATAGTTGTCAATATGATAGCGATAAGATTGCAGTTAAGATTACCATTGAATAATATTGACACAGTTGTGAATTTAACTCTGGTTTGTGATAGATAACATATATAGCCAAAAGGGTATAGACTATTAAACGCAATTAATACAAATCAAATAACACATACCTGTCATCACTTCGTAAAAATTATGCTCCTTAGAGCATATACTTAGATAAGCTTTAAGAATGAACGAGGTATCATTAGCAACCAGAACAATGTTGCACAAGTTTAGCTTGTCATAACAAGGTAAATCAAAAAAGAAAACGCCCAAGTACAGAACCTTGTGGAACGCCAATTTTGTGTAAGCTAACAATTTTATTTTATTTTCTTTGGGGAGCTTACGGCTAATTTCACAAAGTAGGTCCAAATGTGGTCAGATATATGCCAATTATAAGCCTCCACATACAGTTACATACAACATAATATAATATATATAATACATAAAGTAGTTTTAATTACCTAACTTAACTAAAGAAGGAGTTCGGTTACACTGGAAAGTAATCGTTTTATTTGGGTAGTGCTACAATTAAACAAATCAACCTGCTCATTGAGGTTCAATTTGTTGAAAAGACGGCACACTCTAGGTAGAAAGCTATTACGTCTGTAATTGGTGTGACAGAATGGAACGCGTAACAAACTATTAACGGTAACCTATTGAAATCTCGAATTTCTGTTACACGAATCTTAAAACCCCGAAAACGGTTGGTAGAACTTTTAAAAGACAGATGTAATGAATGATAACTTTTTAAAATTCACTTTTTAATTTCCCAGATGAATCAATTTCCAGGTGCACTAAAACCAAATTTTCAAAAAGTATTTTGTTGTTTCCCATATTCTCATAATCCAGATATACTTATACCAGATTGTCAGAATACTTTTTTTTGTTTCCCATCGTACCATTTTCCAAATAAACTATTACCAAATTTTCATAATCTTTTTATTTGGTTCCCATAATACAATTGTATTCCTGATAAACTATTGCCAGATTTTCATAATCTTTTTATTTGGTTCCCATATAATCGTGTTCCAGCTAAACTATTGAAATACAACCCCCGGAGTCGCCGTCGGCCTACAGCCCCATCGTCCTGCTCGACGAGATGTGCAAGCTTTTCGAGCGGGTGCTCGTTGCGCGTCTCGTCGGGCATCTGGAGGGGGCGGGGCCGAATTTGAGTAGTGGCCAGTACGGCTTTCGTCGCGGGAGGTCCACCCTGGACGCCGTGTCCCGACTCAGGGACAGCGTCGAGGATGCCGTTGGCCAGGGGCAGGTGGTGTTGGCTGTGTCGCTCGACAAAGCCAACGCGTTCAACACCCTCCCCTGGCCTACTATCGCTGAAGCGCTGAGGTACCACAACGTCCCGTGGTACCTCAGGCGCGTCCTTGCGGACTACTTCGTCGACCGGGCTATCACTTACCCGACTCGGTCGGCCTTAGTCCGCAGGGAAATGTCGTGTGGTGTTCCACAGGGGTCGGTGTTGGGTCCGCTCCTGTGGAACATAGGTTATGACTGGGTCCTGCGCGGTGCCACTCTTCAGGGCGTCGGTGTACTTTGTTACGCCGACGATACCCTTGTCACCGCGCGAGGACCCACTTTTAGAGATGCTGCCGTGCTCGCCAATGCCGGCACGGCGCAGATTGTAGGTCACATCAGGGCGCTTGGCCTCAAGGTGGCCCTCGAAAAGTCCGAGGCCCTTTTCTTCCATGGGCCTCGGATGAGACCCCCTCGGGATGCCCAAATTGTGGTGAGTGGCACCTCCATCACTGTCTGGAGGACGTTGAAATACCTGGGTCTCCTACTCGACAGTCGGTGGGGGTTTGTCGAGCATTTCCGGCGGTTGTCACCAAAACTGGTGGCGTCCGCCAATGCGCTCGGCAGGCTGCTCCCCAATAAAGGGGGACCGGGAAGTGCTTGCCGCCGTCTCTACGAGGGTGTGGTACGCTCCAAGGCGCTCTATGGAGCGCCTATTTGGGCGGATGCCCTCAGCGCCGCGAACGTGGTTCAGCTGCGACGACCGCAACGGATCGCGGCGCAGAGGGCTGCACGGGCGTACCGCACCGTGTCTTTTGAGGCGGCGTGCCTGTTGGCACATAGTCCCCCGTGAGATCTCGAGGCGGTGGTCCTGAAGAGGGTCTACGAGGAGGGTTCCCTGGTGCGACAAGAAGGAGGTCGCCCGTTGCCGGAGCAGGTCGATCGCTGGAGACAGTAGGCTCGCGACGATCTGTTCCGGCAATGGGCCTTGAGATGTGAGGTTCCCTCCGCGAGCCGGGTGCTCGTGGGGGCCATCGGTCCCGTGCTCCGCCAGTGGGTGGAGCACGCGCAGGGGGCTCCGACGTACTTCCTCACCCAACTTCTCACAGGTCACGGATGTTTCGCCAAATTCCTGTGGGAAGTGGTGGGGATTCTGTCGGAGCCCGATTGTCTTCATTGCGCAGGCGGCGCCGTGGACACAGCAGAGCACACGCTCTTCGTGTGCGCCGCCTGGGACGCGGAGAGGTTGGCCCTCACGGGCACTACTGGAAGAGTGGATTCGCTGCCGGCCTTGATCAAGTCTATGGCCGGCAGCGACCAATGTTGGGTCGCCGTCGCTTCCTTCGCTCGGGAGGTGATGGCGGCGAAGAGAGAGGCTCTGCGTGAGCGGGAGAGTGCTGGCCGTACGCTCCCGCCCCGGCGGGCACCAGTCAGGGGGCGACGGCGCATTGCCTACGCCCAAGCCCCCAACTGATAGGGCCGTGGGCTTTCGGGATATGATATTCGGAATATTAAAATTCGGGATTAAGATAGGTAACCACTATTAACACGTAATCGTCTAGGTGATACTATCATGCAAGACACCTAAGTTCCTCATAACCTTTACCGCCTGTACCCTCAAACCCTGCAATTCGTAATCAAACCGAATTACATTGCGCTTTCTGGTGAACGTGATTGCGTGACATTTAGATACGTATAAGTCTAATTTGTTTATAAGTACGCGTCAAATCAAATGAGATCGTCCTGCAGAAGTATCGCATCAGTTAAATTATTAATGACACGGTAGATTTTTAAGTCATCAGCGAACAATAAGAAGTTGGAATTATTAAAACAAGTGTGAATGTCGTTAATGAAGAGAGCAAACAAAAGTGGACCTAACAAAGAGCCCTGGGGTACACCTGAAGGGACCGTAATCCAAGGAGATATGGAGCCGTTCATGGCTACTGCTTGCGTTCGGTTTTGGAAAAAAGATTTCAACCATCCCAATAGGTCACCATGGAAGCCCAGCTGAGATATTTTGATAAGAAGTCGTAAATGACAAATTTTATCAAATGCTTTAGTATAATCAGTGTAGATTGCATCGATTTGACTACCACTGTCCATATTTCTAGTCAGGAAATCATTAAAAATACATAGATTTGTGTTTAAAAGCCACGAACTAACAACTAACAATTCGCATCAATGCACTTTCGCAGATGCCCCTTATAATGCAGGTAACGATGTTATAGTAAATAAGTGTTAAAATTAAAACGTCTATTACTTACCCCAACAACACATAAAACTATATGGACAGGTGTAGTCATGAAAGGTATTCCAGAACCAAAGGAATAAATTAAATTTGCACCAACTACTACACCAATAAGTATGTGAGCCAATGAATTCATTGTAGATTTAAATGTCATTAATCTATACGCATTTTTAGACACTGAACGGGTTGAAAAATGCTTTGCTGATCCATTTTTAACCATCTTCATGATACACTTTTGATAGAAATTCCCGAATATACCGTGAGAGAATGATCACTTTTATATTGGTAAAAGATTTATATGTTACACCTATTTTAAATTTGAGATGAAGATAAGATTATGGGTCTTTACTAGCTGAAGTCTATACGAGCACTGAAATCTCTCTGAAATCTACCAAATATAGTATTTCTCTCTGTATGAATTCTTTTTGTGTTATCCTAATTTTTATCTGGTGTCTAGTGGTATCTGGTGGATAAATACAATTGTAATTAAAAATATTTAAATAGGTCACATAGTAACATTTAAGAACGTCCTCTGCCAGATTCACAAAGCAACTGGTGTATGAATCTGCCAAGAAATGTCAAGGTTATCCAATCGCCTATCAAAACAGTAAAAAAAAATCAAATATATGCTCTACCATAACAACAAATTACTAACTCTCAATATAAAAAACTACAACTACTTTCTTCAATTCACTGCTTTTAGTCATATTCCATTCCGATGGTGATTTCGTTATTTATTTAGAAGAGACAGATAATTATTTAAACTACGTATTAATATAGGTACTGAACGTCTATAATAGCTTTAGGAGAAAATACTTCAGCAGTTTAGATTTATATGTATTGCAGCTATCAATCATATTTCCTATATTGTAATTTCGTTTCAGCTGTTTGTTAGAAATCATAAAAAAACAGCCAGTTTTTGCCAAATTAGAAAACGTGTGGTTAGTATTCTGGAACGAGATTTAAGATATTTTTCCTCCAGGGAATAGGTTCTTATAGGAAAAGGGCTAGTAAGACTGATTCAAGGGCAACACGAGAAAATAATACTAAGAAGGATACAAATATATCAACAATTTATTTCTTTGTTGTCGTGTAAGACAAGCGTAATAAGGATGAGAACCATTTTTCTTAACAATTACGGACACTATTTTTCGACAATCCTCGTTACGAACGTAATGCATGGAGTGATAAGGATGATGATCGTGAATATGGCGCTAAGATAAATGAGCACCTCTGTGTTTGCTTCACCAAAGTAACTTTTAAAGCCACGCTTTTTGTAGCCGTAACAGAGTGATATGGTCGCTGCCCCGAATGCGATAACTCCAAAACAAATGTGTGTCACCTTAGATAGCTTGCCTGGAATCGGAACCACCTTGCGAATTTCGTAAGCCCATAGGGATGTTATGCCGTTCACTAGGGAAACTGTAGTAAACACTAGGGCCACCAGACCTGTAAATAAAATAGTTAAATGTATTTGTTAACCTATGATGCCCAAGTTGTACAAATTATCCAAAATGGGTAATTTATAACGTCATCTCCTCAGTCACTCTTTTCCTTGTCATATTCTGTTTCAAGCATTCCGTCTATTGTTTCTAGGCTCTTCCTCTGCTTTTATAGCTTTCTACATTCCTACTTTGCACTAACTTTGCACCACTTCGCTATGACTTTACTTTGCTATGACTTACCAAATTTGCCATGCAAGCTCGTCCAGTGTACACTTCTATCCATGCTCTTTATAATACTACCCGAGATGGCCAGAGCAGATCCTACGATCTGTAGTACCCAGTGTGCTCGTTTTTTGTCCACTAATCTGAGGTGTGCCGACCAACTGTTGTGTGGACTTAAACTAAGTATGGACTCAGCCATGAGAAGTTGATACTAAAATATAAAAATACTCGTCAAAAATTGACACAACAACAGACTTCAAACTACCGAAATGGGACCAAATAATTGTTGGAATGGGACCAAATTAAAATACACTAATACACTTGGAAAGTAGTACCTTTCAATAAAAAAAAAAAAATTCAAAATCGGTTTATCAAGTCGAAATATATGAGGTAAAGAACATAAAAAGAAATATACAGTCGAATTGAGACGTACTCCTTTTCTGAAGGTCGGTTGAAAAATAAGTATTTATGAAAATGTTTAGGTAACGTTATTGGAGGATATAGGTCAAAATAAGTTCATTATAGTTCTAAAGACGACATCCTACAAATTAACCTCTTTATTATAATACCAGTGACCCATCCGAACTTTGCACGAGTGGTAATTATTTCTAGTAAAAAATATAGGTACTTAAAAATCCAATTAACCAGTAGTGTTTATAACTTTTGGAAGAAGGTGGGTAATTGTTGAGTTGATTATTTGGCATTTTTTACAAGCGTACAAATCGTTAAGCCCCGAATTCATTGTAAACATTTTGTTGAATCGTGAAAGTTTTAAAACTATGACTTTAGACTATGAATTTAGACATCATCACTTACCCCAATAACACATAAGACTATATGTATGGGTGTAGATCCTGTTGGTAAACCTGAGCTAAATGAATACAATAAATTTGCACCAACTACAAACCCAATGAGAACATGCACCAATAAATTTAAAGAAGATTGAAAAGTCTTCAACTTATAGCCAACTTTTGGTTGGGTTGGTGTTGACATTATTTTTTCAACCCCATTCTGTGTTTTCGTCACCTCCATGATTTAATTTAATTGGTTTTTAAAAGACAAATAATTAAACATCCCGTTTGGATCCGTAAACCGAATGAAGAGTTTTATATGGTGAAAATATATTAATAGAGCCACTTGTTGCTACAATTGTTGAATAAGATAAAGATAAGATAAATCTTTGGTACTATACGGCATAGTCTAGATCTCGTAAAGTTTAGTTAGTAATGTAGCGCCTAGAGGCGGCATGGTGACCTCACGTATCGTGTGTCACAGATCATTACCGGAAAATATAATCCATCGTGAAATTACACCCCAGTGTCAACACTGCGAGGCCTCCGACGAAGACACTGCACTATACACGTTGGTGGAGTGCTGAGCGTGGGCGAGTCAGCGTCGGGACCTCGTCGTGGGTCTGGGCATGGATACCCTTTCGCTGGAGACCATGCTTCAAGCCATGGTTTTCAACGGGAGTAGGTGGAACGCGGCCGTTTCCTTCTGCTAGCAGGTCATGCTCGCAAAGGACACGGACTTCAAATAAAAAATAAGTAAAAATAGAAGTAAATTAGCGCCTCTTTTCGACTGCAGTGAAAGACACAAATCACGTCTATATCTCCGAAGGGGTAGACAGAGGCGCTTATTTTGCTAACATTTCGTCAATTGGCTTATTGGCGTTTCCGGGGAGTATATTTGCCAGAGCCTCGTCTTTTTTTAGCAGGTGCACTGCGAGAAGTCGAGGATGACTTGGGTCCTGGAGATGTTAGGGCCCTTAGCACCAAAGAGGAAGAGTTGTAGTTACTCTCAGATAAGATTATTATTTATTTCAATGCCGAAGGATAGATTGATGTAAAGGGCATAGATGGCTTCAGCGCTGGTTCTGAACCAAAGGCATAGTACCTACTCGTATTTTTTTATATTCTATTATTATTTCCGTCGAGTAAATACAGTTACGTCTAATAGCAATTAGAAAATCTGTTGCTCTAAGTTTTCCAACAGGCAAATTTTCTGATAAGAACAGTAATATTATCAGCTACCCAGTATTTGAACTATCCAGTTACTCTTGGAATTTCATCTGATTGTAATATTTGTAGATGTCCAGGATTTATTGGATGAAAAAGTTCAATGCCCCCTACTCGCTCAAGTTCGTATTATTTTACTAACGTTTTTAATATAGTATTTATAATTCATAAAAGCTACCAATATTATAATCAATCGACTTCCAAAAAAGGACTTCTCCCGAGGTTCTCAATTCGATTATAAGTTTTTTTTACATTTTTTACCTCATATCTTTGGACTGGGTGAATCGAATTTGAAAAAATATTTTTTGATCGAAAGCTACTACTTCCCAAAGGGTCCCATTTTAGTTTTGGTCCCATTCCGACAATTATTTGGTCACATTTCGGTAATTTGAAGTCTGTTGTTATGTCAATAATTTATGACGTTTATTTTAACGCTATAGTGTTGTAATCTGGTGTGGCGATACAATACCTACTGAATAGCTTAGTTGTATAAGTCATACCATTGACTCGGTTTTGGGGGACAAAGAAATGGGTTTATTTGTAAATTCTTATAATTGTAAATAAATAAAAAATAATAAAATGATTGATCAGACTGTTGACTGTTAGTTTTTTTAAATGCTGATAGTGCAAAGATTGAGAGGGGCTCGTGGTCTAGTGGTAACCGACATTGCAAAGGCCGGTCTTAAGATGGGTGATCATTTCTTAAGACATTAAGACCCCTCCGTGCCTCGGAAAGCACGTTAAGGCGTCGGTCTCGGTTGTCATACAAACATCTATGTCAAACATATAAATCAAAAATCCGACCGGTCTTACTACAGAACTTCGATATCGCCTATGGGCTGTGGAGGTCAGATGGTAGTCGCTTCACGGAAAATATCGAAGTTCAGCCGAATCGCAGTTAGACTGGAAAGCCGACCCAAACTGAGTTGGGAAAAAGGCTCGGTGGATGATGAGTGCAATGATCATGACTGCCTGACGTAATAGACGCGTAAACGTAGTATATAGAGCTTGGGAACTTGGAACAAGTGATAATGATGAATTTAAAAAAAAGTAGTGATTACCCATACAGCAACGAGATCTCGTGAACATTAAAAATATTATTCATATAAAATATTTATATAAATAACTAGCTGACCCGGCAAACGTTGTTTTGCTTTAGGGGTGGACTACCCTTAACATTTAGGGGGATGAAAAATAGATGTTGTCCGATTCTCAGACCTACCCAATATGCAAACAAAATTTCATGAGAATCGGTCAAGCCGTTTCGGAGGAGTATGGCAACTAAAACTGTGACACGAGAATTTTATATATTAGATATAAAAATGTTTTTCTCCATTTACCTCGCAATCAAAGCTTACTTTAGCATACGATAAAAAAATGTATCGGGAAAATTGATGTGGCCGCTAGCCCGGAGAACACACACATACAGATGCACGAAAGCTGGAAATAAGTTCTGCTTGTAACCAGAGACGCCCGGCAACGGACGTTAGAACGGCCGCGGTCTTGGGCCGCGGAACTAAAAAAAAAAAAAGAGGCACGAAAGCAAAATTGTCCAGTCGTCTCAAAATGTAGACGCTTTGTTCGAAGTAAACTAGTAGTTCTGCGAACAGTAGACCTCGCGTTATTTTCGTTACTCCCATTTCCCCCCCATTTCTCCCCCATTTTCCCCCAGATCGAAAAATCCCTTCGACAAAAGTTGCGCCTTGCAACAAAGAACACTTGTGCCAAATTTATGTAGAAAGGAACTGACACACATACATACATACAGACAAACAACGCCAAATCAGCCAGTCCTCGAGTTGAAACTGAGTCGCTTCGCTCGCTCGGTCAATAATAAATAAACAGTAATAAACTACTTTTATATTACTTACAATGTAGATCAATTAGACGAATAATTTTTAATAAATAAGTACTTACTTAATAAAATTACTTACGTTACTAATTAAATAGTCTAAGTTTGTACGACAGGGCTCCTTTTATATATAATAAAATAAATAATTAAAATAAAATATGTAGTCATACAATATTTACAGTTCTTTCATGTTAAACTTAAAATTTCTAAATTCATAAAATATTAGTGACCTTAAACTTCTCTTAATACAAGCAAGGATGTTACTACAGTAATATTCATAGCTTTTTCTCTTCTCATTAGTAACCTCGGTAGGTATTAATTATCTTGTAACATAATGTAATTGAATTATAGTAATTTCTATGAATTAACAAGTAATCACAAAGTTTTACGTATACGTTAATTCCGTCCTTAAAACATAAGCATATATCATCTTAACTACTTTTTATTTTATTTACAAACGATATAACCGGATTTAAAATTATAATGGCAGTATAACAAGCGGCAAAACTCATGAGAGTGTAGGCTACAGCGTCACCAGTAAATGCTCTGAAGAAACGTTTCTCGAAACCGTGGCACAGTGTGATGGTGGAAGACGCAAACCCGACTATGCCAAGACATATGTGAATCAGTTTAGCTGGTTTTGCTGGAATCGGAAGGTGTCTTCTGACTTCCAAAGCCCATAGAGGGCTTCCGCTAACCACCGATACAGTTGTGAACACTAACGCCACGAGCGCTGTAAATATAAGAAAGCGCAATTTAAATGATATCATCAATCTATCAGTAATAATAAACCTCTGCCTACTCTTTCTGGTAAACAGGCGTGATTGAATGAAAAAAAAAGGATCTGCTAGCATAAAATTAAAAAAATACAGACCTTAAATAAAAGCTTTTATTTAACATATATATATGTTAAATAAAAGTTTTACATACTTTTTTTTGACATTCTTACACGACGTGATCTAGCCCAAATTAAGCTAATATAAGCTTGTGCTAGGATCTAGACGACTGATAAACATACTTCTATATTTCTAAATATACATATTTTACTTATACAAATATATATATTTAAAAAAAAAAAAAAACCCAAACTCTGAAACATACATTTGATTCGACCCGGAATCGAACCCGGGACCTTAGGGACGGAAGTCGCAGACTCATACCACTGCGCCACCGAGGCAGTCGTAAACGCATAGTGCCCGGCAATAGGCTCTACTTGGGACCAACAAAATGACTGGCGAAATGGGAGCGTTATGAACTCCACTGTCCATCACTTCGGGGATAATGACATGATTGCATATGTTTGTAAATATATAAAACTTACCAAACTGTCCATGATAAGACGTCCAATGAGAAGTCTTATCTAAAATCTTGACGAAGCTTCCAGCGATGGCTAGTGAAGCTCCCACTACCAGTATAGTCCAATGTGCAAGTTTTTTGTCCCGTAATCTCAGGTGCGTCGACCAGCCATTATGGGGTGATAAACTGAGTATTGCTTCACCCATTAACAGTTGATACTGCGAAAAATATAAAAATCAAGTCAAAATACATAGAAATAACAGTGAAGTTTTTTTAACTTTATCTAATCTACTATATCTGGTAATCTTTGTAATGTAATTAACCTCGGGATATAAAAAACTATTCTTTAATTAATGTAGTTATATTTTGAACATAATTATTACTCCTATTTTTTAGGGTTCCTTAGTTTCTAGAAACATTAAATATTAAGAAAATTATGAAAAATATTTTTTTAAAAATATTTATGATGGTAGTCCGTAGAGCCGACGAGGGGCTCGTGGTCTAGTGGTAACCGACAATATTAATACATTGCAAAGGTTAAGCAACATCTAGTAAGGCCGGTCTTAGGATGGGTGACCATTTCTTAAGACACTGACACCTCTTCGTGCCTCGGAGAGCACGTTAAGCCGTCGGTCCCGGTTGTCATACGAACATCTATGGCGTTCGTTAGGGGTAGTTGGAGCCCTTAAAAATCCGAGCGGTCTAACTACCGAACTCGATATCGCCCATGGGTTGTGAAGGTCAGATGGCAGTCGCTTCACGGAAAATATCGAAGTTCAGCCGAATCACAGTTAGACTGGAAAGCTGACCCCAACTAAGTTGGGAAAAGGCTCGGTGAATGATGAATGATGGTAGTCCATGTTATGAACTTTAAAAAAAAATTATAACGGATTAGACAACTTTTTTTGTTCAGGAGTTATAAAAGCTCCCTCTCGCTGGAGACAATGCTTCAAGCAATGGTCTCCAGCGGGAGTAGGTGGAACGCGGCCGTGTCCTTCTGCGAGCAAGTCGTGCTCGCGAAGGAGGCGGCCGAGAGAGAGAGGGAGCGTACCCTCCCCGCCGACTTCCGTAGTCAGCGGCGGGGGCGCCGCAGACTCATCTACGCCCAAGACCATCGACCTCCATGATCGGGGCCTGAGGACGGCGGGATCGCCACCCGTCATCCTTACAGAAGCAGGCTAGAAGGGTTGCGTGCTGCGGGGCCTTTGCCCCATAGCACGCAACCAGATTCACTCACTGACGCGGGATAAAACCCTACCCCTACGACGCGGGATTCTCATCCCGACCCAACCCCCGCAGAGACCACTGAGGTGGTCAAAGTCCGCCGGGCGCCACTGGAAATATGTTCTACTTGTAACCAGAGACGCCCGGCAACGGACGTTAGAGCGGCCGCGGCCCTAGGCCGCGGAACTAAAAAAAAGGAGTTATAAAAGCTAATATGGGTGACTACGGAACCCTATTCTATGCGTGGCCCGACACGCACTTACCTGGTTTTATAATTATACGCTTAGACGTATGTCTATTGAATACTATGACTTATAATTAATATAGTATTTCACTTTGTAGCCTACTCTCCACTGGAAAGTAAAGACAGTTATTTGCTTTCGGTAAAAGTATAGGATATTGACTATTAATGTAAACTTAAACTGTAATCGCGAAAACAATACTGCCAATGCTTTTTAAATTGTCCAGTAATCATTATTTCCACTTTCCAGTAGCGTTTATAAATCATTACACGACGCTCGGTGTTCTAAAATTGTAGGACTATTTCGATTAAAAAACTATGATTCTTTCTATTACAAGTAGGTATATTTTAAGGAGGTTGTTAAATCAAAATTCCAAAAATAATTACCTACAATAAATAATGTACAAAATTAACACTTACCCCAAGAACACATAACACAATGTGTATAGAAGTAGCTCCAAGATGTAATCCGCTTCTAAATGCGAAAATAAGAGCTCCACCAACAACAAAACCTATTAAAATATGAGCCAATAAGTTCATAGATGTATAAAATGTCTTCAATCTATATTCATTTTGAGACATAGCAGGGTGTGTAGACACAGATCTGGTAGCGCTGTTACCTATAGCCATTGTCGATATTATTTTGCGAGTATTAAAATAAAACTACAATCAGTTAATAGTTCTGTTCCCGGTTAGCAAATGAACGTATTAGATATTGACATACTTTTAATATTAGGTGATAACGTTTATCTGATAGTAATGAATATGAATGACATTGACACATCAATGTTTGTCCGTTGCACTAGAACAAAGTAAAATATATCCATAGAAGTGACAATCTAGAGTAACCTGGACCCAGATAATGACATACAGCAGCAGATTCTAGTAGTTGTATTTGTTTCTATACTGTTTATACACACACACACACACATATCACGCCTATATCCCCGAAGGGGTAGGCAGAGGTGCATTACATACCCACAATTTGCCAGTATATTTTATCCCACGTAATAGGGGGCAAGACTTGCTGTCACCGGGCACATTTATAATGGGTTATGTCCAAAATGGCCGAACGAATTTAATAAGAAGTAGCAGCTATATTGTAATTTCCAAAAAAAAATTTAAACCCTTTGCCTTGCGATGAAATGTTGATACTGTTTATTATGCACATTTAAAACAACAAAGAACATTATTAAATACTGTCTAACACCTAAGTACAGATCTACTTCTAATGAGGACACATTAATGGGATAAAAGTACCTTTTAACACTCAGTTAACACTTAGAAATTATTCATACATAGGTACTAGTGAAAGAATTTTCTGAATCTGATCTGTAGTTTCAAATACAAACTTAAAAATCAAATTTAACTTCCTTATGATACTAGTATAGATAACCACGACAGCATGACGTCACATGTTAATGGATTAACTATTTTAAACTATACATAAAAGATTATTAATAATCCGACTTATATATATAGTGTTAAGAAACCTGTGTTCAGTTCTGTTTTCCTGTTCGTTCGTCAAAACATTTTTAAGAAATAAAATACAGTTGTACCTACTTCTTCTTTTGTAATTAAATAACATATTTTTTACCTAAAATATTACAAGGTTAAATATGAAAACCGATATTAATATCAACTTCAAAGTAAAAGACCAGCTTCTGAATAAATTATAATGACCAGATCATAACTAATTGTCTACAAAACTGTAGTTTGTAAAATACAAACGAACTATAAAAAGTTTCTCGTATAAAATATGGTATTAGTAAGATAAGATAAGATTTGATACGTCCACATCGTGATATGCGCATTATCAATGACTACTCACAGTTAACCACTGATCTTAAAAGCCTGTTATTTAAATATGATAGTAATAACACGGTTAAATAATTCTTATTATTTCGATCCAAGACATTGGAAAGTTTTAAATAAGTATTGGTTTGATGTCCATCTTATTGATAATCAGACAAATTTTAATGGAAATCTAAATAAAAGCGACTTTTGATGTTCACTAAACTATTGTGGGTTTGTTTTTTTATATTAATCGGGTAGTAAACTAACTACACTAACTAAAGCATTTATAGGTCACTCGTATAACTAGTGTTAGTTCAATTTAACTTAAGGAGAAGAAAAGGTAGGAAAAGAGGAAAGATAACGAATAGATAGGAAAGAGAGATAGGTCAACGAAACACGTGAAAAACTTGTTGGTTACAGGGACGTCCAGTGCAATTGTGCGGGAAAAGTCTACAAAAAACCAAGTATAAATAGTAGGTATAGGTAAAAAGGCATAAGCTGACCTTTTCATTTCTGTGAGTGCATGTATGTAAACGTATAATCTAACCTGTTTTACACACACACATGTGTTGTACACACAGCTACAAACAGCCTTTTTGCTTCACTTTTCGTGATCACTCACACGAATGCAAAGCTCAGATTACGCCTTTTTACCTATACCTATTATTTATACTTGGTTTTTGTAGACTTTTGTAGTTTTTTTGTAGCGCAGTGGTGGGATCTAGATCCACAGCACTGCGTCGAACGAACTAAAGACAGTCACCCACGAACATATCCTACAAGTTTTTTTATAACAGAATTGAATTACATTAAATTAGAATATAAATACTACTTATTTATTCTATGTATCCTTAATAATCTTAATTATATTTTTACACAACGTAACCATAGGGTTTATTAAAGTAATGGCTGCAAATGAAACAGCAATTAATATAACACTTAATGATACGCTATTACTTGTCCAGCGGATGAACATGTTTTTATTGAAGGCGATGCAAAGGCAGGCAAAAGCCGATGCATAAGCTGTCATTCCGAGCACAATGTGCGTGATCTTACAAACCATTGGTGGGATAAATCTTTGAAGAGAATACGAGAATAATGATGGGATTCCGACGAGTATGCTCAGTGTAGTGAAGATTAGTGTGACTAGACCTGAAATTATACATTTATACTGTAATGAAAATATTTAAAACATAAATGTTTAGGCCCTTTCAGTTTACACAGCGCCATCTAGCCCGAAGTAAGTTAAAATTAGCTTCTAGTTATGGGATCTAGATAACTGTTAAACATACTTACATTCTTTTAAATACATATATCTATATATCTTCTTCTTTTGTAGACGAATATATATAACCGCATAACCGTATAACCTCTCTAGCATAGGATATACTTAAGTCTACTATTTTTCAATGGCTATGTACACTCCTTGGTACATGCGGAGGTAGGTCTTAAGATAGAAAGCATCAAGGGGAATGTTAATGAAGGTCTGAACTTTCAACATCTTCATCGCAATGTGATTCAAACGTGTGAATTAAATAGTTTTAATTCTTACCAAATATTCCATGTGTTGTCTCAAAGTTTTTATCTTTGTTTATCATTATGGTAATACATCCAGTTATGCCAAGTCCAGCACCTAATCCTTGTAGAATCCAGTGCGCTCGTATTTTATTTTTCTTACTTAAGTTTGAAGACCACGTGTTGAATGACGTCATACCCATAAGAGATTCAGTCATGAGCAGGATAAACTGATAAATTAAACAAACTATATTTGTAAACTAGAGGACCTTCTTGACTTCGTTCGTGTTAGGAACATTGCTACTTCGCTCCTATCGATCGTTTCGTGATTTTATAATAGTCTATGTTACTCGTTAATAAGGTAGTTGTTTAAGGGTGAAAGAAGTTTTCCAATCAATTCAGTAGTTTCGGTGTATATTTAATGTAAACAAACAATCAAATCTTTCCTCTTCCTAATATTTAGTATAGATAATATGCAAACACACACCACAATTCAATATTTAAAATGTAACACTTACACCAGGTACACATAATAAAATATGTACGAGAATTATATCTTCAGACACTGAGTTATCATTGAAATCCATCTTCAGAGCGAACAATAAAGAAATCCCTACAATAATACCTAACACTATGTGGACCAGAGCATTGTAGGAAGATAATATTGTCTTTTTTACTCCATATTGCTCGGAAATATACATTGATTGTTTCATTTTCAAAACTTTACACACGTATGGTAACAAAATAAAAATCACTGATATTTCACTATCATTCAGTAACTTTACTAACGTGCTTTTAAATCGTGTAGATCCACTGTACCAATAACTACAAAAATCTTTAGAAATTTCAAAGAAGCAAGACACCACTGTATTGACTGAAGATATGTTTTCTGTTTATCACAGTTCTGATTAAACTAAGTAGGTATATCAAGATATTTATTTGATAAAAGAATTTATATTTGTGTCATCGCTGTTATTGAGTTGCATCACTATTCAAGAAAATAGAGATATTTTTTATAATCATGAACATTACTAAAAAGCACGGACTATACCAATCTTTTGGCAATATGTGGGTGTGTAATGCCTCTCTACCTACCTTAGTAGTAGTTATAGTATGTATGTTTATGTATTATTATTTAATTATAAAAGTATTACCCTGGTGTCAATAAATTACTCTCAGCAGTCAATGTTAATTGAAGTGTTTCTATTGCTATTCTATTTGTTCTCTACTATTTTTGCCATAAAAAATACTTCAAATTCAAATTCTCTTCTACCCACGTGAGTAGAATAGAATTTAAAACCTTGTTGTACTAATAAAGGTACCGTACAAAATATTGAAATAAGAAATTAATTGTTAATCAAAAATCTAAGAAAGATAGAACACAAAAGAATCACGACGTTATTAAACTGATCCTTAGTTGAGAAATTCGTAATACACGTAATATAAGGACTTACGAGTACCTATCTATGTTCATTTACTTATACATTTTGTGTTCTTCGTAATGAAATGACGCACGTTTGGACAACAGCAGCCCGAGGTCCAGGAATATAATAAACCGGCATCGGTCAGCAAAATTAAGGGGCCCCATTTGGACCTTTGCTAATGGAATTAAATCCAATTAGATTTTAGGGTTACGAGGTGAAGTTTGCCGACGGTAAACAAATTGCTTTCTATTACAGAATACACCTGATGTTGAGAGTACTTGTCCAGATAAATGTGTTGCCACTTGTCAGTATTTTCTGTCCTTCCAAACCACCATATTTTATGGATCCGTGGTTTATGTAAGTTTCTGTCAATAGAAACTTATCAGTAGCCTAACAAGCTCTTATTCCCAAATCAAACACGAAGAATATTCGAACTCGTTTGGCCCAGAGAATGCTGGATGCAGCATATTTGATGAAATCTCTGAAAGTTCACGTAGTTTTCTTATACCTATTGAAGCGTTTCGTACTACGTGCGGTTTTCGATCAAAGTTTTCCATTTCTTCGTCTGCAGACAAGTGGGAGTTGCAACCGCAATGTTCTTGAGTTAGCATTCGAGAAATATTTGTATGTGGAAGGAAATATAAGGATTTATTTGCAGGAATGTTACATGTAGCATGCAGGCATACATTTTATCGAAGTGAGAAATCCAAAGACAGATTCTGCACTTCGAAAACAAAAATACCTATCTACTTCGAAATACAGGTTCTATTATTATTAGATATTTTAATTATGTATAATATATTATTATTACGTAAACTGCTACTTTTTCACTTTTTTATTGTTCTTTTTAAATTATTATTTTTACATAAAAAGTTTTGGTAAAGATGCATGGTGAAAGACACAGTTAATACCGTGATTATTGCCAATTATCGCGTTATGTAAACAGTTTTACTTGTAACAAGTAATTTAAGTTAAATTCCTTCATTCTAAGACGAAAAATTCAATAACATAGAGACATTTGTTAACGCAACAGGACCGGCTTTCATTTGCCGGTATCTCCCCTAGGCACTTAAGTTTACATTAAACTTGTCCATGCGCGAAATTGATCTTTTAGTGAGGGGATCCCTCAACGAAAATATAAATTGCCACGAGATGCTATTGATATTACGTTCCGATGTAGAAACTTGGCTCGAAATTATTTGCTTTTTGTGCTTGGGATTTGTGGTAAGTTCACAGGTGAAGTAGTTTTGGATCATAGCTACCAATTAACTTTGCCACTAGCAGAGATTCTTGAAAATATAATTGCTTAGGTTTTGGTCATCAAACAATGATCACATAAAAAATCAATGTTGGTCAAATTTTTAAACAGAGCTACAATGTTACTAGAATATTGTTATATGTACATACATACCATCACAGCTATATCCTCAAGGGGAAGGCAGAGTTCAATTACACATCCACATTAAATATCTTCTGTAGAATGTACGAGTAGATAAGCGCAGTTGTTTGTAAGGTGAACGTATTTCCAACCTTCACGTCGTAGATGGTAGAGACTTGAAATAGAGTTAAAGGAAGTGCGCAACTTGGAACGAGTTAATTTTATCGTACCAATTTAAATAACATATTGAATTATTTGTGATATCACTGTGTGTGAATCATTCAAAATAAATCAAGAATAAGATCAACTTTTTGCCATTTCACATTGTCAAAAATAAAAGAATACTTAAAACTTTGAATAATAAGGTATCATAAAATTGTCATTTATAACAAAAAAAATATACATTACTAGCTGCTGTTCCGGCGAACCTCGTACCGCATTAATTTTTCAAATGTTCCGCACAACTTTTTTTTTATCCGTACGTTCATCCTCGGCTTTTCTCCCAAACTGTAAGTGCTAGCAACATGGATATGTATATTTACTACGCCGACAAAATGTTAGAATAAACTTATGAAAAAAATTTTTTTCGAGGATTTGACCTGAAATAATATTTTTTCTCAGGTCTATCCCATGGTGTGGGGTTTATAGATAGGTCTTTTAAAAAAATTAAGAGATTGCTGAGATGATTTATTGATTTAAGCACCTGTTTGCGAAATATTTAGCTTTGAAGAGCATGTTTTTGTGAATACAGGGCGCCGGACATTTTATAGGAGGGGGCTATAAAATCTAAATGGCTGGCGTGAAGAACCTGAAAAAATTCGTTATGGTAGTCCATGTACTGAACTTCTAAGAAAAACTATAGCGGATTAGATAGCTTTGTTAATTCAGGAGTTATAGGGGGCTATTATGGGTGACTACGGAACCCTATTCTATGCATGGCCCGACACGCACTTGGCCGCACTTGGCTCTTGACCAGTGCCAGTAAAAATATTTCAAGGTAAAACATCAACAGTTTTGTACCTACAGGTACGCACTACATGGAAATTTGTAATTCCACTCTTTGCTTTACCCCTCAAATCGTAGCCGGAGTGGTACGTAATCAAGGATTAATTTTCTACTTGGATTATTTTCAATCCACCTTCGTATGTGAGCTTTAGATGAATCTTCAATTTAAAGGGAGCGCCTTTAATAATTTTGAAACGTGATGTATCTAGGTCGTGTATTTCTCGAGCGTATTAAATACCTTTAGATGATCGTGTGTGTCAGTTTAGTTGATAGAATTTAAATTTTATTACTTAAACTTGACATGGATACAATTACAACTTTTTCCCGAAAGGATTCCCAGAAGCAGATAAATATACTAGAACATTGTACGTGTTTATAATCCCTAAATCTAATGACGAGCTAGGGCTATGAGAACTAGATAACTGATCCAATAGCCTAACCTACGTATTTACTTTTGGTTAAAAAACATTGAAAATTGGTTGTAATAATGCAGATCAGACCAATAACCAGAACCCAAGACTGGTGTTGAAGTTTTTTTTTTTTATATTTGTTTCGCCAAATTGACGCCGCCCGCCTGGTGGTAAGTCGTGACGACGTCTAACGATTGTGGGCCACTCACACAGCACACAATACTATAGAGAGTGGCCCTCAACTTGACGACCTACTGATGTGCCTCTTCACGCTCCGCTTAGAACCCAGGATTATATGTGGGAGGAAACACGTGCACAGGCAGGGCGTTCCAGGCCACTATCGTTGGCAGAGCAACGAACGTTTAAAACGTTCGGTTACCTCTGGTCCGGTGTAAAGAATCGCTTTACCTTAATCAGTATTCCTAGTTTCCGCGAAGCTAGCCCTATACATCTTTCCAAGTTTATGCCAAGGATATCAAGGTTGTCCTTCATTGGTAATAATGCATTCTGAAGAGAGGGTAGGGGAAGGAAAGGGGATTTCTTCGCAGTAAATGCACACGCCTGTGTTTTGCGAGCATTGAACTCGACCAGGTTCTCGGTACTCCATTGAGAGATACTGTCGAGGTTACGGTCGAGATCAGCCACGAGTTGTCGTCTCTCCTCCTCAATCTGAGATCGCCCCGCCGTCGGACGAACCGAGTTACTCCCGTGCAGTGTGCTGTCATCTGCATAGCAAAGAAAGTTCCCGAGGGATAGCATATCATTGATATGCAGAGGTAAGAGAGTTGGTGATAGTACGGACCCCTGCGGTACCCCGACATTCACTTGCAAGAAGCGAGAAGCCTGGCCATCGCAGAGGACCCGCACTCAGCACTCGTTTAAAAAGCTGGCAATCCAGCTGCATAGTTGAGGAGGTAGACCATATGCCGGAAGCTTGGAAAGGAGCAAAGCCTGCCAGACCCTATCGAAAGCTTTGGCGATGTCCAGGCTAATAGCCAAGGACTCGCCGTGCCTTTCCATAGCCCCACCCCAGACATGCGTTACGAACACCCGTTGATCGTTTTGGCCTGAAGCCGTATTGTCGATCATTGATTAGCGAGTGATCCTCTAGGTATCGCATGAGCTGCTTATTTATTAGGAGCTCAAGCAACTTGCAAATGACTGAGGTGACAGCTATGGGTCGATAGTTGCCTGGATCGGATCGATCCCATTTCTTGGGGATCGTTTGTACGTTCGACTCCATCCAGACCTCCGGCACGAGCCCTGAAGAGTATGACAGGCGGTACAGACAACTCAGCTGCACATTTTCATAGCACCACCACCGGAATGCCGTCAGGGCCACTGGCTTTCCGCGTGTCGAGTGACCGCAGCACTGCCCGTACATCACATTGCCTGATAACAATATCAGGCATAGTGTGGCCACATTTGGCGATGGCGGGGGGCTGCAGGCCACGGTCGTCAACCCGGGAATTAGCCGCAAAGAGGTCTGCGAGCATATCCGCTTTTTCTTGGGCTTTGTGAGCCAGTGTTCCATCTGGGTAACGCAGCGGTGGCAGCGAGGGCTGACAAAAGTTAGATTGCACGGCTTTGGCCAGTTGCCAGAATCCACGGCTGCCCGTGGGATGGGAAGTGAGCTCCTGACCAAGCCGCGCGACGCGCTGGGAATCCGCTCTCTTAAAGGCCCTCTTACTGGACTTTGTGGCCCGGTTGTACGCTGCTTTGAGGTGGCCCACGTTTGGGTCGCGCACAGCCCGGACCCTGATCCAGGCGCGATATGCCGACTGTTTTTGTAGAACAGCTTTGGCACAATCTCGTCTGAACCAGGGACGGGCTCTGCGGATACTGGCGACATCAGTGAAAGGGATGTAATAATCCATCCCTAAACTGATCTCGCCAGCAATCGCAGAAGCGCTATCCGAAGGAGCCTTTCCTACAAAGCAGCACTGGCTCCAGGGGACGGACGCATAATAATCACGTAGACCGTCCAATCCGCTGACGAGTAGTGCTGTAGTCGTCGTGACGTTTGTACAGGACGTGCAGGAGGTGACACCTTCATGCCAGCGTGAACAACACAGTGGTCGGAACTACCCAATGGGGCTCCTACCGAAACACTGTATTGGGCTGGGCGACTCGTCAGCAGTAGATCCAGTAGAGCGGGCGCGTGATCTGACCTGTCTGGTATCCGGGTGATCCTGCATACCACCTGGGTCAGACCGTGGGAGAGAGCGAACGCATGGGCGGCCCTACCCGCATGATCAGTCTTGAGGGACCCCAGCCATTTAATGTGATGGCCATTGAAGTCCCCCAGAAATACTAGGTCAGCGTTCGGGAACCGCACCTGCGCTTCATCAGCCGTCTCGCTTAGGTACTGGAAGAGCGTTGTTGTCTCAGAATCCCCTGTGTGGGAGCGGTAGACACACGTAGATCTGGCTCATAGAGCCATGGTCTACGTGCAGCCAAAGGACGGAGTTGGAGGGGTTCTCTAGGCAGCGCAACCAGCGGCAGCAAACATCCGCCCTAACGAACACGCACACCCCGGCTTTATCTCGAAATTGTTCCTCGATGACATAGCCGGGGTAACACAGGTAAGACGTGTCTTCAGGGCGGCGTATTTGTGTCTCCGTGAGGAACATCACAGCGGGCCGTGCCGTCTCAAGGTGATGGTGGACGGCATCGAGGTTCGCATGGAGTCCACGGATGTTGGTGAATTCCACCTCGAAAAGTGAAGTTGTAGGGTTTCCTGGGACCGCTGTGGAACGTTTTCTTTTTTTATGTTGCACTGCCATTATAAATTTGAAGAAGAAGCGTGAAGACAGGGCGACATTTGGTGCAGCAGTAAGTGACAAAGCGCAGGGGCTAGCTTTGTCTAGAACCGTGTGGTTAGGTCGGAGCTGACCCACCGGACGGAAGGGCTCCCAAACCCCTCTGATGCAAGGCCGCCGCTACCCCACGCCGGTTACCACCCGGAGCGGCGATCCCACATCAGGATTATGCGCAACATGAGGGGCAGCCTCCTGGGGTGGTAGGTCCCAGGCGGGCCCCATGACTGTATTGCGGGCGGCCGCGGCTACGCCGTTGCTAAGGGTCTCCCTGGCCGGCGAATCGACCCACACCACCCACACTAGACTCCGTTTCGCCCCCACTGGTCCCATGCCTGCTGCACCATACATCGCCCCGGGCCCGGCGGTGCAGCTGCTGAACCCCTAACGCAACCCAGCCTGGGCTGGGTTACTCGGGGGGCTTTAGCACAGCTGCACGGTGGTACCCCCCGGACCAACACTGTTGTACAGCCAGCTTCAGAGAAAAGGAACCCCCCTTGATAATGACATGAAAGCATTTTTTTTTTTTTTTTATCTTTGGTTCGCCAAATTTACGCCGCCCGCCTGGTGGTAAGTCGTGACGACGTCTAGCGATTGTGGGCCACTCTCACAGCACACATTACTATTGAGAGTGGCCCTCAACTTGACGACCTACTGATGTGCCTCTTCACGCTCCGCTTAAAGAACCCAGGATTATATGTGGGAGGAAACACGTGCACAGGCAGGGCGTTCTAGGCCACTATCGTTCGGCAGAGAAACGAACGTTTAAAACGTTCGGTTCTCGCGAACATGCTATCCACTGTGTGGGGGTGGCATCTCTGCCCGGCACGAGTCGTTCGGGATCGGAAGGAAGAGGGTGGGATCAGATTGAAGAGCTCTTCAGAACACTCGCCGTGGTAAATACGGTAGAATGCGGCCAAGGAAGCTATTGTTCGGCGCTGAACTAGCGGCTCAAGGCTTCCCGTTACCTCCGGACAATCTATAATACGGATAGCCCGTCGCTGCAAAGCGTCGAGAGCGTCCAGCAGATACTTCGCGGAGCCGTCTCAGAGGTGAGAGCAGTATTCGACGCAGGGTCTTATCTGCGTCTTGTACAGCAGACACCTCTGGTCCGGTGTAAAGAATCTCTTTACCTTATTCAGTATTCCTAGTTTCCGCGAAGCTAGCCCTATACATCTTTCGATGTAGTTTTTATTATTGAGCTCTCGACGAACGTCTATGCCAAGGATATCAAGGTTGTCCTTCATTGGTAATAATGCATTCTGAAGAGAGGGTAGGGGAAGGAAAGGGGATTTCTTCGCAGTAAATGCACACGCCTGTGTTTTGCGGGCATTGAACTCGACCAGGTTCTCGGTACCCCATTGAGAGATACTGTCGAGTTTACGGTCGAGATCAGCCACGAGTCGTCGTCTCTCCTCCTCAATCTCAGATCGCCCCGCCGTCGGACGAACCGAGTAACTCCCGTGCAGTGTGCTGTCATCTGCATAGCAATGAATGTTCCCGAGGGATAGCATATCATTGATATGCAGAAGAAAGAGAGTTGGTGATAGTACGGACCCCTGCGGTACCCCGGCATTCACTTGCAAGAAGCGAGAAACCTGGCCATCGCAGAGGACCCGCACTCGGTGCTCGTTTAAAAAGCTGGCAATCCAGCTCCACAGTTGAGGAGGTAGACCATATGCCGGAAGCTTGGAAAGGAGCGAAGCATGCCAGACCCTATCGAAGGCTTTGGCGATGTCCAGGCTAATAGCCAAGGACTCGCCGTGCCTTTCCATAGCCCCACCCCAGACATGCGTTACGAATGCCAGAAGATCACCCGTTGATCGCTTTGGCCTGAAGCCGTATTGTCGATCATTGATTAGCGAGTGATCCTCTAGGAATTGCATGAGCTGCTTATTTATAAGGAGCTCAAGCACCTTGCAAATGACTGAGGTGACAGCTATGGGTCGATAGTTGCCTGGATCGGACCGATCCCCTTTCTTGGGGATCGGTTGTACGTTCGCCTCCTTCCAGACCTCCGGCACGAGCCCTGAAGAGTATGACAGGCGGTACAGACGCGTTAATACTAAAGACAACTCAGCTGCACATTTTCGTAGCACCACCGCCGGAATGCCGTCAGGGCCACTGGCTTTCCGCGTGTCGAGTGACCGCAGCACTGCCCGTACATCACATTGCCTGATAATAATATCAGGCATTGTGTGGCCACAGTTGGCGATGGCGGGGGGCTGCAGGCCACGGTCGTCGACCCGGGAATTAGCCGCAAAGAGGTCTGCGAGCATATCCGCTTTCTCTTGGGCTTTGTGAGCCAGTGTTCCATCTGGGTAACGCAGCGGTGGCAGCGAGGGCTGACAAAAGTTAGATTGCACGGCTTTGGCCAGTTGCCAGAATCCACGGCTGCCCGTGGGATGGGAAGTGAGCTCCTGACCAAGCCGCGCGACGCGCTGGGCATCCGCTCTCTTAAAGGCCCTCTTACTCGACTTTGTGGCCCGGTTGTACGCTGCTTTGAGGTGGCCCACGTTTGGGTCGCGCACAGCCCGGGCCCTGATCCAGGCGCGATATGCCGACTGTTTTTGTCGAACAGCTTTGGCACAATCTCGCCCGAACCAGGGACGGGCTCTGCGGATACTGGCGACATCAGTGAAAGGGATGTAATAATCCATCCCTAAACTGATCTCGCCAGCAATAGCAGAAGCACTATCCGAAGGAGCCTTTCCTACAAAGCAGCGCTGGCTCCAGGGGACGGACGCATAATAATCGCGTAGACCGTCCCAATCCGCTGACGAGTAGTGCCATAGTCGTCGTGACGTTTGTACATGACGTGCAGGAGGTGACACCTTCATGCCAGCGTGAACAACACAGTGGTCGGAACTACCCAGTGGGGCTCCTACCGAAACACTGTACTGGCCTGGGCGACTCGTCAGCAGTAGATCCAGCAGAGTGGGCGCGTGATCTGACCTGTCTGGTATCCGGGTGATCCCGCATACCATCTGGGTCAAACCGTGGGAGAGAGCGAACGCATGGGCGGCTCTACCCGCATGATCAGTCTTGAGGGACCCCAGCCATTCAATGTGATGGCCATTGAAGTCCCCCAGAAATACTAGGTCAGCGTTCGGGAACCGCACCTGCGCTTCATCAGCCGTCTCGCTGAGGTACTGGAAGAGCTTTGTTGTCTCAGAATCCCCTGTGTGGGATCGGTAGACGCACACGTAGATCTGGCTCATAGAGCCATGGTCTACGTGCAGCCAAAGGACGGAATTGGAGGGGTTCTCTAGGCAGCGCAACCGGCGGCAGCAAACATCCGCCCTAACGAACACGCACACCCCGGCTTTGTCTCGAAATTGTTCCTCGATGACATAGCCGGGGTAACACAGGTAAGACGTGTCGTCAGGGCGGCGTATTTGTGTCTCCGTGAGGAACATCACAGCGGGCCGTGCCGTCTCAAGGTGGTGGTGGACGGTATCGAGGTTCGCATGGAGTCCACGGACGTTAGTGAACTCCACCTCGAAATGTGAAGTTGTGGGGTTTCCTAGGGCCGCTGTGTAACGTTTATTTCTTTTTTGTTGCACTGCCATTGTAGATTTTGAAGAAGAAGCGTGAAGACAGGGCGACATTTGGTGCAGCAGTAAGTGACAAAGCGCAGGGGCTAGCTTTGTCTAGAACCGTGTGGTTAGGTCGGAGCCGACTCGCCGGACAGAAGGGCTCCCAAACCCCCCTGATGCAAGGCCGCCGCTACCCCACACCGGTTACCACCCGGAGCGGCGATCCCACATCAGGATTATGCGCAACATGTGGGGCAGCCTCCTGGGGTGGTTGGCCCCAGGCGGGCCCCATGACTGTGTTGCGGGCGGCCGCGGCAACGCCGTTGCTAAGGGTCTCCCTGGCCGGCGAATCGACCCACACCACCCACACTAGACTCCGTTTCGCCCCCACTGGTCCCATGCCTGCTGCATCATACATCGCCCCGGGCCCGGCGGTGCAGCTGCTGAACCCCTAACGTAACCCAGCCTGGGCTGGGTTACTTGGGGGGCTTTAGCACAGCTGCACGGTGGTACCCCCCCGAACCATCACTGTTGTACCACCTGGTACCCACGTAGGGGCCGAAGCCACTCCATAGGTACCGTAAATTAACGAGCCTCGTCCGTTTATCAGCAGGTGCGCCACTAGCAGGTGAGGTCGCTGGGGCCCTAAAGATGTTGGTAGAGCCCCTTTGCACCTAAAAGTTTTTTGAATCATTGTGTATATGGCATGTTGGTCTAGTGGTTATGACCGATGCTTTGTGGACACGGCAACCGGGGTTCAAATCCTCGGACACTAGTTCTATTTTCTTAAGCACTTTTTGTTAATTAATATTTAAGGAATCAAATTTTATAGTAGGTATGAGGTTTGTAAGAAAAGATAGGCTTATTGCATAAACAATATTAATTTATTTCTCGAATTACATTTCTAGGTTTTTGTTTTTCCTCTTTCCATTCCTGGTTGAGTATACAGTTTTTCTATCTGAGTTAAATTGGGGTTACTTATTTTTAAATTTTACCTGACCTAAATTTATTGACAAAATACAATACCCTAAGTGAAGTATAAAATGTTTACTTAATATTAGATAATTCTAGAAACATAACTACAATATTTATTTACTTATTTATTTAAAGTTGCAAACATTAATTTTTTACACTCTGTATAATCTTTGAATATACAAAAATGGTTGAAAAATGAAATGTTATTTGTTCCTGTGAATCACAAAGAAAGAACCAACATGCTAAACTATAACAGTATAGCAATATACATCTTCCTCTTTGATCATATTTTCTGATAAGTAGGTAACCCTTTTAACATTAGAAAAATATGTGAGGTCAGATGGTGCATCGTTAACACATTAGCAGATTACTAAACTTGTAAACAAAAACTTGTAATGGGATTAGGTATTAATAATATAATATTATTATTATGAATGTTAGAACACTTTATACACAGCGTCATCTAGCCTAAAATAAGCACCTTAATGATCACATTAAGGTGCTTATTTTATATATCCGTTGTCTAGTATCCGTATCAATGGATACTAGACAACGGATATAATACTTATTTTAAATATTTTTTTTAGATTAATTACACCCAGACACATAACAAATAATCGTGTTCAGCACACAAAGATTTGTCCTGGGTAAGAATCGATAAACTGCATTAATAACGGAGAGGATGGCCCTCACTGTCTATCACTTCTTGAAGACGACTTTTCATCCCCGACACCATATTAAAACATGCGGCACTATTTCGCATTAGTTCCCAAGTTCTGTTTACCTCTTCATCCAATTTTTTTTTTGCCTTATTTCACTTGAGTCCCAGTTTAAAACCACCTGACCCCATAAGTTTTCTATAGGGTTAAGATCCGGGCTTTTAGCCGGCCACTCAAACACCGTTATATCTTCTTGTGCATTTAGCCAGTCTTGCACAATTCGGGACCGATGCACTGAAGAGTTATCCTGAACCAGGTAAATTTGTCCTTCTGGATATGCGACCCGCACTGAAGGCAGCATTACGTCATTCAACACTTCAAGGTATCGCTCACTGTTCATGCGGCCACCTATTTCCACTAGCTCGCCTGGGCCCATTGAAGACATCCATCCCCAGTAACCTAACATAATAAACCTTTTCAAATCTGTTGCAATATGTAAATCAATGTCAGCAGCAATAATAATTAGAAATATATAATATGTTTATATATTATATAAATTTATATATTTATTGATATATGTATGTATTAGTTTTATGTTATTATTAATTTATTTTATGTTAAAGACTATAATCATTTACTTACCTAATGTTAACCGCTCGCTTGTTCTCAAGTCTAATACGTTTTTAGGGTTGAACCGTTGGCCACTTCTTCTCCATCAATTTTTTCGGCCATCCCTATCTGACTTGAAGCATTTTTCGTCGGTAAATATAACAATTTCGTTTTCCCAGTCGAAATTTAAATAACGAGTAGCAAAATTTGCTCGGTTATAATAATAATAATAACCTGGCAACTCTGAACATCTCATACATCATTTTCATTCTTAAAATATTTTAATATTTTTATTTACATATTATTGCCTAAATTTATACAATTACTTCAGATACAAAATTAATATAAGCAAAAAGTCAATAAATAAAGGATTTTATACTATTTTATAACAATAAACAAAGTCTACAAAATTAACATAGAAGATTTGACACATGTCATATGAATACCTACGCAAATATCAACAATATTATGGCTAAATTCAAAATGAAGTGATTGAGATGCAAACAAGAGCCAGAAGCAGAAATGCGCAACTAACACCCCCGGACTCGTCACTAAACTCCGCCTCGCAGGCACCGGACCGCACATCGCCGACACAGGTGCTCGCTGAGGCGTCGAGCTCTTCAAGTGACGAGTATTTCTCTCCGCCGACGTCGCCAACACCTGTACGCCGGCGAGGGAGAGGCCGGCCGCCGAGCAGTTTGGGGCCCCGAAGCCTACCAGCTTCGAGTAGGGTCCCCACTACCGGTGGTATTGTGCACCGCATGCGATGGACTTCATCCATCAATGAAAACGTCATGCGGGCATATTATGAGGCCACAGATGGGGAAACCAACCTGACTGCGTACCGTTCAAGGATGCTTCCTTTGTTTCAGGCTCTTGAACCAACAATGACCGTTGCCGTCCAACGGCTATCGGATCAAGTGCGGGCTATCCAACGATGTAAGTTGTTGGATCAATCTGTGCTTGATCGACTATCGATCGACTATCGATTTGCTTGATACTCACTCGATTCTTTACTGTGGAGCCATTGCCGCTTGTCGTGTTGCACGCGTTAAATTCCCCGAAGCTAACCGTGCACCACGACCGTATGGTGTTCCCGTATGGCAGGCAAGAATCGAGCGACGTATCGGCACATTTAAGACTCTCATTGCAAAGCTTATCTCTTTCAGCCGGGGAAATAGTCGTCCCCGAGTCATGCGTTTCGTGACTCAGGCATTTGCTGAGACCGGTATTCGTCCCCAGCAATACTTAGCCAATGTCACGGAACGTATTGACTTTCTGAAACAGAAAGTGTATGCATGGGCAAGCCGTATCCGTCGTTATAGAGAGCGTGTAAATAGATACTGGCAGAATCGCATCTTCCAAAGTGACCAAAGGAAGGTGTACCGAGAGTGGGAGGGAACTGGACAACGTTTGAACGACGGACAACTGCCAGATGCTCACGCCATGAATCAATTTTGGCGTGACTTATGGTCGGTGCCCGTCGAACATTCGGAGGGCGACTGGATCCGTGTCGTCGAGCGTGAATGCAGTATCATCGAACCCATGGAATCTATTACCATAGACTCCGAAGACGTTAGTTGTGCAATGCGTACGGCCCCGAACTGGAAAAGTCCTGGGCCGGATGGATTGCACAACTTTTGGATAAAGTGGGTTCAGAGCTCGCATGAACGCTTGGCAACACAGTATCAAGAAGCCCTTGAATCTGGTTCCTTACCCGCTTTCATGACCACTGGCATCACCTTCCTGCTCCACAAATCAGGTAGTACCACGGAACCTAAAAACTATAGACCCATCACTTGCTTACCTACCATCTACAAGCTCCTTACATCTATTCTGAGAAGTAAAATAAACTCGCACATAGTATCTAATAACATCTTAGATAACGCTCAGAATGGATGTAGGGCTGGGTCTCGTGGTACTAAGGAGCTACTCCTCATTGATATGGCCATTAGCCAACAAGTCAAGCGGAGTAGGGGCGCCCTCTCTACTGCCTGGATTGACTACAAGAAGGCCTATGATTCGGTGCCTCATTCATGGCTGAGGAGGATTTTAGAGTTGTATAAAATTAATCCGACTCTTAAATCCTTCTTAGTCTCGTGTATGGGGCAGTGGACCACAGTCCTTCGTCAACCAGGTAGTGGTGGGCACGCCTCTGACCCGCAAGGCTTGATAAGGATCGAGCGTGGTATATTCCAGGGCGACAGTTTGAGTCCATTGTGGTTTTGTTTAGCACTGAATCCACTTAGCACATTGCTGAAGGATTCAGGGCTAGGCTATCGGTTTCGTAGAGGGGGTGAGGTTATATCTCACCTGATGTACATGGATGACCTCAAACTGTTCACATTGAAGCACCAAGATTTAGTGACATTATTAAAAACCACGGAAGTTTTTAGTAATGCCATTAAGATGGAGTTCGGTGTTGATAAGTGTGCGGTTATGCATGTACAACGGGGGAAGGTTGTAAATTCACCGAATTTACAACTTTCTGAGATAATAACTCTCAGATCTCTCTCCGAGACCGAAACATACAAATACCTAGGTATGTCAGAGTCATTGGGTATAGCGGTAGAGGATATTAAGAAATCGGTGAAAGAACGTTTTTTTGGCCGCCTGACAAAAGTTCTTAACAGTTCTTTGTCCGGTGGTAACAAAATGCGGGCTTTCAACGGTTGGGTGATACCTTTATTGTTATACTCCTTTGGCATACTTAGGTGGACTCAAACGGAACTAGACGCCCTGGATAGGCGAGTCCGTCAACAACTGACATTGCATCGAATGTTACACCCACGATCTTCTGTCATGAGACTGTACATTCCGCGGAAGTGGGGGGGTCGAGGCTTTTTGAATGCCAAGAACCTCCACAACCGTGAAGTGTGCAGTCTGAGAGATTACTTTCTACAGAACGGGTGTGATATTCATTGCGATGTCGTGATGGTTGACAAGGGCCTAACACCTCTTTCCTTGGCTAACGAGAACTGGCGTAAACCAAAGGTGCTAGGTACTGAAGACCGTAAGGACGTATGGAAGAGTAAGGAGCTACACGGGCGGTTCTACCGGGTCTTAACAGGATCCGACGTAGACCTGCTCGCTTCGGTGAACTGGCTACGTTTTGGGGACCTCTTTGGGAAAACTGAAGGTTTTGCCTGTGCAATTGCAGATGAGGTTATCAAGACGAACAACTATCGGAAATACATCATGAAGGACGGTACGGTCGACATTTGTCGAGCATGCCACCGTCCTGGTGAATCACTTCGCCATATTATTTCCGGTTGTTCGTATCTTGCTAACACCGAGTACTTGCATAGGCGCAATCAAGTAGCCAGGATCATCCACCAGCAACTTGCTCTTCAATATGGCCTTATTGAGTTTGAAGTACCGTACTATAAGTACTCACCAGTGCCAGTTCTTGAGAATGGTCGTGCATTGCTCTACTGGGACCGATCAATCATCACGGACAGGACTATTGTTGCCAATAGGCCCGATATCGTGTTGGTTGATCGGACCCAGCGTCGGGCAGTGCTCGTCGATATCGCCGTCCCGCATGACGAGAATCTCGTGAAGGCAGAGAAGGACAAACTTAGTAAGTACCTCGATCTGTCCTTCGAGATAACCGCCATGTGGGACGTAGACTCGACGATCATTGTCCCGGTGGTCGTTTCGGCAAACGGATTAATAGCGAAGAGTCTCGATCAACATCTCAAGAGACTCTCGTTAGATTGTTGGATCAAGAGTCAGATTCAGAAGGTTGTTATCCTCGACACGTGCCGTATTGTTAGGAGGTTTCTTAGTCTGTAGCCTCCACCGCCGGTAGTTTGGGTCCTACTCCGCTACTGGTGGGACACTATTTTTTATATTTTTAAATGTATTTGTGTTTTTTTATAAATCTAATTAAAAATGTATAAAATAAGAATGTTATTGAATAAACGAAATAATAATAATAATAAATATTCTTTATTGTACATCTCACAAACTTAGTATAAATAACAAAAAATACGGTTACAAAAATTATGTACAATGGGCGGCCTTATCGCATAGAGCGATTTCTTCCAGGCAACCTTAGGATGGATAGAATTTAACATTAAATGTGATAGGGGCAGTGTATATACAAAAAGAAAGTCAATCTACAACTCCCGAGTCGATCATCAAACTATGGCAGCTTCCACAACCCGATGAAAGACCCAAGAACAGTCAATTGATATACATAAATACATACAAACACATATACATATATAGATACACATATACATACACACATACATATATATATATATATATATATATATATATATACATACACATACATACATATACACACACATACATAATATATCCATACATACACATATTGAGTTGGCGGTTGGCGGTTGGTGCGATGATCGTCAGTAAGTTGAATCTTTCTGGCTGGCTTATAATTATGGATATTCGCAGCGTGTAGATGTCGTCGAACAGTACTCAGCGACACTCCAAAAGTTTCAGCACTTGAGCGCGTAGTTTTGAAGGGTGCCACTGAGTGAACTTCCACAATATCACGGTGCCGCTCTGATTCATGAGTGTAAGCAACTGGGCGAGGTCCTTGGCGTTCACATTTTATATCACCCGTCGCTTGATACCTTCGAATCCATCTACGCACTGTATTTCTCTGTAATGAAAATGATAATAAATAAAAGAAATTCCAAAAAACTAACTTGTAAATGAAAATGTAACATGATTAAGCAATAAATAGGTATATAATATATTTTACCTTACCGTTATGCCCATATCTCGTGCTATTTTCTTTATGCTTTGTTCTTACTCCCAGAGAACAATAATTTTAACTTTCAAAAATGTTGTTAATCGAACCATACTTTCAATTTACTCAAAAAACTGATCAAAAACTTAATAAATTGAATAATATTACGAGGAGGATTAACACCAATGCAAATTACCACGAATTATAAAGTCACCTTCAATCACAGTTTAGTAAATAAGGCAAAGAAGTATTCTAATTGCAACCTTAGCGCGCTGTCACAGATATTATAATACTATAGCCGCAGCTCATACAGCAGATAAGTTTTTGAAGTAAAACATGACGGTAGTGCAACAAGCTGTATCAAGCGTAATCTATTGAACTAAACGAGAAATCTATACTAATTTCAACCTTATCTTTTAGTCTATTGAGCAGTTATTATTATCACATATGGTGGAAGTTGAAATTTAAACCTTAAGGTCTAGAAAATTACACCGCAATCAACTTTGTTCGATAAAAGGAGTAATGCTATTCATATTTCCGCCATTATTATCAAGTGAACCGATAGCCTAGTGGTATAAGGCACGGCCTAGGTGATCGGCTGGCGCTGGAGATCCTCAAACAGCACATAAATTAAGTAAAAATTTTATACTTCACTTAGGGTATACTATTTTGTCAATAAATTTAGGTCAGGTAAAATTTAAAAATAAGTAACCCCAATTTAACTCAGATAGAAAAACTGTATACTCAACCAGGAATGGAAAGAGGAAAGAAAAAAACCTAGAAATGTAATTCGAGAAATAAATTAATATTGTTTATGCAATAAGCCTATCTTTTCTTACAAACCTCATACCTACTATAAAATTTGATCCCTTAAATATTAATTAACAAAAAGTGCTTAAGAAAATAAAATAATAATTATATGAATAAAAAAAGAACTTGTGTCCGAGGATTTGAACCTCGGTTGCCGTGTCCACAAAGCAGCGGTCATAACCACTAGACCAACATGCCATATACACAATGATTCAAAAAACTTTAATGCTTTCATGTCATTATCAAGGGGGGTTCCTTTTCTCTGAAGCTGACTGTACCACCTGGTACCCACGTAGGGGCCGAAGCCACTCCATAGGTACCGTAAATTAACGAGCCTCGTCCGTTGATCAGCAGGTGCGCCACTATCAGGTGAGGTCGCTGGGGCCCTAAAGATCTTGGTAGAGCCCCTTTACACCCATAAGATGTTGAATGATATGAAGAAGTTGAATACAACTCACTAATCACCACAAAATAAGTATGTGCTGTCAAGGAAGCATACCTAATCATTATCTTGTGACAGTATACATTTTTATATTTGTTCAATGTTAATATTCTGACCGACAGACTAATTGTTAAGACGGAGCCAGCGGAGTCTTCTCTAAGATGGTCCCCATCGAAAATGTATGTAAAACGATACCGGTCGCAATTTTAAACCCATCGACTTGAAATTTGTCATGCAGATAAATCACATTAACGTGCTTTGCTGTATAGTTTTTGGTAAAAATGGCTTTTATAGTTGTTGAGTTATTAATTACGTTCTCCGTCTTATTTATTTCGACGTAACCGCCCACGTTCCGGCGAATACCTAGTTAATATTAATAGGGGGTAAGTGTAATCCGTTAACAGGCACTATAGATAAACCATAACCACTCTGTAATATAAACCAAAATTCCCACAGCCAGGACAGATGTTACATACCACTAAATAGAATCTCTGCAGTACGAGCGATTTCATTATTCAAACTCATTAATTAACTGTGATTCATATACGAGTAGTCATATCAGCTAATAAAAATATCTAACGTTACGTACGTTTAGAATATTTTGTGATATGAGAGACAAAGTTATATTCGCGCTCATCACAATATTCTTCAATGAATGTGATTTGAATGCTCGTATGACGAGATTTATGTTTGTGTTAAAATAAAATACAATCTCATCTGCCTTTGGTTCCGTCATGGAAGCGAGAATTATAAAAGTCTACCTTCATAGTACAAGTTTTCATATTCTACACAAACGCAATAAGCGTCATGAAGATCGTAATGTATACCACAATAAGATCTTGACGACACTTATTACCTTTATAAAATGATTTAAACAGTTTCTAGCAGTGCAATATTAAAACATTGCGTTAGGTGATAAAATGTTACTCAATCACGCGTGAAACAACCAAGTTCCAAACACAAAGAGAGTTAGAGCTAGAAAAATATTTAACAGAATCTTATTTTAAAACCGAATGCATTGTCCTTCAATTGGGAAAAAAAAATTAAAAGGCAGAGATTATATGACAGACCTTTTTTTTTTTAATTTCACTCTAACGTCTGTTGCCGGGCGTCTCTGGTTACAACTTACAAGCAGAACGTATTTCCAGTGGCGCCCAGCGTATATGACAGATTGTGATAAATAATTATAACGCTTCTAAACGAATTAAAACTAGCTGAGATACAGTGATTGTTTCTTCTTCAAGTGGTTAAAGCCTCCGATGAATTAAAGCAAAAATACATTGGCAGATTTCTTCATATTTCAACCGGCACTACTAATTTATAATCGAACTACCTAAGTCTTCATGAATTTTAAAATAAAATCACCAAATATATCCTCTGAAGTGTTCGAAATACTCTAGCTGATGACTCTAACTAGGAGCGGATATTACAAAATTTATTGCCGTGCAAAATAAGCGGCAGATTTGCGTTTATCAATTTTATTCCGAGAGAGGAATAACCATTAATCCGTAATAGCTTTGTAAGTTCGTTTTCTAAGGCGGCTGGTTAATTCCGTCATTAATATTTAATTTTATCGAGAACACGCCGACAGTGACTCGATTGGTATTACTTTTGTGTCAAGTTATAAAAGCTGCATTAAACATTTTACTTGACTATTATTACCGTGTTGAATACAGATATTTACCAATGAATGCAGTTTGCAAAACCACTATACATGTCATATATATGGGTATCATCGGTAAACAATTCTATTACAAAACTAGTACTCGTACCTATCTATGAGGAGAAAAGCGAGATGCATATTGTCGGCGGACATCCGAAAAGTATTTCCGGCCCGTCTGTTGCAGGAACACTGTACGTGAAGCCATGAATGTTAATGAACGGAATAGGGCACATTCAAATTATTACAAAAACGGATCCGGCATTCTAAACTTTCGGGGTCCCTTTGTGTTCAGCAATGGTGTCACTCTCGAATGAACGCACGGTCATTTTTATAATTTAGATCTCGTTGAATTGAACAAAGATAAATATTTAATGTAAAAGGCAGTGCATGCATAAACATTGGAGTTTACTGGTAACTTGGCGCAAAAATTGCAACGAACCATTAGGTGCTTTAAATTCACTTGAACATAATGATGAAGGAAACTTTCAATCCTCATGGTGTACATATCTCTCAGGTACCTAAACAGGCCCACTCATACAAGACATCGCCTAATAAGGCGATGTCTTGTAAGTAGCCAGAAGGAATCTTTAAACAAAATAAATGCTTTGTCAAGAATTATATAATTCCAGTGATTAAACAATCAGTTTACAGCTATGACGCTGGCAGTAATGGATTGCGTTATCATTTTAATGAAACCCATGCATCAGATATACACACACGTCTTTAATATTACTATTTTAGTACGTAAGTACTTATGTTTTTAATAAACTGTGAAACAGTTTTATCGGTGTAACCCTGTGCAATGAAAACTAAAAGTTAAGTCGAGTATTTTTGTAACTTCAACTTGGCTATAAAATTATAACTTAGAGACGGGACGACAGTTGGGACTAGCTTTTGGAACTAGATGAACGTTGGTCAGACGAAAACTTCAAAATTAATTTTGAAGTTTGATCGAAAAATGTTTTACTGCGTCGTCAAAGCGATGCTTGAAAACAGCGAGATTGGGTCAGCGGAAATTCAAAGTCTTTCAGCCATTTTTAATTTAATTTGAATAGTTTGGATGCTAAGGTATCACTGAATATGAGAACCTGGTATATAAAGACAGTTTTAGTTATAGCCTGGTAACGTATATCTTCCAGTATTTTTGCCTCATATTATATCTAACAAACGGACAAGGCTCTCTTAAAAATAAGCTCGCGGGACCAAACTTTATTTCGTGATCAAAGTGACTGGCGAAATGTGGGCGTAATAAATTCCTCTGTCTACTACTTTGGGGATAAGGACGTGATTCTGTGTGTGTTATGTATGACTAAGAGTTGTACTGAAATTGTGAATACAAGTATGTTATTATGGTTTCTGAATTGAGAATTTTGGTTTGAGTATTTATTGAGTAACTACGTTCGTCTAATTGTACGTCTAATCTCAAAATTCAGAAAAAATGACATTATACGAGCTCAATAGATAGGTACTTCCTCAACTTGAAATTCTTAATAACATTCAGAAACCGGCTGTAGGTACAGAATATGGAATATTTTTTTTTTGTATCCGCGGCCCGAGGTCGCGACCCACCGCACCTACGTCCATTGCCAAGCGCCTCCGGTAGAGACTGAGAGAATTCCCGGTGGCGCCCGGCGGACTTCGGCCACCTGCGTGGTGGTCGGGTGTTACCCCGCATCTTTGGGGTCGGGTTTTATCCCGCGTCGGTGAGTGAAGGCGTGGGTGGGGTGCAGCCCCACATCACGCAGCCCTTCTAGCCTGCTTCTGTAAGGACGATGGGTTGCTAATCCATCGTCCTCAGGCCCCGATCATGGAGGTCGATGGTCCTGGGCGTAGTCACGTCTGCGGCGCCCTCGCCACACACTTCGGAACTCAGCGGGGAGGGTACGCTCCCTCACCCTACCGGCCGCCTCCTTCACGAGCATTACCTGCTCGCAGAAGGAAACGGCCGCGTTCCACTGGCTCCCGCTTGAGACCATGGCTCGTAGCATGCTCTCCAGTGAGAGCGTATCTACGCCCAGGCCTACAACGAAGTCCCGGCGCTGACTTTTCCAGGCTGTGCATTCTACCAAGCAACGTGTGAAATGCCGTGTCTACGCCGGAAGCCTCGCAGTGTTATGCGAAACAGATACTCACCGAAGTTTCCGTGCCCGGTGATGATCCGTGTCGCACGATACGTGAGGCCACCATGCTACCTCTGCAGCCACTCCTCCATGATCAGTCATACCGCCGCGATGGTGGTGGTTCCCCACTCTGGTTGCTGAAGTCGCACCTTCCATGTCTCCATGAGATCCTGGCGGAGTTGGGACCGCTGAGCCTCGATTTCTCGAGACGCAGGCCTGTGGTCCCGCTCCAGCGCCTCCTTGTGCCATTGGAACAATGACGCAAGGGCTCTCGCTTCCAGGTCCCATGGAGGGGTCGCGGCTAGGAGACATGCAGCCTCTAGGGAGATCGTGCGGTACCCTCTTATTGTTCTGACGGCCAAGGTCCTCAGCGATCTGTGTAAAACAGCCGCGTTGTTGGCCGTCAGTCTCGGCGCCTATACGGGAGCCTCGTACACGGCCATACTCCGCACGATCCCCAGGTATAGTCTCCTGCAGGAAGCGTTGGGTCCCTTTAAGTTGGGCATCAGTCGCAAAAGCGCGGCTGTCGCCTCCGTCACTTTGGGGACCAAACTTCGGAAATGTGGTCCGAAGTTCCACCGGCTATCGAGTACGAGCCCCAGATACTTCATTGTGGGCTCGATGCCGATGCTAACGCTCCCTACATTTACGTTGGATCCTGGATCCTGGAGGTGGCCCGCGCCGAGGTCCGTAAAAACACAGAGCCTCGGATTTATTCAGTGCCACGTCCAGTCCCAGCCGCCGTATCCGACCCACGACTTCAGCAACCCCAGTCGGGACCTTGAGTGTTGCCTCCTGGTGCGTTGCTCCCCGCGCCGTGACGAGGGTATCGTCGGCGTAGCAAGTTACACTGACGCCCTCTGGCAACGCACCCCGCAACACCCAGTCGTATCTGATGTTCCACAGGAGAGGTCCTAGGACCGACCCCTGAGGAACACCGCACGACACATTTCGCCGAGCTGGCCCGAGCCAGCTAAGTTATAGCCCTCTCGGATAAATATGCCCCGACAATACGACGGAGGTAGAGAGGCACTTCGTGGTATACCAGTGCCTCCCTAACGCAACTCCAGGGTAAGGTGTTAAAGGCGTTGGCGATATCAAGAGACACCGCCAATACCACCTCGTCCCGCGACACTGCTTCCTCCGCTAGGGTCTTCACGTACATGATCGCGCTCACGGTGGACCGTCCCCGACGGAAACCGTACTGGTTGTCCGCCAGGACTGGTCCCACACGCGTGAGATGCTCGATGTGGCGTTTCGCGATAATTCGCTCAAAGAGCTTACACACCTCGTCGAGCAACACGATCGGCCGGTAACCGATCGGCGAGTCCACCGGCTGCCCCGCTTTCCGGATCAGGACCAGTTTCCCCGCCCTCCACACCTTGGGAAACTGGCCCCTTTCGAGGCATGCGCTGAAGAGTCCCCTCAGTCGAGGTCCGAGTTCCTCGAGGGCCAGGACCCATACACGGCAAAATATATCATCTTAGAATAGAGAATAGTTGCTAAAGGAACCTAAGTATATATAACCTAAGCAAAAAGTTCACTATAAAACATACGTGACTCTCATGTCAGGAGTATGGCATTGATGGACGGTGTAGATTTAAAAGATGATTTTTCTAACATTTCAAACAATAAGGCTCGTATCATTAATCTCTAGACTACTGGTAACGGGCCGCGACGGACAATGATAGCTAACTACGTACCGATGCTATCGGATTAGATGGAACTTATCGATTTACTGGTCTCCAGTTGGCTTTCATTAAAACTATTGGGTCACGATGTGATGATGATGTTGATAAGTGTTATGCGTCACCATGGTTATTACAGTGTCTGTCGTGTAATTGGTGTGGGTTAACGAAATTATTGCTCCTTTTAATGGTCGGTTGAGTCATTTATGTATTTTTGAATAACTCAAAATTTAATGATACGAGTACTATAATTTAACCGATATGTTCTCATCGTTCAAAGCTTTCCTGAACTTCTACGAACATTCCAAAATTAAACTTAGCCAAATCGGTGCAAAGGTTCTTCAGTTTTAGCAAGACAAACGAACAACAATGAACTTATGCTAATATAAAACACTACCTCCTCCTACCTAAGAACACTACCTCTCCACTATGTCTTAAATATTGGTATGTATGTATATTTTATATATATCTATATATATAAAAGTCGTGTTAGTGCGACCGTTTATAACCCGAGAACGGCTAAACCGATTTACATGATTTCGGATTAGTTTGAATCGTCACAGCCCTGGTTAACAGAATAAGTATTAAAAAGTCACAAAAAACTGAAAAAAAAAATATAAACATTCTACTTTGGTTAGCCGAAAGAATGCAACCAGCCCAAGTAGATGATATTATATGTGCAGAGATTCCTGATCTCATAACCGATCCAGAGTTACATGATGTTGTTAGTACGAATATGATTCATGGGCCGTGTGGCGCCATCAACCCTCAATCACCGTGCATGGTCAATGGCAAATGTTCGAAACGTTATCAACGACAACTGACGGCGGAAACTATCACCGGCAATGATGGGTATCCACTATATCGGCGTCGATCACCCGATGATAACGGTCGTACTATCACAACGAAAGTGAAAGGGAACGATGTTGTAGTCGACAAAAGTTGCATTGTTCCATATTCATTCATCCTTCATTGTTGCCATTCAGTAAAGTCGATCAAATACATCTGCAAATATGTAACGAAAGGCAGTGATATGGTGGTATTTGGCATCCAAACTGGGAAGACATAGTTGGTACTCTGCATTCATTCAAATCTGTCGACTGTGTCACTAACGAAGACGAAGCTACCAACTATCCGACTGAATTTTTAAACTCTTTGGATGTGCCTGGCTTACCACCGCATATTTTACAACTAAAGGTTGGCTCGGTAGTCATCATGCTTCGTAATCTAAACCAACCAAAACTATGCAATGGAACGCGTTTGGTGATAACAAAACTGATGACCAATGTGATTGAAGCAATGATTCTCAAAGGAAAATTCAAAGGTGAAGAAGTCCTTATTCCGAGGATTCCGATGATCCCATCCGACATGCTCTTTGAATTTAAACGTATTCTATTTCCAATTCGCCTTGCATTCGCAATGACTATAAATAAATCACAAGGACAATCCTTAGCTATTTGTGGACTAAATTTAGAAAATGCATGCTTTTCACAAGGTCAATTGTATGTGGCATGTTCACGTGTTGGTAAACCATCCGCCTTATTTCTTCTTGCGCCCGAAAACTAAACAAAAAATATTGTAAATCATAAAGTCCTTCAGTAAAATAAAAAAACAAACATTAATCTTAATAAAGTTAGTGTATTTTTTGATTATGTACCTAAATTAAAATCATATATATATAAATTTTAGCTAGCTATCACTACATTTATAACCTTTTAGGCGATACGAAGTTCGCCGGGTCAGCTAGTATTTTATATGTGTAGGTATATTTATTTTATATGGAATGTTTGTATGTATTGTATTTATAATCTATTATTTATATAGGTATATGTATGTATATGTAAGTGCATTTGTAGTATGAGTATGTATTTATGTAAGTATTTACGTATTATACAGTTTAACCTACGCACACTTCAAGCCTTTTCTACCAAGCATTTCCTTCCCCTGGCCCACTGGAAGAGATTTCTTTTGAAATAAGAGGTGCCTTTGTACTATACCTCTATCCTTACTATTATTCTTCTCTCTTTTAACCCGTCTTGTGTGTACATAAATAAATAAATAAAGTAAATAAATAAAACTACGAGAATTAATAATTGTAAGCTAGATACATAATTAGTATTACAGATTGTTAACTCTGTCTTAATAACATTAACTAGTTATCACGGCGAACTTTGTATCGCCTCAAATATATATTAAAAAAAAAAGAAAAAAAAAAAGAATATTTTAATATTTCATGCAAATGTATGTATTATTGATTATAATTGAAAAACGCGACGGACTGACAGACAAATTTTCGTATTAAATATATAGATTAGCGAAAGCTTTTGTTGGCGATAAACGTAGGTATGTAACCAAACACTTTTACTTCGTCTTGGCAAAGTACAGTATTGTTACTATCAAACTGTAAATACGGTTACTTGGTAAATAGTCACGAAGCCAACGTAACGTTTGTTGGCTGTTAATGATTACATGTCAACATTGTATTGTGGTTGCCTTATTATGGTTTGCTTTACATACCTATTCCAAATTCAAATTTTAAAATTGCGAAAATCAGCTTCAGAATGTCATTATGTCACCGTAGGATTTGTAATGTTGTATTTTTGTGGTATGAATTCCTGTTGAAATTGGGATAAAATAATGGCAACACTGGATTTCGTGGGGTGGCCTGTGATTGACTATCGGCCAGCAGGCCGGGCGGACCTCAACGGGAAGTGTCCTAGAAAATCTTACATTTAATTACCACAGTATCTTTCTAAACATAAATCTATCGTCACCGACCAAGAGCACCAACCTAATACCCTGTATTAAAAGAATAAGATAGTAACTAGGATAGACTTTTATTGTATCCTGGAGTAAAAGTAGATTAATACCTTGCTGAGGGGGGACCTTCAGTTTCTCTATATTGTCTTAAGAGTTTTTGCAATAACTAATATAGTGGCTCAAATGAATATTTTATGTACATCGTTAACATCCTAACTTCCAAAATTAAAAACATTACAGATTGTAAAACCGTAAGATTGTAATCACACTCGCATGATTGAAATAATTATTGTAATTACTAGCAATTGGAAAAGAGTGTCCCTAAGTTTTTATTGCCAGGTTCTTCTTAGACAGGCTTTCAATTTAATGATGATTGTGGTGTGAACGTTCTTAGTCATATTTCAGTAAGTCAGATTAGAAAATAATGTCACTACATATTAGATACAAAGTTACAAGTACAACTGGTTATACTGTAAAGATGCGTGCACAGTGATATCTTCGCAGGAGTCTAAATGGCTGCGAGGAATTCTTCCCGATATTTAGAAGTGCCACAGCGAAGATAGTAACACGCAAGCCAATGTTAGTATCGATGTACCGGATTCTCGTTCCTACTGCTGCGATTGCTTTTAACTAAGTACAAACACGTACATTATTAGTTAGCTAAAACAAATAGCGACGATACTTTGTTGCTAACATTTATTGAGATATACTTGAAGTACTTAGAAGTACTTAGGAATTTACGATAATACTTAATTGAGTACCTATAGTAACTAAGTATACAGGTAGGTACAGGTACTGAAAAATATTATCGTGTTTTGTGTTAGGAGTTTTTTTTTAATTCCGCGGCCCAAGTCTGCGGCCGCTCTCACGTCCGTTGCCGGGCATCTCTGGTACACACGTAGAAGGTATTTCCAGTGGCGCCCGGCGGACTTTGACCACCTGTGTGGCCTTTACGGGTTTGTGTTAGGAGTGTTGAAATGTTGCACCTAAATGTAGTTAGGTGTTTACTAAAATCGTATAAGATCATTTTGTCAACTTTGCATCCATTTATTGGCTAAAGTCAACGTGTCAACTTATACCTATTAGATATAGGTACGTACTTAATTCGTAAGTACCCACATCAAAAATTGTATTCATTATCTCGCGAATCGAGGCGAAGCTGTAGAGTTAGGTACATGGATTATAATTTTCGCAATTAAACTTTAAATTCCTCATTTGACTGGAGATAGTTAAATTAAGAAGTTCATATTGATAGGTCGCTTTTTAACTATTTATATGTTGCTGTCATTCAATTTTAAAACATTTATCATCGTGGCTTATTTCTGGGAAACTAGCGTCCTATCCAACACCAACATAGGAAACCAAGACATTACTTTCAATACAATAATTATATGATGACTATGCAGATGTAGTCTTAATTAATTATAATATCATGCACCTAAAAATAATAAGGTATACACCCAACATTTAATTTGCAAGTTCGATGCATAATAGACTTGATAGAATAGATACAAATAAATAATACATTTCCTAATAAAATCAGTGTAGTGTGCATTTACATTAATAGGTGTGTACACATAACAACATACATAACATCCTTGTTAATCGTAGAAATACGATCTTCGGCAGTCAAGCGGAAGCACATCTTTGATCTCGACGTTTAATCAATTGATATCGATATATTGATGTTCGGGAATCGAATCAAATCGAATAGGATTCAACCCACGCGCGGTCCGTCTCATTCTATTAACTAAGATCGTGATTAAAGTTCTTTCTTTAGCGCCCACGCATTAGTTTCAATTGTTTTTTGTTGAGTTTAAGAATAATGGATGGTTTAATTTATTTATTTTGTAGATCATACAAGTTATTATAATTAAAATCAGTAGGTGATGTAATAATAAATTAAACATTCAGATTCAGTATCGACCTATGTATTTGATTACAAAATCTTAGCGTATTCGGTGTAGGTGTACATAAAAAAAATACTAATCGAATTGAGAACCTCCTCCTGAAGTTTAAGAGTCAGGGATAATGTGGCCTCAATATTAGTGAAATTTTCAAAATCGGATCAGTAGGTACCTAATTACCGAGTCTACTTAATACAAACAAACAATCAACACATTCCTCTTTATCTATCTATTACTATAACCCCTCCATGGGACCTGGAATCGAGAGCCCTTGCGTCATTGTTTCAACGGCACAAGGAGGCACTGGAGAGGGACCATAGGCCTGCGACTCGAGAAATCGAGGACCAGCAGTCCCAACTCCGCCAGGATCTCATGGAGACCTGGAGGGTGCGACTTGACCACCCAAAGTGGGGAACCACCGTCATCGCGGCGGTGAGACCGATCATGGGCGAGTGGCTGCAGAGGCGGCATGGTGACCTCACGTATCGTGCGACGCAGATCGTTACCGGGCATGGATGCTTCGGTAGCTATCTGTTTCGCATCCATCGTGAGGTCACACCCCGGTGTCAACACTGCGAGGTTTCCATCGACGACACCGCACTCCACACGTTGGTGGAGTGCTCAGCGTGGGCGAGTCAGCGCCGGGACGTCGTAGTGGGTCTGGGCGTGGATATCCTCTCGCTGGAAACCATACTCCAAGCCATGGTCTCCAGCGCGAGAGGTGGAACGCGGCCGTGTCCTTCTGCGAGCAAGTCATGCTCGCGAAGGAGGTAGCCGAGAGGGAGAGGTAGCGTACCCTCCCCGCTGAGTTCCGCAGTCATCTACGCCCAGGACCATCGACCTGCATGATCGGGGCCTGAGGACAGCGGGATAGCTGCCCGCCGTCCTTACAGAAGCAGGCTAGAAGGGTTGCATGCTCCGGGGCCCTTGCCCCACAGCCAGATTCACTCACCGATCCAGGACAAAACCCAACCCCTACGACGCGGGATTTCCATCCATCCAAATCTATTACTATATCTATTACTATTATCTTTATCTATTACTTACTCAGACATTGGTTCCATAAATTATTTAGATTATCTACTAACGGACGCCCGTGGCTTCGCCCGCTTGACAAATAAATGCACCAACATCTACCTCGAGAACCATTCTATTCATTGGTGAAAACCGCATCAAAATCCGTTGCGTTGTTTTAAAGGTCACACATATATACAAACGGGCGACTTTATTTTGTGTATACTATGTCATTATGATGATAAGCATTGAAGCATTGTTATACCATAATAAATTCGTAACTATAATCAAGGTTACCATTATAAATGATTGCCTTCACTTCGCTTTGGGATTAGAGTAGTTACAAATTAACAATAAATATTCATGGGGCAACAATTACACACGCTCCGTAGATGACTTGTATCAGTAGCGCAATGGAGCACGTTCCCTGCTTTTCTATTCTCTTCAGCGTGAAATTACTCGTACTCGTATACACCTAAGGGTGTTCCTACCCTATCTTTGGATCATTCTGTATTGATCTCTAAACAATAGCCTGTGGATATGAGTTCGAATTAGTTTGAAGCGTAGCATCTTTAGTTTCAATTAATTGGAATTTAATAATTTAAATTTTCTCGGGTTCGATTCCCGGGTCGAATCCAATATTTGTGTGATCCACAAATGTTTGTTTCGGAGTTTGGGTGTTTTCTATGTATGTATGTTATGTATATATTTTGAAATATATAAGTATGTATATCAGTTGGCTAGATCCCATAGCACAAGCTTATAGTCGTGGGCTAGATGACGTTGTGTGAGAATGTCCAAAAAAAATACCTCTTTCCGATTATACTATATTTATAATAATATTTCTAAGTTACTCGTAATATGAAATTTTAGATATTGTAGCCTACCGAATTTCTAGACCAACGGTACCAAACGTGCAGGAAATTACTCAATAAATGTTACAGACCTTTTGTTAGTTTGTTATCATTGGTACCTTATTATACAGAGTATGTTTAAGTGAAAGCATCTCACACTTATTGTCCAGTTAAAGTCAATAAATGAACCGCAAAGAGTGATGAGAAAGAATATTAATGATTAATGATGTGAAACTCAACCGTTAGGATAACTGTGCGGTAATGACGAACCATTGTATAATCAGACACTTAGATATTATGTTAGCGAATAAAATGTTTGCCTTTTGAATAACAGACTTACTTACTTGCAAATGAATGGTTAATGATGTTGAATCAAAGGTAATTGCTCAGAAAAAAAGCTTTTCTACCGTTTTTTTTGAGAAATTGTGTGAAACAGGTGCACATGGGTCCCACCAAGAGCATAAAGAATCGTTTATAAGCCAATAATAATCGCCTGTTCACTAGAATCCTTAAGAGCAAAAAAACGTAAATACGAAGTTAAATACAATAGAGACGACAAGCAGTAGCAATACTATATTCTGTGGTACTTAATAGTGAAACTACTTCGTAATACAAGTTCAAATATCTACGTGGATTTTCACATATATACGCATTCTGGCTATGTCCAATGTATTTGCTCAGATTGGACATTTATATAGCACCATTAATATAGCACTAGCAGGGTTACACATGACACCCTCTAGCCCATAACATTGTTAACAGTCAGAAAGGAGAATCCAAGTCACGTGCCCAAACTACCCTAAAACCTGTAGATAAATTTTGTACTCGTATATCTACTGACAGAACCGAAGTCATCAGTTCTTAGTTAGAAGATTATTGTGAGCATGAGATTGACGATGGTTTCATCGTGGTTGGTTGGTTAACTGTGCGGTAATGACGAACCATTGTATAATCAGACACTTAGATATTATGTTAGCGAATAAAATGTTTGCCTTTTGAATAACAGACTTACTTACTTGCAAATGAATGGTTAATGATGTTGAATCAAAGGTAATTGCTCAGAAAAAAAGCTTTTCTACCGTTTTTTTTGAGAAATTGTGTGAAACAGGTGCACATGGGTCCCACCAAGAGCATAAAGAATCGTTTATAAGCCAATAATAATCGCCTGTTCACTAGAATCCTTAAGAGCAAAAAAACGTAAATACGAAGTTAAATACAATAGAGACGACAAGCAGTAGCAATACTATATTCTGTGGTACTTAATAGTGAAACTACTTCGTAATACAAGTTCAAATATCTACGTGGATTTTCACATATATACGCATTCTGGCTATGTCCAATGTATTTGCTCAGATTGGACATTTATATAGCACCATTAATATAGCACTAGCAGGGTTACACATGACACCCTCTAGCCCATAACATTGTTAACAGTCAGAAAGGAGAATCCAAGTCACGTGCCCAAACTACCCTAAAACCTGTAGATAAATTTTGTACTCGTATATCTACTGACAGAACCGAAGTCATCAGTTCTTAGTTAGAAGATTATTGTGAGCATGAGATTGACGATGGTTTCATCGTGGTTGGTTGGTTAACTGTGCGGTAATGACGAACCATTGTATAATCAGACACTTAGATATTATGTTAGCGAATAAAATGTTTGCCTTTTGAATAACAGACTTACTTACTTGCAAATGAATGGTTAATGATGTTGAATCAAAGGTAATTGCTCAGAAAAAAAGCTTTTCTACCGTTTTTTTTGAGAAATTGTGTGAAACAGGTGCACATGGGTCCCACCAAGAGCATAAAGAATCGTTTATAAGCCAATAATAATCGCCTGTTCACTAGAATCCTTAAGAGCAAAAAAACGTAAATACGAAGTTAAATACAATAGAGACGACAAGCAGTAGCAATACTATATTCTGTGGTACTTAATAGTGAAACTACTTCGTAATACAAGTTCAAATATCTACGTGGATTTTCACATATATACGCATTCTGGCTATGTCCAATGTATTTGCTCAGATTGGACATTTATATAGCACCATTAATATAGCACTAGCAGGGTTACACATGACACCCTCTAGCCCATAACATTGTTAACAGTCAGAAAGGAGAATCCAAGTCACGTGCCCAAACTACCCTAAAACCTGTAGATAAATTTTGTACTCGTATATCTACTGACAGAACCGAAGTCATCAGTTCTTAGTTAGAAGATTATTGTGAGCATGAGATTGACGATGGTTTCATCGCGGTTGGCATATACAGACACATGATGTCCTGACTATTGGCTTCTTTGTCTTTAATTTATTTTCATACACGTTGTACCGTGGTGTATAAGTAGGTATAGATTTATGGAAAACAAAATCTGTAAAACAGAATTGGATGATGTTATTTCATGAGTGTATAGTTTAACCCTCCAAGTAAAACGGGGGGTGTTATGGTTAACAATCTATGTATAATAACAAACAAAACGTGTATTTTTCTATACATCATCCCACTTAATAGAGAGTGAGCCTGTTGCCGTTAACCGTAAAAGTTCATGTTGGTGTACCACTTGCAGGCTAGACTAGCTTTAGGCCGAAAAATCTTTATGGGGACCCCCTCCCTTATGCACCCTGGTAGAATATGATAAATAGTGCGACTGTCTGAAGATCAGACACCATGAAGAGCTAAGAATCTTATTTTATTAATAGACTAGACTAGATATTTTTAGACAAGATATTTTGTTTCGATATGTACTCGTATCTTCATATTTTAATATCTTTTTACATCACTATAATGAGCATTATTTCGATAGATAATGCTGATATTAGACGAATTTTTGTAGTATCTTAAGTCGATTATAATAAGTTGAATTTCCTTAACTAGCTACCTGTAATAAATCTTCGTAGGAGAGGTATTATTTGTACTTGTTTAAACTTTTTTCACTCTACAACCCGATAATTAAATAAGCAAACTGTTTGCTTTGAGGACTTAACAAACATTTAAATTGGGCAAAAGCAAACAATAAACAATTCATAACAAGGTCCTGAGGGGTAGGCGAACTTTGCGAAGGTCTCTGTGATTTATTTACTTACATAGGTAATTCTGTCTTTACCCCTCAGGAGAAGTAAGAGAACTGGATGTACGAGTATAATTCACACGATATTTTGAATTCTCATTACAATCGACGAAAGAAAAAAAGATTTACCTGTGTAGATTATAATCAGACTCGTTGAATTACAAGGAAATTAAAAAATCTTGTCTGATTGATTTATTTTTTGAAGTTTTCAAAGCAAGTTATAACAAAGTATTTTAATATTCCAGCCTTCGTAATATCAGATAAACAATTGTAATGATGTTAAAAGTTCATAGTAAAAAAATGTAAGGTTCATTTTATTATTAAAAAAAATATTTTTATTTAAAGATTTTTGATTTAAACATAATTATTCTCAAGACAAAATCCGAATGTGTCAACAGTCAACCCAATTTTACAATAAACAAAATAATAACTCATCAAAAATTAACAAAGAATCGATTTCGTTTATTCAGTTTAGGCACATAAAGAGCACATATATGAATTTCAAAATTTTACAATTTATTGTCAAGTAATATTATAAAAATACTAAACTAAGTACATAAATAACCATTTGAAAATGATTCTTTCGCTGTTTCGGTAAATTGGTTTTCCTGAGAAGATACCAGCAAGAAACTCAGGTTGATTATCCATTTTCTTTTTTAATATTGTTTTGTTTACATTGTTACAATTAGTTTATATTGTATTATACGAGTGGCCAACAACAGAAGATTAGGGTGACCATGTAGTTTTATTATTAAGATATTCGTTTACATTAGTAGCCTTTCTTCATCAAACATTTTTTAACTACTATTTTAAACTTATTAAGAGGCATGTCAACCAAATCCTGAGGAAAATTTATTAATTTTTTAAGTTTATTTTTATTTCTTGTATTAAAATTATGGTTATCGGAATTTTTTTTGAAGAGCTCTATGCTCTTCCGTACATATAAGATGTTGTCGTAAACATATTGAGAAGCAACTGTTAAAATATTAATTTCTTTAAATAGTTCTTTCAGCGAGTCACGGGGTCTGAGTCTATAGATTGCTCGTAAAGCTCGTTTCTGTAATATGAATATTGTCTCAATATGAGCCCCACAGCAGCAGACCATTATGACATAACGCTATGAAAGTAGCTAAAATAAACTAATAGTGCCGTTTTTTCGTCAGTCAGTGACCTTATCTTTCTAACCTCATAGGCAGCTGAGCTAAGTCTTCCTGCCAAGGCTGTGATATGAGAACCCCATTGTAGTTTACTATCTAGAGTTATCGCAAGAAAAACTGTGGTATTGACTATTTGAACTAATTCATTATTCATAGTAATATGAGTATCCACCTGTCTAACAATGGGCACAGTAAATTTTACACATTTTGTTTTCTTCGCATTGAGCAGCAAGTTGTTACTTGTGACCCAATGCAATATTTCCGAAAGGGTCATTACATCGTCAAGAGCTACTTTTTGTCTATCACTTTTAAAAAATTAATGATGTGTCATCAGCAAATAATACTATTTTACAAAGATTATTAGTGAAATAAGGAAGATCGTTTACGTATATTAAGAATAAAAGGGGTCTTAATATCGAGCCCTGCGGTACTCCCATGACTAATGAGGCGCCAGAAGAGTCGGTGCCATTAATGTTTACTTTTTGTACTCTACCAGTGAGGTAATACTCAAGTAAGCCAAGTGAGGTGTTCGAAACACCATAATAACCTAATTTCAATAACAAAGTCTCATGATCAACACAATCAAAAGCTTTTGATAGATCACAAAATATACCAATGGCATCCTGATTTTCCTCCCAAGCATCAAATATATGTTTCACAACTGCAACTCCTGCATCCGTTGTGTTCCTGCCTTTAGTGAAACCAAACTGTTTGTTATGAAGTAACTTATTGTCTGTAAAATGTGAAAGCAATTGATTAAATATTATTTTTTTCAAAAATTTTACTGAGGGTTGGGATTATGGAAATAGGTCGGAAATTTGAAGGATCACTTTTGTCTCCAACGAATGATTTTACTGTGCTTCATAAGATTGGAATAAATCGTGGGTAGTCGACAAGTAAACAACAGTTTTATTTTGCTCCACTATAAAATTTAATTAAAAATATAAACAAGTCTATTTCTAGTGATTTAATGTACACACAATATAACTAGTTGTTACCCCTACCAGTGTGAGTGTTTGTTGAGCTACATACCAAAGTTTACTAGCGATGAATCACATGCAGGAGTCCATGTCAAGCCTGTCCATGTTGTCCCTGCTCCGTGAAGGTCTTGCGAGGTTTGAAGCCAAGCTGCAGCAGGCTACCAACACGCCATCCGAGCCAGTTCGAGGACTTTAAAGCACTTATTATGGAGTCCCTGAGGCTGCTGCAGTGTCAGTTTGAAAGACTTGCGCGTCAGGTTGACAACCTAGACATGCGTAGTCGGTGTGGGATACTTCTGGTGCATGGCCTACCGGAGGAGGACAACGAGGATACTACTAAGATTGTCACAAATTGCATAAAACACCAGCTGAAAATGTCCACATTCACTGCCCCCGCGATAAAGCGATGTTCCAGATTGGACCGGGTAACTACTAATAAACCTAGACCTATCCTGATCAAATTCGTCGACGTCTCTGTGAGAGACAAGGTATGGTTTGCTAAGACGTCGACGAGTACAGTGATGATCAGCCTAAAGTGTCCGACTCTACGAGGGCCAGACGTGCTGCAGCATCATTAAAAGAGTAAATTTTGTGTATACTCCTCTTATTCATGTCACTGCAGTAACCGTATATCGGTTCTAAATGGGATTACGCTGTTCACACTAATCATACCCACTATTTATCTTTATATTAGTATTGAAGTGACACTTGTGATGTGTATTGTCTAATAATGCTTGTTATCACTTAGTTTTTATATTTAACTTCACTCTGCTCACTCTAATTTACTAGTATCGTTCACTTAACTTTCTTTTCTGCCTCGGTGGCTCAGTCCCAGGTTCCAGGCTGAGGTCCCAGGTTCGATTCCGGGTCGATTCGAATTATTTGTGTGATCCACAAATATTTTCTATGTATAATATGTATGTATTAAGAAATATATAAGTATGTTTATCAGTCGTCTAGATCCCATAACACAAGCTTATATTAGCTTAATTTGGGCTAGATGACGTTGTGTGAGAATGTCCAAAAATAATTTATAAAAAAAAAATATATTTATTTTATATAGATTTTATGGGCGAGATTGATATTTGACATTGACGTGGCGTTAGTGACGTTCCATTGTTATTTTAATGTTTGTCCATTGGGACAGGCGAATGTCAATGGACCATACTGCCAATAATGTCTATAATAGTGTCATAGATTTACGTTTAGTTGTACGCAGAGGTTCCTAAGGCAGACAACTCGATGTTTCCGTTCGATTTTAAGCTTTTTTTGACTACGGAGGGTGTGAATAGTACAGTGCTCATTTTAATTATTACTTTAGTTAAGGTCTGTAGTGATATATTGACGGAATCTAACACACAACTGGCGGGTGGATAGTGGTTTAAGCTTGCTGGTGAGTGCTAATCTGCTCCCATTTAGTAATATTTATTTATTAATTGTCTTTTATTTTATTAGCTTCTTCTATGACTGATACCGATGATGTCAGTGTCTGCTTCCACACGGCCGCTAACGTGGACAGCAGTTTTGCTAGCATTTCGTCACTCAGCGATGCGTCTACGTCTCTACGCGATACATTGAACACACAATTTTCCTATGTACAGTCGGCCCCAAAAGTCGCTGAACACATTGAAACTTCCAAAACATCTGAACACTAAAAATGTCATAAGTCAGTGACGCAACAAGAGAACAAAATAAACTCAACATACAAAAGGTCCATAAAAAGCTGAGCACTAGTATTCCAAAAGTAGCTGAACACTAGTATTCCAAAAGTAGCTGAACATCATTAACATCATAAGTAGATTAACAAATCAATTTTCAATGTTGTTGCCTGTTAATCTAATTTTGGTTTTCTTGATGTAACACGAATTTTGGTCTTTTGACATGTAGCAAAATTTGAGAAAAGTTTTAAAGCTAAAATTAATCTCCATTGGTGCAGTGCTCCCTTTGCCTAGGTTATGGGCACAGCAGGAAGTACTGCAAGAGTACCGTGTCCACGTGCAGCCACTGCGGCGGCCTTCATATGAAGGCCAAGTGCCCGGAGCTGCAGGTGGGAACACAGACTTCCTGTTTTAACTGCCGTCGGGATACATTGGGGCCCACATGGGGCCTACACATGCACAGTAAGAATGAGATGGGACGAAATAGCACGGACAACCACTCAGTACTACTAAGGGCGTCTCGGGTGTTGCTACCCCATACAGAATCGTGCAGGCAAACCTAATGAAGAAACAGGTGGCAACCCAAGACTTCCTACTCGAGGCCTCCAGGCGTAAGGCATCCATAGCACTCATACAGGAGCCTTACATGGGCAGTGGGAAGAGGATGCAGGGATAAAAGGGCGTCAGGGTCTTCCAGAACGCTGGACAAGGAGATGGGACTGTAGAGGCGGCCTCGTATACTCGTCGTATACTCGATGCTAATCCATCGTCCTCAGGCCCCGATCATGGAGGTCGATGGTCCTGGGCGTAGTCACGTCTGCGGCGCCCTCGCCGCACACTTCGGAACTCGGCGGGGAGGGTACGCCTTCTTCACGAGCATTACCTGCTCGCAGAAGGAAACGGCCGCATTCCACTGACTCTCGCTAGAGACCATGGCTCGTAGCATGGTCTCCAGCGAGAGCGTATCTACGCCCAGGCCCACAACGAGGTCCCGGCACTGACTCGCCCATGCTGAGCATTCCACCAACGTGTGGAATGCCGTGTCTACGACGGAAGTCTCGCAGTGTTGACATGCGGGTCTGACCTCACGATGCATGCGAAACAGATACTCACCGAAGTTTCCGTGCCAGGTGATGATCTGTGTCGCACGATACGTGAGGCCACCGTGCTGCCTCTGCAGCCACTCCTCCATGATCGGTTTCACCGCCGCGATGAAACCGATCATGGAGGAGTGGCTATAAAATACCTACCTACTGTCGTCTACTGAATAATCTCTAGAACTAGTTAATAAACTAATGGATGCTAAGTTGGTCTATACAGGCTCCCTGATTATGTTTACAATGAAAGCACTATCCCTAGTAATTTGATTTTCTAGTATTCGTAACGACCCTCCAATTACCTGCCTATAAATTAGATTGATGAAATGAAATGCAAACTGAATAAGAATGAATGATACGAAATTGATATTCTACTTTGCTTTGGATTTCGTGATTTGTTTAGAATATTATAATAATGACTAGTGGTCGTCGGCGGGTTTGAATGTGTGTGTGATAGTGGGCAGTTAGTTAGGTTCCAGTATAGATTGGGAACCCAAAACCAAGAAATACTGAATGTTGAACTTTCGCGTTTCTTTATCTTTAATGTACTGAGAATTAACACGAATACCTATGGTGTAGATTTCCGTGAAGTATCTGTTTATATTTTTTTTTCAGGTTTTCACTCTGTTGTACTCGAATATCACTACATATATTATAAAACAAAATCACCTATTCTGTATGTACGCTTAGATCTTTTGGGAAGCGGGTGAAGCCGCGGGCGATGCGTTTTCCTTTCGAGATTGAACAATTTTGCTTTCGTCCGTCTGTCTGTCGGTATGTGTGTTCCGGGGTAGCAGCCACAGCTTTAATCCGATCTTCACGATCTTGGCACAATTTTTCCTTGATTTAATACTATTTTTTCAACGTGAGCTTTTTTGGATTGAGAGGAAAATGGGGGAAAAAGCTTAAATAATGTTTTTAATGCTCGCGAGGTCTACTGGTCGACTATAGGGCGACCACTAGTTTATATAATGACGTTGTATTTGTTTATAACAGTAAAATAATTATGTTATACTTAATTATAATGTAAAAAATAAATTCTTAAATGACAATTAGAAAAAAAATAGCCTTGAGAGGTCTTGCCAGATTCTTACTCATATGCTCTACCTTGCTTTGGGAATCTGGCAGTAAATGTACGTACATCTAAAATCACTCTTCTTTATTTTAATTTTGACTTTCATATGTGGTTTTTATAACGCGAATGAATAAACGCTTTTGAATCTTTGTACAGGCTTTACTGAAACAGTTATACCGCATTCGCAAGGGACTTTCACTGGTAGATTTTGTTAAATAAAAAATATAAATAAAATATGTTTGGACATTCTCACACAACGTCATCTAGCCCAAACTAAGCTATAAGCTTGTGCTATGGGATCTAGACGACTGATAAACATACTTATATATTTCTAAATACATATATATCATACATAGAAAATACCCAAACTCCGAAATAAACATTTGTGGATCACACAAATAATTTGATTCAACCCGGAATCGAACCTGGAACCTTAGAGACGGCAGTCACATGCTCATACCACTGCGCCACACTAGGCAGTTCATTATACTTAGGCAGAATTAATGAGAATACTGCAGGTTAACTTCTACTTTATTTGAGAAACTCAATATGTTATTATTCGACATCAAGTTAAGTTACGACCATTAACAGAGATTTAAAGTAATATTCTAGGGTTTAAATTCTAGGGTATGGCTAAGTGTGGGTTGTGCGATAAGGTGATGTAGATTGTCTTTAAACATTTTACGGCGCAGTGAAAACACTCTAATCTTCATTACCTTGCGTCTTAAGTTTTTACTAGTAGTAATAACAGAGGAATTTAGTTTGTTTTTGCAAATAAGCTACATGAAAATAGAGACTTTCTTAACGAAGATCGGGTTAAGTATAAAAATCAATTGTTAAAAAAAGATTAGGTACCTACCTATGCTTTAAACCACAATTTTACTATGACACGACTGAAGTAAAACTTTTTTAGCTCCTACCTACCTATACATACGAAAAATAACTGGCTATGAGACTAACTTTGAACTAATATTCCTCTCACCTTCCATTCGTCACGCCCGGTCACATTTTTCGTAACGCGCTCGTTAGGCATTCACCATCTTACTCCCCAAGTCCAGAGCGTGCGTACAGAAGCATTACTTTAAAAATATACATATTGACCATCACAAGCTCTAAGTATAAAGAACGCGGGTTTTTTTTACTAAAACCTATTTCTTGTGCGCTGGGACAATAAAACATTATCATCATCAACTGTAGCTACTTTATGTATAGTTAACTGAATCGATAGTTTCAAAGCCAATCAGCGTGTATACCATGAGTATGTGAATAATGTATTAAAACGCATAGCGTGCCCTAATGGCCCGTAAACAGGTTAAATCCGCTTCACGCGTGGTTCGTTTCATTTACGATATTTTGATAATGGAGTAATTTTATGCAGCTTTACTTCGAAATCCAAAACTGCATAATGACTTGGTGTTGGGCTTGTTTTATGCTAAGTACTCAGATGAAAGAGCCTGCAAATATATGCAGATCGCATGCGTGGGAAGTGGCAACAAGTGGCCGAGACGTTGATACCAAAATGAAAAATATGATTTAAATGTAACGAACGCCTGCGACTACGTTCGTATGGAATTTTCACTCGCCAAAAATCTTCTTTATGCTTCGTAGAGAACTGATGTGTAACAACAATTGTTTGCTCACCGAATACAACGGAAGGTCTTAAGAATAAGAAACTCGTTTCTCCCACTCTATTACCTACCTAATTGTAGCGCGATGTTATGAAGCTTTTCTCGATAGATGGACTATTCCATCCTGATATCATATACCTATGACATAATCCTGTGATATATACCTATATCGGCTAGATATAATATTTTGATGAATGAGGTGTCAAGTGAAAGGTTTTTTTATGAATAAATAAATATGTTACGACAATTCACACAACGCCATCTAGTCTCAAACTAAGCAGAGCTTGTGATATGAGTACTAAATAAACTGATATAAATACAAAAAAAATGTATTTAAGTAAATACATTTTTTTTAATACATACATACATATTATACGTATCTGCCTGCACACAAAGTTTGTACTATCGAGTCTACCGACCACGCCACCGAAGCAGTCTAATTATAATCTATTTGTTTGTCTACTCTCCATGGAATTGATCAATATTTTTACGTAACTCAGAAGTTTATCTCTTTGAATTTACAATGCGATTTACCTATCTACTTAATAATATGTTCTTCTGCTTATAAATTATTCTCACAATTCAATAATACAATACAGTCACCTTGGGGCGGGGCCCCAAGAGATTCGACTACGTCCTCGCCGTCCGCCCTGGACCCCAACTTGACCACGGTAACGCAGTGGCAAGTTGGGTGACCGAACGTCGATTTCGAGACTTGAGTGGCCAACATTGAGATGAATTGTGCTATCATGGATATGCCTGACGAGACCCCCGGTACTGACACTGCCCTTTCCCGGGCAGTCTCAGCCGACGACCTACCGCATGAAACACGGAATTCGATGCCTCTTGATTTGGGGGCTCGCGTCGCGCCGCCTAGTTGCAGCGCGACGTCGACGCCCCAAGGAAATGTTGCTGCTGGGACTGACGGTGGGTCAGCTCCCAGTAGTGTGAAGGTTAAGGGCCGTTCTGCTTCGCAGAAGAGGACCCTCGAGAAGGAGGGACCGCCACGCGACCGGAGTACTAGTTGCTCTGGATGGGGGTCCCTCCTCTCCAGCGATTCGGAGGAGGAGGTGCCGGTAAAGACGGTGCGCACGCGTCTCGGCGCCTACCGTATGCGCCCGCCAACACCACCCCCGTCATCTGTCCCGTCCCTGCGCAGTAGCAGGACCGCGCCCGCGCCCGCGCGGGAGATAATGAGTATCTTCTCCCGCATGAACGCGGCCATGCGGGGGAGTAAAAATATGTCGGGGAGGAAGAAGATTGTGGCTTCACTGGTGGATGAAGCCCAATCCTCCCTCGACAAGCTCCTCGAGCGGAGCGTCACAGAGGAGGAGGCGAAGCTCCGCAAGCAGGTTGCGAGCCTGGAGGTGGAGCTCACTGCCTCCCGAAAGGAGATGGAAGATCTCCGTCGGGAGGTCGCTGAGTTGACCAAAGCGGTCAAGGCACCTCCAGGTCCCATGCTACCTCCTCCTCTGACGGCTGGACCAGCGCCGAAGACGGCGCCTAGGACCGCGCCCACCATGGCGCCCGGCTCGCCGCCGAAGCCTGTACCGACTACGGTGCAGGTCCTGACGGCGATCGAGAGGCGCCTCGCGGTCCTGGAGGACCGGGCGTACCGCCCTCCGCTAACGCGCCCCGCGTTTTCATACGCGGCGGCTGTTGGCGGTGCTCCCGCTCCCGGTCCTAGCGGCACACCTGCTGTCCGCCGCCCCGCTCCGCCCCCGTCCGCTTCGGTGAGCCGGATACCGGCCGAGACCGCGGCCCAGGCGCGGAAGGCCAAGGGGCGCGGCAAGAAGAGTGGCACCCCTGCCGCCTCCTCTTCCTCTATCGTCGCTCCCGCTGCTTCCTTACACCCCTCCAGACGGGAGGGATGGGAAGTAGTGGGAGCCAAGAAGAGGAAGACGAAGGCCGCAAAGAAAGCGGCCAAAGCCGCCGCGGCGAAGGCGCCGAAGAGGCCCCGCCCTCCTCGCTCCACCGCCGTCGTCCTGACGGTGACGACGGTAGGTGTGGAGAAGGGGGTGGGGTACGCCGACGTACTGAGGACTGTGAAGTCATCAGTCAACCTCTCGGCCCTCGATATACAGGGGGGGCTCCGGTGCAAGAAGACACGCACCGGGGCTCGCCTCCTCGAGGTCTCCGGCGCCTCCAGCGGCCCTAAAGCTGACGCCCTAGCGGCTCAGCTTAGGGACGCGCTGGACCAAGAAGCCGTCCGCGTCACCAGGCCCACCAAATGCGCCGCATTGCGCATCACGGGTCTGGATGACGCGGCCACGACGGAGGAAGTTGTCTCCGCCGTCGTGGAGGCGGGCGGCTGCCCCCGTGACCAGGTGAAGGCTGGAGATATCTCCTTCGGCTCCACTGGTCACGGGATGACAGTCGTCCAGTGCCCCGTCGCGGCGGCACTGAAAGTGGCGGACGGACGAAGCCTCCTCGTAGGGGGCTTCCTAAAGGCGCAGGTGCACCTCCTTCGTGCCCGGGAAACCAGATGTTTCCGGTGCATGGTGGTGGGGCACTTAGGAGTGCAGTGTACAGCGGAAGTCACCGTGGGCGATCGGTGCTTCCGCTGCAGCCGGCCCGGTCACAAGGCAAGTGCCTGTGACGCCCCGCCTCGCTGCTTTAGATGCGAGGCGGAGGGCAAGACCGCGGATCACCGGGTCGGCAGCACAACCTGCGCCGCCTCGAGGCCAAAACCTCGTCCGTCCGCTGAGAGCGGTGGGGGTGCCGCCCTTGCGCGGCCAGTTGTTTCGCGGCGGGATGCGGTTATGGACGTCAATTAATGTCTGACGCCCGTATCCGTATCCTGCAAGTGAATTTGAACCACTGCCGTGCTGCTCAGGATCTTCTGTACCAGAGCATCCGGCAGTGGTCCATAAACTTGGCCGTGGTCGCCGAGCCGTACTACGTCCACCCGGGAAGCCCGGTGGACGAGGACGGCTCGGCCTGTTGTATCTTTGGGGGGTCCGCCGCAGACAACTCGCGCCTTGCGATCATTGCAAGGGGCCGCGGGTGTGTTGCGGCGGACTATGATGGGTTGGCAGTCGTGGCCACCTACATCTCGCCGAACATTGACGAGTCTCAGTTTGAGCTATGGCTCACTGAGCTCGACGTCGTCTTCGCTGCGTGCCGTCCTCGCCCTGTCCTGCTCCTGGGAGACTTCAACGCCTGGAGTGAGGCGTGGGGCTCCCGGGAAACCAGGGACAGGGGGAGGCTTCTTGAGGACTGGACCAGAACACGTGGTCTGGAGGTCCTCAACCGGGGGAATGTCGCCACCTTTTGGCGGCGGGGGGGGGAATCGATCGTGGACGTAACGTTCGCATCCCCTGACCTCGCCGCCCGTATTACAGGCTGGCGCGTGGAGGAGGGTGAGGAGACGCACTCGGATCATCGGTACATCCGGTTCGATGTCGTCCCCCCACCTGACCTCCCACAGCCGGTGGCAAATCCCCCGGATCCGCGTTGGGCACTTCACCATCTGGATCGGGAGGCTCTCCTGGAGGCATCCATCGTGCAGGCCTGGATTCCAGCGCCGGACCGGCCTGCCGATGTGGATGCCGAGGCGGAGTGGTTCAGGAGAGCCATGTCGCAAATCTGTGATGCGGCGATGCCTAGGGTTACACCCAGACCGGCCAGGAAGCAGGTGTACTGGTGGTCGCCGGAGATTGCAGAGCTGCGCGCAGCATGCATCTCCGCCCGCCGCCGGTACACCAGGTTTCGCCGGAGGCGTCGCCGCCCAGACGACGCGGCAGCCCGAGAGGCGGAGCTTTTTCAGGCATACAGGGAGGCTAAAGGTAATCTCCAGGAGACGATAAAGCGGGCCAAGACGGCGGCCCGCGAGGAGCTCCTGGAGACCCTGCAGCAGAACCCATGGGGGCGCCCGTACCTACAGGTCAGGGAGAAACTCCGACCTAGGGCGCCCCCACTGACCCAGAGTCTCCAGCCGCAGCAGCTGGAGCGGGTCATGGGCTCCCTGTTTCCGACGAGCGCGGAGGAGCACGTCCCTCCGCGCATGGCTCCGTCTCTGCCCGACGCGGATAGCACCAGCGAAGACGACGTACCCGAAGTCAGGGTGGGGGAGCTAGGTGCGGCAGTACTCCGGCTTAAACGCCGGAAAATCACTGCCCCCGGACCCGACGGCATTCCTGGCCGTGCATGGGTCCTGGCCCTCGAAGAACTCGGGCCTCGACTGATGGGGCTCTTTAGCGCATGCCTCGAAAGGGGCCAGTTTCCCAAGGTGTGGAGGACGGGGAAACTGGTCCTGATCCGTAAGGCGGGGCGGCCGGTGGACTCACCGTCCGGATACCGGCCGATCGTGTTGCTCGACGAGGTGTGTAAGCTCTTTGAGCGCATTATCGCGGAACGCCTCGTCGAGCATCTCACGAGTGTGGGGCCAGACCTGGCGGATAACCAGTTCGGTTTCCGTCGGGGACGCTCCACCGTGAGCGCGATCATGCGCGTGAAGAGCCTGACGGAGGAAGCAGTCTCGCAGGGCAAGGTGGTGGTGGCGGTGTCTCTTGACATCGCCAACGCGTTCAACACCTTGCCATGGAGCTGCGTTAGGGAGGCGCTCGTGTATCACGAAACGCCTCTCTACCTCCGTCGTATTGTCGGGGCCTATCTCTCGGAGAGGGCCATAGCTTTCCCCAGCTGGCTCGGGCCAGCTCGGCGAGATGTGTCGTGCGGTGTTCCGCAGGGGTCGGTCCTGGGGCCGCTTCTGTGGAACATCGGCTACGACTGGGTGCTGCGGGGTGCGTTGCCTAGGGGTGTCGGCGTAACGTGCTACGCCGACGATACCCTCGTCACGGCGCGGGGTGCAACGTACCAGGAGGCAGCACTCAAGGTCACGACGGGTGTTGCTCGAGTCGTGGGTCGGATACGGCAGCTGGGACTGGAGGTGGCCTTGCACAAGTCCGAGGTTCTGTGTTTTCACAGACCTCGGAACGGTCCACCAGAAGGTTCCAGCATAAATGTGGGAGGCGTTAGCATCGGCATCAAGCCCTCGATGAAGTACCTAGGGATCGTACTTGATAGCCGATGGAACTTCGGACCACATTTCCGAAGTTTGGTCCCCAAGGTGACGCAGGCATCGGTCGCGCTTTCGCGACTGATGCCCAACCTAAAGGGACCCAACGCCTCCTGCAGGAGACTGTACCTGGGGATCGTGCGGAGTATGGCCCTATACGGGGCTCCCGTATGGGCGGATAGGTTGGCGGTCAAGGGGAACGTGACTCTGTTAAACAGACCACTTAGAACCTTGGCCGTCAGAACCGTACGGGGGTACCGCACGATCTCCGGAGAGGCTGCATGTCTCCTAGCCGGGACCCCTCCATGGGACCTGGAAGCGAGAGCCCTTGCGTCATTGTTCCAATGGCGCAAGGAGGCGCTGGAGCGGGACCACAGGCCTGCGTCTCGAGAAATCGAGGACCAGCGGTCCCAACTCCGCCAGGATCTCATGGAGTCATGGAGGGTGCGACTTGAGCAACCCAAGGGGGGTGCCATCTTCATCGCGGCGGTGAGACCGATCATGGACGATTGGCTGCAGAGGCAGCATGGTGACCTCACGTACCGTGCGACGCAGATGGTTGCCGGGCATGGATGCTTCGGTAGCTATCTGTTTCGCATGCATCGTGAGGTCACACCCCGGTGTCAACACTGCGAGGTTTCCGACGACGACACCGCACTCCACACGTTGGTGGAGTGCTCAGCGTGGGCGAGTCAGCGCCGGGACCTCGTAGTGGGTCTGGGCGTGGATACCCTCTCGCTGGGGACCATGCTTCAAGCCATGGTATCCAGCGGGAGTAGGTGGAACGCGGCCGTGTCCTTCTGCGAGCAAGTCATGCTCGCGAAGGAGGCGGCCGGGAGGGAGAGGGAGCGTACCCTCCCCGCCGAGTTCCGTAGTCGGCGGCCAGGCCGCCCCAGACTACGCGACTACGCCCAAGACTATCGTCCTCCATGATCGGGGCCTGAGGACGGCGGGATCGCCACCCACCGTCCTTACAGAAGCAGGCTAGAAGGGTTGCGTGCTGCGGGGCCTTTGCCCCATAGCACGCAACCAGATTCACTCACTGACGCGGGATAAAACCCGACCCCAATGACGCGGGATTCTCGTCCCGACCAAACACCCGCAGAGACCACAGGGGTGGTCAAAGTCCGCCGGGCGCCACTGGACATACCCTCTGCTAGTAACCAGGGACGCCCGGCAACGGACGTTAGAGCGGCCGCGGCCTTGGGCCGCGGAATTAAAAAAAAAAAAAAAAAAAAAAAATACAGTCACCTTGTTATCAAATTATGCACGTTTAACTTAAAAGTGATTTATTTAAGTATCGCTATCTGGACACACGTAAAAATATTGGTGTGTCCAGATGACGAAAGAATACGATGTTCTATGGTTGATTTTCGCCAATTGACCACAAGTGTGTCCAGGCCTTCGTGTCGAGTTAGAGAGTAACCAGTCTTATTAAATCGTTTACATTGTGTGAATAGTTTGTATGATGTTGCACTTTATGCATTAGGAATAATAATACTCGTATTATAGTTTGACGTGAGTTGTAAACCAGCTTGACATGTTCGTGATTTTATTTCAGCACTTTCTCATAAAACTTGATCATTCTGGAGGATTTCCTTTTTATTTTATTTGCCCCAGCTTCTATTTTACGTTAATCCCAATTTTATGTTTCGGAAGGTGACCCCTTTTGGATTCGGACTCAGGGATCGGTTTCTACATGTATTTACTCTTAAGCGTTTATTTATTATTTTAGCTGGGACTCTTATTCGAAAATTAAGCAGTTTTAATATCGTTATTTTTTTATGAAAAATATAAGTACATAATCATCTTTATTGCAGGATACACGCCCATGTAATTTATTTACCCATTTAATAAATTATGTTTCAAACATAAAACATTAGTTTATTTATAACACAGACAGGTACTTAAAAATAACAATAAAATGTTATATACCTATTTGATAGCACTTAAATGCTCGTTTTTTTTTGTGGAGACCAAATTCAAGTATAAATAATAATGTGGTTGAACATTAGCATTTCCAATCACCTATTATCACCTCTTATTATTTGTACTACCAAAAAAAATAATACCGGAATGAGATTGTATGGAATGCCTCTGTCTACTGAGAAATAATTCGTTTTCGTTGGTGCATAAAATTATAATAATATCTTCATTTTAATCCACATTATAATCCATTGTTGAGATGAAACTAGAAAACCAAAAAAATAAAATTATATAGTCGGACCCGCACACAAAAGGTTCCGTACTAAAAATATAAAAAAAAATACGTTTGTTGTCCTCTTAAATATTTATTATATTCTGTTTTTTAGTATTTGATGTTATAGAGGCAACAGAAATAATATCATCTGTAAAAATTTCAACTTTCTAACGCGGTTCATGAGATACAGCGCAAGACAGACGGACGGACAGCGAAGTATCAGTAATAGGGTTCCCGTTTTACCATTTGGGTACGGTACCCTAAAAAACAAAGATTCTAAAAGTTTCATGTACCTACACTACCCACTAGTTACAGATGCATTATCACAGCATTTATTTTAAACACAATGTCAACTCTCCAAAAGGAACTAGGTAGTAGAAAAGTTGGCGTTTCATCGGGTGATTCATGAAGGGAACCGACGACGAGGTAGATTTATTGTACCAGCACCTGACATGTGACGTTTATTGCACCGAGTAGCCTCTCGATCTACGGAGCAATTTTGTTTCGGTTATGTAGTGAACGTGTTATTTGTCACACTTACCAACTTTGCATTTTACAATGCGATGTACATTGCATTTATTCACGCTACGGCAAATAGTACAATTCTTGTTTTAAAACTACTACTACCTACTACCTCGGTGGCACAATGGTACTATGTACGGACTGCCACACTCGAGATCTCGGGTTCGATTCCCGGGTCTGGTGGATAATGTATAATTCTCTTTAGAATTTTATCCAGATAATTATCCCAGAGTCTGGACCTTGTGCCCGGTAAATGGCAATAGGCTCGCCCCCTATTACATGGGACCTAACATAGCTGGCGAGATGTGGGTGTGTTTGCACACCTCTGCCTACCCCTTCGGGGAAAAAGGCGTGATGTTATGTTATGTTATGTTATGTTGTTTTAAAACCTACTAATATTATGAATAGAAAATATGTAGGTAATTGATTGTTTTTTTTTGCATTGAATAGGCTAAGAGACTACTCAACCGATTTTGAACATTCTTTCACAAAAATGTAGAAAGGTCATACATACATTGTCCCTGAGTCCTATAGGCTACATTTTTCAAGGTAATTAAGAAGGACAAAACTATGGGTTATAACCGACGGAGTGCTGGTAATCAGCTAGCCAAAAATTACTTGGCTTTTTAACTAAGCGATTCCATATTTATATATTATTTAGGTAGGTTCGTCTTGGGTCACTTAGATAGGCACCTGGATGTCTAATCTGATGTTTTTGTAACGCAAAAAGATTCTGACACGTCTCCACGGGATTTTTGTTGCTATAATAATCGCTGCCCATCACAAAGATTATCTCAAAGTTAATTGAATTGAAATAAATGAACACTTACCTAATAGTAGGTAGATATGTACTCGTAACTAGTCTGGCCATAAATACCTACTGTTACATTAAAAGTTTTCTTTTTTTCAACTTTTTAATTATTTTGAATTTGGAACACGTATATTATTTCACAAACTTCTTTCGATTTCGCGCCATTTCACTTATTTTTTCGTGTTCATTATCGAATTACAATATGGAATGGGGTGTTAAAGAAAATAGGATCGCAGTGATCGCCTTGCACAAAGTGGGTATGGAGCCGTGCGTCGGTCATATTCCAGACACTTCAAAATTGGTATCAGCCGTATGTTCGTATATTGTACTATCAATAGACACTACAACACTTTGTCGAAGACCAGAAAAGATCGGGGCGGCCGCGTGCTGTTAGAATTATAAAGGCTATTAATGCTGTTAAAGCCAGAATTCGTCGAAACCCCATAAGGAAGCAAAATATCTTATCGCGAGAAATGAAGATTCCCGCTAGGACTCTGTCACGTATTACAAAACAAGACTTGAAGCTCGGTGCTTATCCTCGATATACAGGACATGCCCTAAATCAATCTTTACGATAAAAGAGAGTGGATCGATCAAAGCGCCTTTTGTCGCGATACGCAGGTGAAAGGGACAGAAATATCCTCTTTACCGATGAAAAAAATTTCATGATTGATGAACACAACAATTAGCAAAATGATAAAGTGTACGCTCACAGTTCTAAGGAAGCTGCTCAAGTGGTCGGAAAGGTACAACGTGGTCATCATCCTGCGTCAGTGATGGTTTGGTGGGTCGTGTCTTATCAGGGAGTCACAAAACTACATTTTTGTGAAAAAGAAGGTAAAACCTTCAACCAAAGTGTATCAAGATATTGTCTTGGATCATGTTGTGAAACGTCTCAGCAATACACTTTTTAAAAATATACCTTGGACTTTCCAGCAGGTCTTTGCTGTGAGACGGATTAGACAGTTGACAGATGTAGCTACTGCTAGGCTAGTTTACTTTGGTTACTTCCATAGCTTGATGTCCTATGGAATACTACTTTGGGAAAATGCAGCAGATATAGAAATATTTTTTTATATTACAAAAGAGGGCAGTCCGTGCCATTTATTTTTAGGTAAGAGAGATTCTCTTAGGGAGCGATTATAGATATTAATGTTTTAACTGTAGCTTCCCAATATATATTTGATAACATACTGTATGTCAGAAAAAATATATCTAGCTATAGTAAAGTAAGTGACGTTACAGACAGAAATCTACGTAATAAAAATAAACTACTCCCTTCGTGTTATCGGCTTAGCAAGGTTAGTCATTCTTTCAAGGGGGAAGGTATACGCTTTAATAATAAATTGCCTGAATCGGTCCTTTGTATGCCCGACAGTAAATTTAAAACCTTTATAAAGACCACTTTATGTCAAAAAGCATATTATAAGACAGTTGATTACCTTAATGATAAAAGTGTCTGGCTTGAGCATGGTGCAGGTGCCTCCTAAAATGCCGTAATTGTAGCATATTTTGTACTTAGGTGACAATATTTTTTTTTTTTTTGTTGCATTATACACTCTTTTTGATTCTGACACGAGACCAATGTACATTCGTCCACATTTAGTCTTAAGAAAATGTGTAAATGAGTAAATTATTGAAAAAGAGTGACCGAGAGTTTTATTGCTAGGTTCTTTCTCTCGGTACTACTTATTGCTTTGTGAATCTGGCATTACATGTAATTATAGAAGCAATGACATTTTTTATTTTAAGTACCTACTTACTGACATTTGTAAGAGCCATTTAGTGACCTATACAAATAAATAAATCATTTCATTTCATTTCACACGGCGACATTGAGTCTCTTAAAAAATCTTTGGAGCAAGCAGTGGCAAAATTTCCCTTGGAAAGAAAGCGTAAATCCATAGATTCGTTGCCAAACAGATTAAAGGCCTGTATAAAAACCAAAGGTGGCCATTTCGAATAAAATATATTTTATTATTTTCTAAGACTAATAAATATGTAGGTATAAATTGCTTTTCATTTGTAACAAAACTTATTGCTGGACCAGGTATATAATATGTTACATGTAAAAGTACAAGCACAAGTGTAGAGGGGCTCAATAACATGGCTTTGTAAGGATTGTTGAATTCCCAAGACGGCAAGAAAACGTTTATTAGTAAAAACAGTGAAAGGAAAGGTCGTGCCTTGAGGGAAACAACAGATGATACAAAGAAATCTTTCAGGAAAAGTATACGAACTCACTCATGTGACTAGGCTAAATAAATATAGCGATGTTTTGATCTTTCGATTACGTGTGTGCGTGAGTTAAAAGATAAAAAGATTAAGTAGAAGATGGTTTATGTGTTCCATAGTGAAATTTTAATTTTACTGAATAGGTACGTACATGTCGCGGGGCGTAAGCGGAGCTTTGCATTTGTGTAAGTGACCACGAAAAGTAGAGTAAAAACTCTTTTTGTAGTTCTGTGTACAACATATATTTGTGTGTAAAAGAGGTCACATTATTCGTTTACGTAAACTGCACTCACACAAAATGCAAAGGTCCGCTTATCCTTCGCAAGCTGTACCTATTTACCAACCAAATACCAAAAAAAAAGTCGAACAGACGCCAAGTCTATTGCGCGTTACTCAAAAAAGTCAGTTGGTAACCATTCTGTAATTCGAATTATAAAAGTTATTATTTTGTTAAAACTGAACACAATAATGCTAGTATTTTATAGTAATGTTCAGTTAAGTGTTCTCGTTATGGTAAGACATTCATTACAATGGCGAATAACGCATTGGTAATGAACAGCCAGAATACTATTTCAGCAGTTTTACAAGTAGATAGGATCACGCGATTTATGAATCCATTGTCCGTACCAACTATTCTCATTAACGTCTACGAGTTGGGCGCTGCAGCGGAATATATGGATTATTTTTGTTGCAAATTTACCCCTTTTGTAGTGCAGTTGTACTGTTATTCATATATTCTGCTTGACTGTACATTTAAAAAGCGTCGTCAATAGTGGTTTATCTTATAACAATTTAGGTATATCTATAATAAGAAGCCTTTTAAGTGTTTCCATCGCGTGGAAGTCAAGAGAACTCTTGGATGTAAAATTTAAGTTTCTTTTAGATATATCTAATTCTTTGCTTAGTCAGCACAAACAGACTATCTTTTACTGGCTTTCTAGAAAAGAACACCACATTTTTGCTCCGCCGGACACTACACAAATTGAAAATGGAAACCAGTTATCTAAAAGAAAGTAAAGTTCCGCAAACATTTTCATCGTTATTGTTTCGATTCTCCTACGAGTCTACGATTTTTTGTCAATTTACAATTTTATTATAGAAGTGTTAGTAATTATAAAAATGCTAATTTGTATTAACTGTCTGCCACTATTTTTGATAGCTTTTGAACAGTAAGCATCGCTGCCAAAATTATGGAACGAAATATTAACGTATATTTAGACCACGTGTAGCTCCATCCATCGCAGTAATTGCTGACAGGCGGAAGATAGCTGGAGAGTTATGACGTCACATAATGTGCTAATGACGTCATAACTGCATTGCCACGGGCGCTGGCTGACTTACGCCTCTCAGTGGAGTGCAATGGATGCGATGCAATTTACTTAGCAAATCACCTGTACGAGACATTTTAACTGACTTAACAAAGTGACTTCTTATTATTATAATCAAACTTCGTCAAGTGGCTCAATCTGCTGGATTTCTATCTTTTCTTCTGTTATGATAGGGCTCGATATGTTTTTTCTATTGTTATTTGTCATCTATTCATATAATGAGCCATAACTATGACACTTACAATTTAGTTACACAGCACCTCTCAACCAAGTCCCAATGTCTTCCCTGAGTCAGTCATAACTGAAAGGGAAAATATTAGAGTATAGACACAGAATAGGGAATAGTATAGTAGGGAATACTTACATACAGAACTTGCACTCCGACGTTAATTAAAGCACATTCTTTTGTTTACAGAGAACATCATTATCATTCGAACGTTAGGGTTGTCCAGTAAAGTAAAATATATACCAGCATAATTTGATCAATAATTATGACGTTAATGCCTCAATATCAACTCTATGGTCAATGCCGTGTCACAAACAAGAGACAACCCTTACTGATTTACAACTTCAAGTTGTCGCTGACGTCACGTATTTTTTGCGGTTGTTAGGCGAGTGACATAGGCCTGGTACAGGTACCTAATTGTACTTTAGCTAATTATACATAGGTTTATAAATATATATACATTCAGTCAACAAAGTATCGAGAATGGATGATTTGTTTATGGTTCCAAATTCAAATTTTTTTTTTTGTTGTTGTTAGATTGGCACAACCATAGAGATATTATAAGAGTAGAGGTGGTGTAATACAATTTTTCTATTAGACAAAGTGTGACTCTTCGCGGGTGTGAAGGAGTGGTGAGGAGGGGTATAAGGAACCTTAGTCCCGCCCACTTCTTTATTTTCCATCTCGCGGTCAATAGCAAAACTACTTACTTCATTAAAATGTCAGTTTACTACGTAGTTTTAACTATCTCACACTCCTAACAGAGACGTAGTCAGATTTCTGGTACAAAGGAGTTTTATATTTTTTGAATTGCAAATATACAACTCGTGCGAATTAACATGGCACCTGGCTCTAACGTATGACGTTTAAAGTAATAAGTGCAAAAAAAACTACTATACTTCTTTGTAGGCATGGAATGAAATCACAATAACTGGTTATAAATCACGTGATTTCACCAATCATAGATCACTGCGGTAACAGGACTGGGAACTCACGGCGATTGTGATTGTAAACAGTGTTTCGTATCGTATCGCAGTTCACACCGTTCTTCGGTGACTGTGAACAGTGATTCGTATCGTATCGCAGTTCACACCGTTCTCCGGTGACTGTGAACAGTGATTCGTATCGTATCGCAGTTGACGACACTCACCGCTCTTCGGTGACCGCACTCAGTCACGTCACGGTCGCTCTCGCGCTAGTAATTCACCTCTGCCTAACCCTCCGGGGATAAAGGCGTGATTGTATGTATGTTGAACTTTTGAGGGCTCCAACTACCCGTAACGACTACCATAGATATTCGTAAGGCAACCGGGACCGACGCGGCTTAACGTGCTCTCCGAGGCACGAAAATATCCAGACCGATGCAAATAGACATATTTCATGCATTTATATTTGCACTGAGCGGGAATCAAACCCGCGCCTCCTGCGTGGCAGTCGCGTGCACTACTGCCACGCCACGTCACGGAGGCTGTCGAAAGTGTGGCAGAGAAAACTTAATAAAAACCAATCTATACTTATAATAAATCTGTAGAAGTGAAAATTCTGTACATTGAAGATATCAAAAATCGATAATGGCCTCTTTAACTTTTGCAAAATCCTACCAGTTCAAACTCAGGTAAAGTATATGTTATTAAAAGAAAACTATCACGATCAAAAATATTGAATCAAAATAAAACATCCTGTATATACTCGGGCTGTAGCTCGAAACAAGTTATGCACACACGGCGCAAATAATACCTACGGTGAGCGAACGACTGCTTACCTAGTTCCTAGATTTATTAACGAACTACCGCCGGAATTGCAATGTTTGGACAGCGTTGTACCCCAAAATGTAAAACACAAGTTAAAAAACCACTTTCTAAAATCCCTAACATCATGAATATTGAAGTACCTACCTATAATGTATATTTAGCATTTAGCTGTGAACGATGTTTTTTTTTTATTCCGTTCGCTGTTATTTAGTCAAGATTAGTTATAATGTAGTATATTGTAGTAGACTCAAATGAGTATTAGTTATAAACCGCAGAGGTTTCTATAATGCTCATGCACGATTTGATATTGTTATTATTTTTTATATGATAAATAAATAAAAAAAAAGAAAAAAAAAAAAAAATAAATGGCAGGGGGTGTTACTAGACCGACACAGAACCCAAAAATGTGATTTAAAAAATTTTTGTCTGTCTGTCTGTTCAGGCATCACGCAAAAACTACCGGTTCGATTACGATGAAACTTGGTATAATTATTATTTAATATCCTGGGCACCACACTGGGTACTTTTTATCCCGGAAAAGTATATACAATAAAAAACAAACTTAATTTTGCGGTTCGATACCTAGATTCGATACCTCATATTTTCGTACCTTAAGATGAATTTTTATGGTACTCGTATAATACAGAATATAATAGAATATATAATAGATAAACTGGCGTAGGGGGCTTTATGAACGCAATAAATTTCAAAACAATGGTTTTTAGAACTTTTGTCTGTTTGTCTGAATGTTTGAACACGCTAATCTCAGAAACGATTTGATTTTTTGATTTGAATTTGCGGTTTGGTTTTCAATCGCTTCATAAATAAAAAAGTTATGTAGATCTAAAGTAACACGCAGGCGGAGCTGCGGGCAACAGCTAGTAACAAATAAAGTTCCAAACGTAACAATAACAAAAACTCAGTAACAAATTACTCAAACGGAACGAAATGTGCAACGGCGAGTGTGACGCTGAATTGACGCTCTGACGCTACCGGTCTCGCCGGACGATAGCGGGGCCCCGCGCTGGGAAACGGGAGGAGAGTTCTTTTAGAGTCAGGTGCCATGTTAATGCGCACGGCTTGTACCTGTCTCAAACTGAACTGTCGAAATTTGCCGTAGGGGTTATACCCACGTCTGAGGACGGCGGGATAGCCACCCACCGTCATAACACTTTTCCCTTAAGCGCTCGGCAATGGACGTATGAGAGGCTGCGGCGTTTGGTCGCGGAATTAAAAATGGATGGTCTCAAAATATACTATTTTCTCGTTTTTGTACATATTTCGTTGCTACTCCGCTCCTATCATTTTTAGCGTGATGTTATATTATTATAGTCTATAAATTTGCTGACGTGGAGGTTCCTTATTACAAGCATGTGCCTGACCCAGTTCTTTAATTAAATTTAATATTTAGCCATACTTTGAATAATAATATTCAATTGTACAGCCCATTATGAAACAGTCGTAGGAAACTTGTCTTGTAAAATTATCAGTTTCTAATTGCGGCCCTGTATTTTTGAAGTTTTATGTTTATTGTTGCCAGTTGTCAATAGATGGCGACTTAGACGTGGACGGCTCTATAAAACTACAGAGAAATATTTTAGCAATTAAAAATCACTTACGAGTTAACGTTGAACGAATTCCTGTATATTTAATTAGTATAAAATGTTAATAGTAAAATATAAGTAGCTATTTAAATTACGTGTTCGTGAAACAAAACGCCGCCATCTATCTTCGAGTAGTAATATATTTGAAGATGTCAAAAAGGTCAAAAGTGAGAGATTTTTCTAGAACAATTCTAAAAAAAATACAATTAAAATTACTTACGCATGAAATGGGATGCGATTTTTAGCATCAGAACGTCTATCTGAATATTTTTTACATGATAGAACACAACACTTCATTGTTATCTTCTTTTATCCTTTTATTTCCACAAAAATTACTGAACGTCACAGAATATACATGTACGAAAGCTGATAGTACACTGATAAGCCACGCCCACTTTTTGAAATCACACGCAAATTTTAAGTCGTCAGTGCTCACTTAAAGATTGCACTGTGCACAGTTGCTTATGGCATGTCCTCTCTTATAATACGTCCATGGGCCCAACTGTTTTCCATTTTGGCGCGGACTTTGAGTTGCATCTGTTATTTATATTAAATACAGTGCTGTTTTTAGTTATATCAAATCTTGTGTGTACTGCGAATTTCATAATGGACAAAAACATCGAACAAAGAGTTTGTCTTAAATTTTGCACCGCCAATGAAATTTCGTGTTCGGAGACACTGAAAATGTTACAGAAGGCTTACGGTGAAACGACTTTATCAAAAACACGTGCTTATGAGTAGTACAAAGCGGTCAAAAGCGGTAGAGATGTGATGGAAGATTTGCCTAGCTCTGGTAGGCCATCAACGTTTGCAACTGAAGTTAACATCGCAAAAGTGAAGGAAATAGTGACTGAAAATCCTCATTCAAGTTTGAGGGAGATAGCCGCCGAACTTTCTGTAGCTCACGAGTCGATCCGTCCCATTTTAACTAATCATTTGGGTATGAAACGAGTTGCCACTCGGCTAGTCCCAAAAGACCTAAATTTTTTTCAAAAACTCAATCGCATGAGAGTTGCTGAGGACATGCTAGAACGAGTCAATTCCGACCTAACATTCATGAAACGCATTGTTACCGGTGACGAGACGTGGGTTTACGAGTTTATTTATTTATTTTTATTTATTTATTTATATAAAGGAACAACAAACAGCTACATTATGTAGAGTTTGACATGCAAACTAGTCAACAAGCTTCGGAGTGGCGCCTTCCAACTGAACCAAAACCGAAAAAACCACGCCAAAGTCGATCTACAGTCAAAGTCACGTTGACTGTTTTCTTTGACTATCGCGGTGTTGTGCACTCGGAATTCTTGCCGGAAGGTCAAACGGTAAATAAAGAATATTTTTTGAGCGTTATGCGGCGTTTAACAGAGAAAATTCGACGAAAAAGGTCAGATTTGCGGAAAGAAAATTATTGGATTTTGCACCACGATAATGCGCCTTCGCACAAGGCTATTATTGTGAAGGAATTTTTGTTCAAACACTCAACAAATACCATCGAGCAACCATCATATTCACCAGATATGGCTCCAGCTGACTTTTTTCTTTTTCCTAAACTCAAATTACCACTTCGTGGCACCCGTTTTCAATCGGTAGAAGACATAAAAGAGCATTCGTTGGCGTAAGTGTATCGTTTCTGAAGGAGCATACTTTGAAGGTGACACAATAAATTTGGATGAATAACAAAAATGTTGTGTATTATTGATCTTTTCCCGGTACTTTCTTGACAGAGTAGTATATAATAATAATATAAGAGATATATTTAAATGCACAGCAAAAAACTTATCGCCCCTCAATTTACAAAACGAAGGTTTTTTGATTAGCAGTTAAATACTACCCATAATATAAGAATTATACCTACTTACATTTTATTTAAACTAATAAATAGCTTGAAAGTTTGCACAGCCGATAAACATCGCCATACAGCGCAGAAATGCTGCCGCCACGATGGGCACCCTACCAACCACGGAGTTCAAACTACTTACACCTTTTTTTATTTAGTATTAATTTAGATTTTAGATGATTATAAATTTCAATATTTACTATATGTGTGAGAAAATAAATTTACTACTTACTTGAAAGTCGTTAATGGATCTTGAATTTAATTTAATTTCATTATATCAGAAATTCGTCTGTTGTATATCCGATACAAATATGGAAAAATAATGGTAAGTACCTATATAATTGTGTGTCTACGATTATTTAACTAAAAGTAATAGTGAAGACCTGAAACAAATTACATTAGATAAGCATCATTCCTCTTCATACATGGTACGTAGACTTATAAAAGTAGTAAGCACTCCATTAAAAAGGTCGTTCGTAAGGATTTTGTTGTTGCCAGTTTTCCTACGGGATTCCAAAAAAAGAAGAAAAGGTCGTGTAATTTGTCTTTACTTGGACGATTTATGTAGGGATCACCAGACCTAGAGAGCAGTCGCCTGAGACTGTGCTCTCGGAATGAATTGTTGATTAAAACCGTCCTATAAGGGAATCCCGCGGAACTGATACTATCGTTATGGGCGCTCTACACTAGATGGTCAAGTGCCACGGTAACGCAGTGGCAAGTTGGGTGACCGAACGTATTTAGTCTGAACTTGTGATTGGCCAAATTTTTTGCGATTTTCCTGCTATGGATAACATCGAAGATACCTCCGGTCCCGACACTGCCCTTTCACGGGCAGTGTCAACCGACGACATTGCGCACTCAAACTTGATACTGATGCCTATGGATTTGGGGGCTCGCACCGCGCCGCCTAGTTGCAGCGCGATGTCGACGCCCCAAGGAACTGATGCTGCTGGGACTGACGATGGGTCAGCTCCCAGCAGTGTGAAGAAGAAGGGCCGCTCTTCTGGGACGAAGAAGAGGACCCTCGAGGAGAAGGGGGGGCCGCCGCGCGACCGTAGCACCAGCTGCTCCGGGTGGGGGTCCCTCCTCTCCAGTGATTCGGAGGAGGAGGTGCCGGTGAAGACGGTGCGTACGCGTCTAGACGCGTACAGAAGGCGGCCGCCAACTCCTCCTCCGTCCTCGGTCCAACTGTCCCAGCGAAGTCGCCGGGAAATCGGTGGGCCGCCCGCGCGGGAGCTTATGAGCGTTTTTGCCCGCATGAACGCGGCCATGCGGGGCAACAGGAACGTGGCGGGGAGGAAGAAGATTGTGGCTTCACTGGTGGATGAAGCCCAATCTTCCCTCAACAAGCTCCTCGCGCGGAGCGTCACCAAGGAGGAGGCGAGGCTCCGGAAGCAGGTGACGAGCCTGGAGGCGGAGCTCGCTGCTTCCAGGAAGCAGATGGATGACCTGTGGCGGGAGGTCGCTGACTTGACCAAGGTGGTCAAGGCGCCTCCCGGTCCCATGCTGCCGCCTCCTCCTCCGACGGCTGGACCAGCGCCGAAGACGGCGCCACCCACGGCGCCCACCACGGCGCCCACCAAGGCGCCCGCCACGGCGCCAACCACGGCGTCCACCAAGGCGCCCACCAAGGCGCCCACTAAGGCGCCCACCATGGCGCCCACCACGGCGCCCAACACGGTGCCCGGATCGCCGCCACAGCCTGTGCCGACTATGGTACAGGTCCTGACGGCGATCGAGAGGCGCCTCGCCGTCCTGGAGGACCGGGCGTACCGCCCTCCGCTAGCACGTCCCGCGTTCTCATACGCGGCGGCTGTTGGCGGTTCTCCCGCTCCAGGACCAAGCGGCACACCCGCTGTCCACCGCCCCGCTCCGCCCCAGTCCGCTCCAGCGTACCGGTTGCCGGCCGAGACCGCGGCCCAGGCGCGGAAGGCGAAGGGGCGCGGCAAGAAGAGCGGCACCCCTGCCGCCTCCTCTTCCTCTAACGCTCCCGCTGCTCCTTTACATCCCTCCGGACGGGAGGGATGGGAGGTAGTGGGGGCCAAGAAGAGGAAGACGAAGGCCGCCAAGAAAGCGGCCAAGAAAGTGGCCAAAGCCGCCGCGGCGAAGGCGCCGAAGAGGCCCCGCGCTCCTCGCTCCACAGCCGTCGTCCTTACGGTGACGACGGAGGGTGTGGAGAGGGGTGTGGGGTACGCTGATGTCCTGAGGACCGTGAAGTCCTCAGTCAACCTCTCAGCCCTCGATATCCAGGGGGGTCTCCGGTGCAAGACGACACGCACCGGGGCTCGCCTCCTCGAGGTCTCCGGCGCCTCCAGCGGCCCTAAAGCTGACGCCCTAGCAGCGCAGCTTAGGGACGCGCTGGACGCAGAAGCCGTCCGCGTCACCAGGCCCACCAAATGCGCTGCATTGCGCATCACGGGTCTGGATGACGCGGCCACGACGGAGGAAGTAATCTCCGCCGTCGTGGAGGCGGGCGGCTGCCCCCGTGACCAGGTGAAGGCTGGAGACATCTCCTTCGGCACCACTGGTCATGGGATGACAGTCGTCCAGTGCCCCGTCGCGGCGGCACTGAAAGTGACGGACGGACGAAGCCTCCTCGTAGGGGGCTTCCTAAAGGCGCAGGTGCACCTCCTTCGTGCCCGGGAAACTAGATGTTTCCGGTGCATGGTGGTGGGGCACGTCGGAGTGCAGTGCACAGCGGAAGTCACCGTGGGCGATCGATGCTTCCGCTGCAGCCGGCCCGGTCACAAGGCAAGTGCCTGTGATGCCCCGCCTCGCTGCTTTAGATGCGAGGCGGAGGGCAAAACTGCGGACCACCGGGTCGGCAGCACAACCTGCGCCGCCTCGAGGCCAAAGCCTCGTCCGTCCGCTGAGAGCGGTGGGGGTGCCGCTACTGCACGGCCAGATGTTTCTCGGCGGGATGCTGATATGGACGTCCATTAATGTCTGACGCCCATATCCGCATCCTGCAAGTGAATTTGAACCGCTGCCGCGCTGCTCAGGATCTTCTGTACCAGAGCATCCGGCAGTGGTCCATAAACTTGGTCGTGGTCGCCGAGCCGTACTACGTCCACCCGGGAAGCCCGGTGGACGAGGACGGCTCGGCCTGTTTTATCTTCGGGGGGTCCGCCGCAGACAACTCGCGCCTTGCTATCATTGCAAGGGGCCGCGGGTGTGTTGCGGCGGAATATGATGGGTTGGCAGTCGTGGCCACCTACATCTCGCCGACACTGGACGAGACTCAGTTTGAGCTATGGCTCACTGAGCTCGACGTCGTCTTCGCTGCGTGCCGTCCTCGCCCTGTCCTGCTCCTGGGAGACTTCAACGCCTGGAGTGAGGCGTGGGGCTCCCGGGAAACCAGGGACAAGGGGAGGCTTCTTGAGGACTGGACCAGAACACGTGGTCTGGAGGTCCTCAACCGGGGGAATGTCGCCACCTTCTGGCGGCGGGGGACCAGCTCGGTCGTGGACGTATCGTTCGCGACCTCTGCCCTCGCCGCCCGTATTACTGGCTGGCACGTGGAGGAGGGTGAGGAGACGCACTCGGACCATCGGTACATCGGTACATCCGATTCGATGTCGTCCCCCCACCTGACCTCCCACAGCCGGTAGAAAATCCCCCGGATCCGCGTTGGGCACTTCACCATCTGGATCGGGAGGCTCTCCTGGAGGCATCCATCGTGCAGGCCTGGATTCCGGCACCGGACCGGCCTGCCGATGTGGATGCCGAGGCGGAGTGGTTCAGGAGAGCCATGTCGCAAATCTGTGATGCGGCGATGCCTAGGGTTACACCCAGACCGGCAAGGAAGCAGGTGTACTGGTGGTCGCCGGAGATTGCACAGCTGCGCGCAGCATGCATCTCCGCCCGCCGCCAGTACACCAGGTTTCGCCGGAGGCATCGCCGCCCAGACGACGCGGCAACCCGAGAGGCGGAGCTTTATCAGGCTTACAGGGAGGCTAAAGGTAATCTCCAGGAGACAATAAAGCGGGCCAAGACGGCGGCCCGCGAGGAGCTCCTGGAGACCCTGCAGCAGAACCCATGGGGGCGCCCGTACCTACAGGTCAGGGAGAAACTCCGACCTAGGGCGCCCCCACTGACCCAGAGTCTCCAGCCGCAGCAGCTGGAGCGGGTCATGGGCTCCCTGTTTCCGACGAGCGCGGAGGAGCACGTCCCTCCGCGCATGGCTCCGTCTCTGCCCGACGCGGATAGCATCAGTGAAGACGACGTACCCGAAGTCAGGGTGGGGGAGCTAGGTGCGGCAGTGCTCCGGCTTAAACGCCGGAAAATCACTGCCCCCGGACCCGACGGCATTCCTGGCCGTGCATGGGTCCTGGCCCTCGAAGAACTCGGGCCTCGACTGATGGGGCTCTTTAGCGCATGCCTCGAAAGGGGCCAGTTTCCCAAGGTGTGGAGGACGGGGAAACTGGTCCTGATTCGTAAGGCGGGGCGGCCGGTGGACTCACCGTCCGGATACCGGCCGATCGTGTTGCTCGACGAGGTGTGTAAGCTCTTTGAGCGAATTATCGCGGAACGCCTCGTCGAGCATCTCTCGACGGTGGGGCCAGACCTGGCGGACAACCAGTACGGTTTCCGTCGGGGACGCTCCACCGTGAGCGCGATCATGCGCGTCAGGAGCCTGACGGAGGAAGCAGTCTCACAGGGCAAGGTGGTGGTGGCGGTGTCTCTAGACATCGCCAACGCGTTCAACACCTTACCATGGAGCTGCGTTAGGGAGGCGCTCGTGTATCACGAAACGCCTCTCTACCTCCGTCGTATTGTCGGGGCCTATCTCTCGGAGAGGGCCATAGCTTTCCCCAGCTGGCTCGGGCCAGCTCGGCGAGATGTGTCGTGCGGTGTTCCGCAGGGGTCGGTCCTGGGGCCGCTTCTGTGGAACATCGGCTACGACTGGGTGCTGCGGGGTGCGTTGCCTGAGGGCGTCGGCGTAACGTGCTACGCCGACGATACCCTCGTCACGGCGCGGGGTGCAACGTACCAGGAGGCAGCACTCAAGGTCACGACGGGTGTTGCTCAAGTCGTGGGTCGGATACGGCGGCTGGGACTGGAGGTGGCCTTGCACAAGTCCGAGGTTCTGTGTTTTCACAGACCTCGGAACGGTCCACCTGAAGGTTCCAGCATAAATGTGGGAGGCGTTAGCATCGGCATCAAGCCCTCGATGAAGTATCTAGGGATCGTACTTGATAGCCGATGGAACTTCGGACCACATTTCCGAAGTTTGGTCCCCAAGGTGACACAGGCATCGGTCGCGCTTTCGCGACTGATGCCCAACCTAAAGGGACCCAACGCTTCCTGCAGGAGACTGTACCTGGGGATCGTGCGGAGTATGGCCCTATACGGGGCTCCCGTATGGGCGGCGCGGTTGACGGCCAACAACTCAACGCTCCTTAACAGACCGTTGAGGACCTTGGCCGTCAAAACAATAAGGGGCTACCGCACGATCTCCGGAGAGGCTGCATGTCTCCTAGCCGGGACCCCTCCATGGGACCTGGAAGCGAGAGCCCTTGCGTCATTGTTCCAATGGCGCAAGGAGGCGCTGGAGCGGGACCACAGGCCTGCGTCTCGAGAAATCGATGACCGGCGGTCCCAACTCCGCCAGGATCTCATGGAGTCATGGAGGGTGCGACTTGAGCAACCCAAGTGGGGTGCCACCATCATCGCGGCGGTGAGACCGATCATGGACGATTGGCTGCAGAGACAGCATGGTGACCTCACGTATCGTGCGACGCAGATCGTTACCGGGCATGGATGCTTCGGTAGCTATCTGTTTCGCATCCATCGTGAGGTCACACCCCGGTGTCAACACTGCGAGGTTTCCGACGACGACACCGCACTCCACACGTTGGTGGAGTGCTCAGCGTGGGCGAGTCAGCGCCGGGACCTCGTAGTGGGTCTGGGCGTGGATACCCTCTCGCTGGAGACCATGCTTCAAGCCATGGTCTCCAGCGGGAGTAGGTGGAACGCGGCCGTGTCCTTCTGCGAGCAAGTCGTGCTCGCGAAGGAGGCGGCCGAGAGGGAGAGGGAGCGTGCCCCTCCCCGCCGAGTTCCGTAGTCAGCGGCGAGGCCGCCGCAGACTCATCTACGCCCAAGACCATCGACCTCCATGATCGGGGCCTGAGGACGGTGGGATCGCCACCCGTCGTCCTTACAGAAGCAGGCTAGAAGGGTTGCGTGCTGCGGGACCTTTGCCTCATAGCACGCAACCAGATTCACTCATTGACGCGGGATAAAACCCTACCCCAACGACGCGGGATTGTCATCCCGACCCAACCCCCCGCAGAGACCACAGAGGTGGTCAAAGTCCGCCGGGCGCCACTGGAAATACGTTCTGCTTGTAACCAGAGACGCCCGGCAACGGACGTTAAAGCGGCCGCGGCCTTGGTCGCGGAACTAAAAAAAAAAAAAAAAAAAAAAAAAAAAAGATGGTCAAGTGATCTATTCTGTTTGACACTGAATCCTGTTATTACGAGTCAATGATACACAGTGTAAGTTTTAGTGTAACACACTTACACTGAACTTTAACGGTCTTATTAATTATTGAGAGGTTTAATTAGTGTAAGTATAATTAATTAGTCTCATAAAGATTAGTCTCATAAAGATCAGTATCATAAATAATAGGCTATTCTAGGTATAGCAAATAAACTTTATCTACGTAAGCTACTAATATTTATTTACAATAAGAATTACAATATACAAAATAAACGTAAGTAGGTGTGTAATATAATTATTATAATAATATGTACCTAACTAAGTACATATGTATTGCTCACAACCAATTATAAGTATATTGTATTCTAATATTCACATTGAGAACTGATACGAACAAAGTGCGGACTCATTAAGTAGACAGGCCAACCTCGCGTGCGAGTAGCGCCGCGGGCGGATAAATCTAATGATTTTCATAAATTATTGTTAATTATTTCGCTAAAGGCAGTATTTTGATTAAGTATAGGAGAAAATGACTGTCCATTATGTCGATGTAGGTGCTAAGAGGCTCCATCAAGAACTACTAAGCCTATGTCATTTTTACTTTCATGCTGTGCACCTGATGCAAGTTCCCAGGAACGCCAATACGGGCTCTTTATTGCCTAGTAGTCTAATATACAATGTGATAGCTCAACCGTGTAGTTAGGTTTCTCATTTGAGATCTAATTCGAGACTTCGAATACCTAGAACCTTTTTTTTTCAAGTTCCGCGGCCCAAGTACGCGGCCGCTCCTAAGTACATTGCCGAGCGCCTCTAGTGAGCTCCCAGGGAATTTCCAGTGGTGCCCGGCCTTTCACAATACCTAGGACAGCCAGCGACATTGCGATGAGAAAGCGCGACAGGCGCGCGGTCGTCCGCGTCGCCGTCGCTACTAATAGTCGCAGTAGGTCGCAGTAAAGCAAGGGATTTTATTTGTTACCTAAATAGTATAAAAAAGGTAACTACAGGAATATAGTTAAATTTACGAATACTACGAGTACAATAAGAATTTGTTATGAGCAAATAATATACGAGTAAAATTTTTTTTCTGTAAAAATAAGTAATCACAAGGTAAAAGTCAAAGCAATTATGAAATTTATTTCTTTGTGTTTGTATAGAAATAAATTACACAATTACTTACGTTGGATGGTGAGAGTATTCCAGTGTTCAGTTAGACAAAGATATATTAAGGTCACTGTTAACTGTTGACTACCCCAAACAAAATTACACGTATGTAATTTATATTTGTTTTTCTTTATAGTTAACTAACTTCTGCCCGCGACTTCGTCTGCACAATATAGGTACTTCAAATAGCCTAACCAATTTACGTTTACACTGAAATTAATCTAATTTAGTTTTGAGGTTTAGCCGTGAAGGCGAAGAGACAGACGGAGTTGTCATCGTCGTAACTTTATATTGTAAAAGACAAACTTTATCTACTTTAAATACCGGTCAAAGGTAATGTTCGTACCATTACAATTTTAAAAATTTACCGGAATAATTTGTAATTGAAGTTGTAATGGGAGGTTGAACACGCGATTATGCGTGCAACAATATTATAAATTGTGTCGTGTTAATGTTTAATGTAATGAAGTGATGCAAAGACGCATTGCGCTGGACCCTGGCGAGCTTTCACACCCTTTGTCATTATACAACATCATTTACCGTTAATAATACTTTATTGTTAACTAGCTGATCGCCGCGACTTCACCCGCGTGATATAGTTTTCTCGTTCCTGGAACACATTACCGGGATAAAAAGTAGCATAGCATACGTTACTCAGGCATAACGTAGCTACATATCAGTGAAAGAGTTTTCAAAATCGGTTCAGTAAGTACGGAGCCTATTCGCTCCAAACAAACAATCTAATCTTTCCTCTTAATAATATTAGTAAAGATTAAATTAATAATTGGTTTCATTTTAAATTACACACACATAGAAAATTAACATGCCTACATTTGCCAATCACTGTTGGTTCTACTAGGTAATATGAGTTACATCTGTTGACATAACCGGGTAATCTAGATAAACGAAAAGAAAAAGATAAAACCTATAACCATTCTGTAACTCGAACCTAAATTCCAACAACCAGGATCTATGTTACTACCTAAAATAACTACAGTTCTGGCAGTTTAGCTTTAGTTTAGTTTTGTTACTCAACAAGTGAAATGAGATTACAATGCACAAGCAACTATTTCATATTCTGAGGTACAAGCTTAATATTAAAAAAGAAATAAAACGCGATGGAAATACGGACAAAAGAGTAGATATTATTTCCAGTCAAGTGACTTTGCCTTAACAAATATTATGAGTGGCCACAAACAACACTCTCATATGAATTGCTCACTGTAACGAAACGATGCTATATCCTTACGGATATTGTTTCGAAGCACTTTCTTTACCGACCTTTTTGTTACAGAAATATTAATTCTATTTATAAATAGGCTACTTAGTTATTGGTTATAGCACAGAATAGGGAATGTTTCAAATGTAGACTGTATTAAAGCAATGATGCGCAAAATTCAATGTTTTAAGAATGTAAATTGTCACACTGGCACACCAACTTTCAATCCAAAATGGAAGACACGACGCGCTGCTAACATTTCTCTAGATTTTTGAGTTATGACACAAAGGTATACACTACTTAAGTACTACCGGACCTATGTTATGAGTAAGTATATGACTGCCTTGGAGGCGTAATAGATATTTATGATAATTAACAACAAATGTCTTCTGGTGCAGAAGTCCCGTGTTCGGTTCGCGTGTTTGTCCTTGAGGTTGGCTCTAGCCTATGAATAAATAAATAAAATAAAATAGAAATAAAATAGAAATAGAATAAGAAAGAAAATAGAAATAAAATTCTGACTTTTTTCACACGGCTAATGGTCTGATTATATTAATTAGACTAAGATGGAAGTTACAAATTAATGTTAAAGATGATCTAAGCGCACTGAAAACCTTAATTTATAATTTTTACCCTGTAGGCCGTAAATATATTAGTTTGGGCTTTGGTTAGGTACTTGGTCGTAAAGTTCTCACAGAAGGGTGAGTTATCGTAAGGAAGACTATGTAAATGGGCAGGTTCTGCTAATAACTTGGGGGTTAGTTGCGCTTGATATGAAGTGTGGCTTAAGTAAGAATTACGGGTGGCTAACTTATTTATAATTTGATACTGACTAGAGATTTAGACTGTAAGCTTTGTGATGTGAATTATACGCAAAGGAAATACTGGCAAGTTTCCTGAACTCAATTCCAATCGTACTTCTATAGTTAATTATTTTTGTATATTAATAGTAGTATGTATTGTCTATTACATCTTCTCTAAATATAAAAATGAATCCCTATTTCCCTTGGTCACGCCATCACGCATGAACGGCTGGACCGATTTCGCTTATTCTTTTTTTGTTGTGTTCGTAATTATCAGGAGAAGGAACTTATGGAAGAAAAAAAAGTTATGCGTAACATTAGTAAAATGAATGCGATACGAAGTTCGCCGGGACAGCTTGTACTAATTGAATGTTGAAAATGGAATTTTGTACACAGATAACATTGTTTGAAATTTTGTTTTTTAAAACTTATTTTTATTTCAGCAAAAACAAATAGGAGATTTTTTACACGTCGTTATTTTAATTTCATTTTAATGTCAGACGGCAATCCTTTCTAGTTAACATAAGACAAGATCTACATTTATTTGAATGCACTTAACTTAATTAAATCTGATTCAAATTCAAATTTCTAGCTTATTCAAATTTCACTGAGTCACAATTGCAAGAGTAGTTAAGTATACGATTGTGAATACAAAAGTGACAAATGGTGTCTGCACCCTTCAACTTACTTTGTGAGGGTAAAAGAATGGAACGATTATTAAAATTTTTGTTTTAATTAATTAATTTAAATAAGAAACTAAAATAATATCTAACCTTATTGATTTTTTTAAATCTTAAGACCAGATGTTGTACAGTGTACAACTCTTACAATTTATTGGAGATTAGTTATTATTAATTGCGAATATTGAATTAGTTCCTATAGTTATGGCATGGTCGTGTATTGTGTGCAATCAGTTGTGCCTAAGTTCATAATGTTTTTAATTTTCCTCAATGGTATGATTTACATTTTATAATTGGATTTCGAGAAGATTTTTACATGCTCAAATAACTAAATATAGGGAACTGCAGAACTGTGTCTGGCTTCAAGAAGAGAGTGAAGGAACACTATCTCGCTTCTTAATTATTGTACGTCTATGTATGTTTATAGGTATAACTTCTTATGTATGTATTTGTGTATTTATGTAATTATAGTTTATGTAAGTTTAGCAAACAGGTGCTGATGTGTGTGCAGGACACACATCAGCACCTGTTTGCATCATGATCTCCTCTCTTAGGCCCACTGGAAGAGATCTCTTTAGAGATAAGTGGCGCCATTGTATACATGTTTAGTATGTATCCATTTACTGTTTTTATTTACTGTGTGTACAAGAATAAATAAAAACAAAAATATGATTAACACACTAACTAGAATTATTATGTTATTACTTATATTTGATAAAAATAATAATAAATCCATTGATTTTCAACAATTCGTGCTTTAATTATGTTATATTACTTCGTGGCTTGTCAAAAAGTAGTACCTATAAAACAAAATCGCTTAAAACTTTAAAATTACGCAACGGATTTTGATGCGGTTTTCACCAATGGATAGAGTGGTTCTCGTGGTGAGTTTTGTGTGTATTTAATTTGTCAAGCAGGCGAAGTCGCGGGTGTCCGCTAGTCAAATTATGAATTGTCAACAACAACTCAAAACAAGTATACTTACGTATAAACTAATATTGAAGTTGATACATTACATTTTATGAATAAAATTGCTACAACGTTCAATAATCTCTTTGTGTGAGAAGATTGATGAACATCAACCCTGTCCTGTGTCCAGAGTTAATTACAATCAACCGGGCTGCCGTATATATACGACATAAATATTTAACAATCGTCGCATACTGCAGCTTATATAATAGTATACCAGATAAAAACTTTAAATAATCATCAATAATTGTGATTTTTTATTGAATTTGAAACTACATTCTGAATGAATAAAACATACACAACAACGCCTCTCCAGTAAAATGTGTTAGTTATTTGTACCTTATAATAAGTATCACAGCAAGAAGTAGATTGAACTTATCTAAATGCAAGATTCACAAGGCAATACGAGGAGCTTACGAGAAAAAGACCTGGCAATAAAAACTCACAGTCAGAAAGTTTGCGTGTCTAATATAATCTACGTATTAATCTACAAGTTTTCAATGAATTCACAATGTGTTTGCTCCTAGACGTTACGACGTTATAGACGGAGTTGAAAGGAATTGCTTCTAGAGACATGCAAGTATGCAGATGTTAATGAAATTATTTCTGAGAAAGTAAGATCTGAGACGGGTGCAACGTCCTGAGCACTCCTGGCAATTTACATTTTGAATAATAATGATGAAGAGCAGTTACTAAAGCGACCACTCCATAAATGCTATAAAATAATAATAGCACGAAACGTGATTATTTATCGAAATGTTGTGAGTTAAGTGTTGTATCCGCCTGATGGTCTTATTTAAGTGTTTGGTCATTTTGAAATACCTTACTATTTAATTATTCCTTAAATTTTCTCGTTTCACCTTCAAAATGTTCCATATCAATATCAACATCGAGCCAGTGCAAAGTCTAATATCTTTGATCCATAGCAAACCGCCCCAAATTTTTTTGAGTGATTCAAGAGGAAGGTTTGCATGCATATTATATTCAAGTTTCTAATGAAAACTGCTTAAAAATCGGTTGAGCAGTTTAAGAGATCTAGGATACATCGGCATTCGACTCCGGAGTCTTGGGTTTGATTCCCGGGTAGAATCAGATATTTTTTTGATCCACAAACGTTTGTTTCGAAGTTTGGGTGGTTTCTATGTATAAGAAAATGTATGTATTGAGAACAAAATAAGTAGGTATTATGTTATGTCGTCTACTTTAGATTCCAGCTTATACTTATTCACTTAATTTGGGCTAGTTGACTTTGTGTGAGGACGTTCAAAAATACAACTGTTATAAACATTGTTGACTTCACCACAGAGTATAGTACTTACATACAGAACTTGCACTCCGACGTTAATTTAAGCATATTCTTTTGTTTACAGAGAACATAATTCGAACGTTAGGGTTGTCAGTAAAGTAAAATATATACCAGCATAATTTGACTAATAATTATGACGTTAATGCCTCAATTCAACTCTATGGTCCATGTCGTGTCACAAACAAGAGACAACCCTTACTGACATACAACTTCAAGTTACAGCTGACGTCACGTATTTTTTGCGATTGTTAGGCGAGTGACATAGGCCCACTTTCGAATCAGTACCTACCGGCGGAATTTGAATATAACTTGCATACCTACAGACTGCATCAGTGCTACAAAATTGATTTATTTGGGATAAGTACCTGGAGATACCTAATACCTAATGAACAAAAGGTGGTGAAGATAATGGACATTTAATTTAACTTAGGACTTTGTTATTTTAAGAAAGTTTTAGTTCAGCGAGAACTTCACCTAATGTCAGACAAAACGATAAGGAGAGCTTTTCTTAAATTTTCTCGCATCGCTTGACTAATGTCGTCCAGCTGACGCGTATCCGACACACTTTACTTTCTTTCTTTACTACGTTTGAGAATTTATTCGGATTGATAAACAATGCGATGTTTTATTTCCAAAGATATTATTTTTAAGTTTAATAATATCAAAGGTCGTGTTATTATTACATTAATTTTAAATTTTATGTTATTACATCCAGCGAGTGTATCCAAGTGTTTGTGTTAAGAGTGGGTTCACGTAAGTAGTGTGGTGGTTGGGGTTCGGAAAAAAAGACATCGAAGAGTGTACTCGTATCTTAGACATCAAGGACGCATAAGGTTATACCATTAATATATTTTATAAGCAGTGAAGTATGCTAACTTTTTCTTTTGTAATTTTACAATATTTATTTATTTATTAAATATGAATCACGTTCCTCCTGGAATGGGATCAGTCGTTGGTTCGAGTCCAGCCAAAGACTATAGTTTTTGTGATTCATATTGTAAAATCTCATAAGGCTATATTTCGTCCGCCGGGCGCCACTGGAAATACCTTCTGCGTGTGAACCAGAGACGCCCGGGAATGGACGTAAGAGTGGCCGCGGAATTTAAAAAAGGCTATATTTCGTAAGGATCATAAAGAACATTTTGTTAAGACATAGTGAAATCCTAAAATCAATTTCAAATAAGCCCCTTAATACTATTGAACATTTACAAATTTTAAACAACGAATCAATTATTTACATTAATTAGGAATGTTCCTACTTTTTATTCAGCACAATCAGGAGTAAACTTAGTAGCTACTGTTCATCAATAACTTTAGAGTTTAAACAATCTGTTTCAATTATGGAGTTCTAAAATCAAAATTTTAATTTAATTTGTAACTTCATTTGTTATTTCTATGAGGCTTTTGTTTATATTTGCTTTACAATTAATAACCATTTCACTGCCTAGAACAAACTCAATTTTTTATTATTAAGCTACTAGTTTCTGCCTACGAATTTGTCTGCCCAAGGTTAGTACTTCTAGCAGCCTATTTTCTGATCCAAGGTCCCGTTTATGTATAAACCCAAATTTATTATTGTTCTATGGTTTCGGTGTAAAGGCGTGAGAGGTGTAAGAGACAGCCGGAGCTATCGTCGTAACTTTATACTAGTGGTTCTGTGAACCGTAGACTTCGGGAGCGGCTTTGTTTATTCTTAAATTGTATTTATTTGCATGATTTTGATTTTATTTATATGTGTTGCTATGGTTACGGATTGCATTCTTGACAGACCGTAGACTTCGGGAGCTTTGTTTAGAACATTTATTTTTCAATTTTCTTTATTACTCTTTCATTTTTCATCCAATCCAAAAAATATCATTCATATGTTATTCATTGTAAGCAAGGAGTGTGTGTGTAAAGTTTCATGAAAATCGGTTCATAAATACGGCCGCAAACATGATCTGACGGAACCCGTAGATGTAGAGATGTAGACATGTAGAGGTACAGACGAAAGAAATTCTCCCCAGTCTGCAAGTTGAAACGGAGACTTCGGTCGCTTCGCTCCCTCAGTCAATTAGTGAAAAATGACAAAGTAAGTTTATTTATGTATGTATGTATTATTATTAACAATTTATATACCTATGTAAATTGTAATGTGCCTGTTTATATTATATTTTTGTTCATTACATTTTTTCTATTTCGCAGTACCTACTATAAGATACAATATTCTTGACTTGCTTTCAACCAAGTATCCCATAAAGCACCTTCATAATAATATAACCTTTTACTCACAAAGTGCACTTCTCTTGCTTGAGTATGACCTGATTGTTAAACTACATATTTTGCCAAGGACGACCTCGAGATATTGTTTACAAAGCATAAAGAAGTGAAACGAAGGCTAGTAGAGCCCGAACGTACTTTAGTTTGCCTGCGGTTTAGGTGTGGTACACTGAAAAGCGACCTCCGATTTCAATGTTTCAGAGTAACTTACTTATTCTGTAATAATAAATAAATATTTTTGGACATTCTTACATAACGTCATCTAGCCCAAATTAAGCTAATATAAGCTTGTTATATGGGATCTAGACGACTAACACACAACACACCCACAATTTGCCAGTACTTTTAGTCCCAGTACTAGTAATAGGGATCAAGTATTTCCGTCACCGGCCACATTTCTAATGGGTTATGTCCAAAATGGCCGAATGAATTTAACAAAAGTAGCAGCTATATTGTAATATAGGTTTGCTGTATAATGTACAACATTACTATGTTCAACTGAGTCCTGAAGGCCTACAATAGTTATATTTACAGATCAACGTGTACATTAGTGAATTAGGTTAAAAAATAACAAAATTCAATGTTTTGAAAAACCCACGAGTCGTTAAAAGAATTTGAAAAAAGGATAAAATAATTTAAAAGAATATTCATCGGGGGCTGTTATTGAATGATCCACCTAATTTGGCAGTTTTGTAGCAACGTAACCCTACCCTTAATGGCCGTTGATGATACCTACTTATTTTTATTTACGATGAAATTTATTTTTAATTTCTTTTAACGCGTCGTGGGTGGTTTCGAAATTTTGAATTTTGTAATTTTTTAACTTTTCATATTAAAATCGGATGACTAGTTCTAGAGAAAAATGCAACATGTATTTGCGCAAACAAACCAACACACAAACAAACATCATCATCCTTAAACGCATATACCGTCTCCGTTCCGTCGTGGGTAAAAATTATAGAGCTTTGTTACATAAGCTCCTCAAAAAGCTTACTTAATTTAACTACTTTCATCTTTGCCATATTATATTATATACATCTAATAGGCACATACATTTGGGAACCTACAATAATTGAAATATCGATATATCGTTGCAGCCACGTTTCTAGTGTCCGTAAGAACTCGTCAACCAGACGTAGGAACTTTTTTTATGCGGGTCATAAGAAAAGTTGTTTATACCTTTTTTCTTAGTACCATCCTACTGTTAAACAGTAGTTTAGCGCGTTTTAGAAATATTGTAATAAAGGTATTGAGAAGTAAAGTTTTGTAAAGTTTCGTCAGTATTATCTTAAGGCATACACCTAAATTTACATTTTGGGCGGGATCATCTCGGGAAACTATCCCGTTGGGACACTATCCAGAGAGGTATAATATATTTTTAAGTGCTCTTACTGAGCCAGCTAAACGTACTTGCGTAATTGTTTCAGTCACAGAAGTTGCTTTTATTTTAGAACTGTGTTTGTCTATTACGTATTATCAAATAGGTATTTGCTTAAAGCAAATTTATGAGCATGAGGTACATTTTATAGTTTAATTGCTTCAATGTTTTAGTCTATTGTTCGTACAATTTACGCGAGACTGTCACCTCTGAAATCCCAGTTTCTCTGATAGAACTGAAGTAGTATTGGAAAATAAACAGGTCAGTCATAATATGAATAATAAAGATCTCAAACTTTTCACAACAATTTGTTTATGTGCTCGCCGCCTTTATAGAGACATTGCTAAATGCTTAATCGATGCTTCCCAGGACCAGAAGGCTGGCAATTTTCTGGCCTCAAGAATAGATACTCAAGAAGAATAGATCCAGCGTGGCTACACAGCCAGCATTCTGGGAACCTTCCCAGTCCGTTATGACGCGGAGGATTTTAAACGATATTTTGTAATGTAAATATTTTTAGTATATAATTATATATTTTGTTTATTTATTAGTTCATTTGTTTTTCTACTAACCTTATGTATTTGGCTGAAATTTAAACTAATCACTGGAGAAATTTAACTGATATTACACACTGATAAAGTGGTAAATGAGAATAAAATGAGATAATATTGTAGGATAGACATCTCTAGAATATAATTTCTTTGGCAAATTTGAAAGTTAAAAACATATCCCCGTAGAGCTGTGAGTCTCTGCTATTTAATTTGGATGTATGCTTTGTTAAGATATTGTATTCTCCCTAAATAGATGACAATCATGTCCTGTTGAAAATTGTTCAGGCTGTGAAGCGTTTGTCTGTGTTTTTTTTGTTTACAACCACGTTTTAAATCGTGAATATGATGCTTTAGGGAATAAATTATCCTAAGAAAGCATACAGCCAAATTAAATAGCAGACACGCACATCTCCGCCTAGGGGGATAAGTTTCCCTTTCAACTTTCCTAAGAAATTATATTCTAGCGATGTATCTGGTTGTACCATGGACCTGATAGGTTGTACAGTACCTATCCAAATTATTGACCGAGCGAGCGAAGCGTCTACATTTCGAGATTCGACAATTTTGCTTTACTCCGTCTGTCTGTCTGTATTATTTTGTGATCCGGGCTAGCAGCCACAGTTTTTATCCGATGTTCACAAAACTTGACACAAGTATTCCTTAATTTAAAACATTTTTTTCATCCTGAGGTTTTTGGATTGGGAGGAAATTGGGGGAAAAAAGCTCAAATAATGTTTTTAATGTTCGCGAGGTTTATTTATTTTTACCTCTGTGAGTGCGTCAGTTACATATTTGTTGTTATGAATATATAGCGCTAGGACGTAAGCACGCAAATTTTCACAACTAGTTCACTGGTTTATGATATGTGGTAAACATGTTTACTACTGGGCTTTTCATAACATTACGTAACCGAAGGTAAGTAAAAGCGTCTTTGATGCTTTATTTTGATGATGATGGATTATAATGTTGAGGTGTATAGGTAGGTACACTTATAGGCTATGTACTAGTCGTATTTATTAGGAGCATATAAATAAGTTTGACGCTACGACACAGTAGGTACGCTAGCTACCTAGTACCTTTACTAACTATTAGCGTACCTTATCTGATTGTATTTATAGTTTGCAAATAAGCTATTTAGTACCAAACGTAGTATGTACCAAGTACCGGACGGGAGACAGTTCATACTACTAACTGTAGTAAGTAGTATGAACTGTGTCACAGTCGTCAGAAGAAGACAGAAGTCAGCTATTGATTGAAGTGGCTCAGTAGCCAACACTGACTTCTGTATGTTGATATTAATGTAATTTTGCACTGTAACAAACTATTTGTAAATGTTTTTTTATAACAAATAAATAAATATTACTAGTGGTCGCCCTGTGGTCGAGCAGTAGAGCTCGTGAGCATTAAAAACATTATTTGACCTTTTTCCCCATTTCCCCCCCAATCTAAAAAATCCCACGACAAAAAATTGTAATAAATCAAGGAACACTTGTGCCAAGTTTCGTGAAGATCGGATAAAGACTGTGGCTGCTAGCTCGGAACACACATACAGACAGACGGACGAAAGTAAAATTGTCCAATCTCGAAATATAGACGCTTCGTTCGCTACGCTCGCTCGCTCGGTCAAAAACTAATTGCAGTTGTTGTAATATCAAAATAAAATAAAATTTAAAATAAAATAACGTTTATTATTTTTGAAATTTTTAGAAAATTATTTAGATTCGTCAAAAGTTGGTGTGACTCTACCGAGGGTTCCAAAATGCAACGAGACTGAGAAGAGCCCTCAAGAAACTCAGTTCGGATTTTTTCCAAAATATTTCATCTTAAATCTAACACAGAGTTATTTAGAAAGGAGCAATTCGTGTTACAACCAGGCAGCCTTGTCATCTAAGAAATCATTAATACTATAATAAGCTTTATGGCACAATTTACGTTTTATTAGTTTTTTAAATTTATTAACAGATAAATTTGCTATTTCGGTTGGCAATGTATTGTACATTCGAATAAAGTTCCCCGCAAAAGAATTACTCACTTTATGAAGCCTAAATTTAGGAACAGCCAGTTTATCCTTATTTCTTAAGTTTAGATTATGATTATCACTATTTTTCACAAATTTACTTTTGTTCTTGTGGGTATACAATAAAATTTCATAAATATACTGTGAATACACTGTAAGGATGTTAATATGCTTAAATAATAAGTTATAATATAAATAAGTTAATCTCTTAATGACTCCCGAGACCCCATCCCATAGATAGTCCGGACAGCCCTCTTCTGCAACCCAAAGATGCATTCAATATCGGCAGCGTTACCCCACAGTAGTATGCCATATGTCATGATACTGTGGAAGTAGCTGAAGTAGACAAGACGTGCCGTTTTAATGTCTGTAAGTTGTCGGATCTTTTTGACAGCATAGGCTGCTGAACTAAGCCTGGCCGAAATTTGTCCGAAATGAGGCCCCCATTGCAATTTGGAGTCTAACGTTATGCCCAGAAAGACAGTGTCATCGACCAATTCTATTATATCATCCCTAACCTTAACACTGGTTTTAACAAGTCTTACATTAGGTAAGGTGAATCTTACACATTTAGTTTTATTTTAATTTAATAATAAATTATTAGCACAAAACCAGTGGACTATCCTAGAGAGGGCAATGTTTACATCTTCAAGTTCGCGCTGTCCACGTTTAACTTTAAATATTAAAGAAGTGTCATCAGCAAACAAAACTACCTCGTGGTCGTCTCTTATGAGGTGAGGGAGATCATTAATATATACTAGAAAAAGAAAAGGTCCCAAAATTGAACCCTGTGGTACCCCCATTGCTACAGGAGAACCAGGTGACTGTTTACCATTGATCACAACTTTCTGGACCCTATCACTTAAGTAAGAATTGACGAAATTCAAGGCCGCCCCCCGGATTCCGTAATGATCAAGTTTCTTAATTAAAGTCTGGGCTGAACGCAATCGAAGGCCTTAGATAAGTCACAGAATACACCATAAGCATCATATGACTCATCCCAGGCCCTGTATATACACTCTAATAGTTTAATTCCGGCATCAGTGGTGGACCGACCACGAGTGAAACCGAATTGTTTTGTATGTAATAGTTTATTAACGTTAAAGTGATTTTGCATTTGATTAAGCATAATTTTTTCAAATTTTTTTCTAAATGTAGGTAGTACAGAAATGGGACGGAAATTGGACGGATCTGAAGTGCTACCCGATTTAAACAGGGGAATTAATTTACTAGATTTCATTAAATCAGGGAACACACCACTATCAACACAATTATTAAATATTATTACTAGTTCAGGAGCAACCATTTCAACAAAAGAATTTACTAAATACACAGAGATGCCCCAGAGGTCAGCTGTTTTCTTGATATTTAAAGATTTAAAAGTTTTTTAGATGGTGTTTATGTTAACTTTACTGAATTTAAATATAACGTTACAACAAGGAACGTTTGCTTTTAACAAAGATTCTGCGATGGGGGTTGAAGAGCCTAGGGTTTTTGTCAAATCTACAGGAATTCGGGAGAAAAATTTTTCAAATTCGTTAGCGACCTCGAAGTCTGATGTTGTTATTTTACCATTTATATTAAGTTTAAAATTATTATGATTTAATTTTTGTTGACCTCTTTCCGCGTTTATAATTTTCCAAGTAGATTTAACTTTGTCTGCACTATTGAGATTTTTATCACTTATATATTTTGATTTAGCTGCTAAACAATCTGCTTTAAACTTTTTTGAATAAGTTTTAACATAATCTAGAAATTCAACTGATCTATTAAGCTGTCTTTCTGAGTATAGTTCATAAAGTTTTTGTCTACTTTTGTGTATACCCTCAGTGGCCCATTCACTGAAAGTAGGACTATCACTAATCATGACCTCCTTAGACTTGAATATGGAGTTGAACTCGTTATAAAAAGAATCAAAAAATAATTTATACATTACATTTGGATCTCAGCCAGTGTCTAAGAATGGAATTTAATTGCAAAGTCCAACCCTCATACGTTCCAAGCGGTCACCAGTTATTGGTCTACATAATATTTTACGTTTTATAACTTTTTCTTTAGTGATTTTAAAAGATGCTATTTGCCCACAATGGTCTGAATCTAGCTTTTTTATAATACTTTTACTTTCTGGCAACATATCGCTGTATATATTATCCAGGCAAGTGGCTATTGTAGCACAATATCTAGTAGGCTCCAAAAATAAGTTTGTAAGATTGTGTGATTTAAATAAATTTAAAATATTATAACTCATAGGCGTATTAACAAGTAAATCGACATTAAAATCACCACAAACTAGTAGGTACTTATTAGTTTTTCAAGTTTAGATAGAACTTTGTCAATAAGTTCCTCAAATTCGCAAAAGGGCGAGGTTCCAGGTTTATACACGCATACTACTATGAATTGCTCCATTTCCACGCAAGACAGTTCGACTTTATACTCTAGAGAAAGAGACACAATATCTTTCCGTTCTTTAAATTTAAGTCACATCACAAACATACACAATCTGTAGAATACGTTTACCTACTTAGATATTTTTGTTACCTACAATAAATTTCTTCTTGCAGTATCGTGTGTTTACAGAGTTAGTAGCCAAGAAATTGACGAAGGCTACTGCTCCGTGTCTACAAAATTTACTTAATAGTATTTGGCACGGACGCAAGTCCAAATGGAAATAGTTTGGATTATAAAAACACGGTCATAATTTTGAAGCGAACATTGGCAAAAGTATCACATAACGTTCTTTGTTATTGTCTCTTACTACCTATGTATAGAGTGGTAGTAAATCTGCAGCTATGTGTTGTGATTTGTTGACTGACGGACGGGCATCTGGTACAAAGACCCAAAGTTCCCAAAAACTGAAATAGTTTTAACAACTAACAAAATGAACGATGTGAATTCTGTAGTACATTATTATGTTATAGGAAAGAATTGATGTGTATGGGACTATGTATTCCTGTTATGAATTAAAATTTGTTTTAAACAAAACTATTATAAAAACTCACTTTTGAAATTTCACTTAATTTTATATATTGCCTAGTTGCCTTAGACATTAACGACTTTGATTTGTACTAAACACACATTTGGACTAAACACAAAATATACCTGACAGCAAAAATTAAATTACTAGCACTTTTTTGTCGTTTGATGTTTATTTAACAATATCAAAGGCTGCGTAATAAGCATAGCTCAAGGGAAATATATGTGTGTGATACATTTTTCTCACGTTCTCACATTCGTCGCACTTGGTTTATGAGTCGAGTGGTACAAAATAAAACGCCTTACGCTTTGGCGCATTTCAACGAAGTTCCCTGCAGGTAGTCCTAACTTCAAAGCGGCTTACAAACGGACGCCCCTAGACAACATTCGCTAATTCACTTTGATGTCACCCCTCATTCCCCCACGCTTATACCACCCCAAGGGGTAATGAGAAAACAAGCCTTAAACTTTAAATTTACAGCTATGTTAAATATAATTATTAAATACTGGCAACAATTTTCAGATATTTTTAACAAGAAATTGTTGGGGAAATTGCTTTGTAAAGGCATTTTTCCGACGTTGCGACGTTCAAAAATATATCAAGTTTTTATTATTTTAAACATGGAGTTAGTAAGATTACTTTGAAGTTAAAGTATTCTTATACAAAAGCATAACAAAAAATATGTTGATTATTTTTGTAGCAACGTCAATTTCTTGTTAAACTTACAATTGCTTATTAGATATGGTGGTTCTTGGTGGATACATCACTGCTGAGGGCTTGGCATGACCCCTGAGAGAACCGAACGAAAAAGGAGGGTCATAGTATGTGCTGAAATTACTCAACATAACATATACATAACATAGCATCACGCCTTTTTCCCCGAAGGGGTAAGCAGAGGTGTGCAAACACACCCACATCTCGCCAGCTATGTTAGGTTCCATGTAATAGGGGGCGAGCCTATTGCCATTTACCGGGCACAAGTTCCAGACTCTGGGATAATTATATGGGTAAAATTCTAAAGAGAATTATTCATTATCCACCAGACCCGGGAATCGAACCCGAGACCTCGAGCGTGGCAGTCCGTACATAGTACCCAATGGTACTATGTACGGACTACTATGTACGTCTACCTCGGTGGCACAATTGTCACCGAGGTAGACGTAGGTACTCAAGAGGGCTCTTAAAAGGTCAAACTGAAGTCTGATGTCTCGGAGTCCATTGCTGAGGGTCAGATTAAGCATTTTGAAGTACATACCTAATACAATATTTCATACACTACAAATAAACAATATTTTCATTTACTAATTTAAAATATCGTTCTCTACTATACAAACATCATGCCTAAATTATCCATTGGTACTTACTCAACCCGACGACGCTTGTATAAAATACATAAAACAACATTGATACGAGTATTAGCATAGATGAAGGTTGGGTCTACATTTAATACATAATATTAAGCTTTCAGCAATATTGCTCCGCAAAAGGCCAGGCGGTTACAACGTGCTTTCATAACGTAGATTGAAAACGATACAAAGCGACCACAAGAACGCTTTGTGGTTCATATTTTGTGTCCTCTTTTGTTTACTAAACTGTGCACTGCATTCCTTCATCAAACGGACATTAGTAATCATGCTCAAGTTTGGAATCTACTGCAGTTGACTGTTCATAATTATTTTCATACACTGGTGTTATGACAATGGATTATTTTATTTTGCTGATCTTCGTCTTGTATAGATAAGAAGAAACAAATGTTCTTGTCTATGCAGTGGTGGTTTCGTTCATTTTTCTCTATTTATAGCCAACTCCTTTATTTCTTGGAACGGCATTTCCATACGAGGTAATCCCAAATACTCGTAGATTAGAATAAAATTTAATTGACATCGAGGAACAAAACCTCTCAAACAAACTGCCGTTGCGCGGTGGGGCAGGCTGGCGGGTGGCAGGGCTCGCTCATTTTGTATTGTGTGTTTTCGGTGTCAATGACCTTTTATTCCAGTCTTTTTGGGATATAGAAATATCTATCATAACAATACTAGTAATTTTTTCGTCCCAACACGAATACAAATGCACTGCGTGTTATAGTCTGCATTAGGTAGGTACTTCGAATTAATACCTTTAGAACAGTACGCATAAGGTATTAAAATAAAGAATTCAACTCACTAACTAACCGAGACGCAATTTTCATTATTTATTGATTATAGATAATTAGTAACATAGGGAGATTTTGTTTCAGTTCAAATTGTACGAAAACTTTTGCAAACCACTGAAACAAGCTGTCAACGTTCCAAACATAAATTTCAGCCAACCGATGCAAATTCAGTAAAGTCTGAGTTACCTATAAATAAACATTTCGTGCTATTTGAAATCTTCATGGGCTCTTCATAAATGTATCGACGATAATCCATAAAAGTTTACATACAGAACAGTGGAAGGTATGGAATATCGGTAAACTGTATTCTCACACAATGTCATCTAGCATCACTTACCTTGGTATCCAATATTACACTAAATCCAATGTACCTACAAGTAATACTAATTGAGTGAGCGAGCGAAGCGTCTAAATATTGAGATTGGACAAATTTGCTTTCGTACGTCTGTCTGACTGTACGGCTAGCAGCCACAGTTTTTATCCAATCTTCACGAAACTTGGCACAAGCGTTCTTTGATTTAGTAAAATGTTATATCCGGGAGCTCTTTTTGGATTGGGGGAAAAAAAGGTAATATAATGTCTCTTATTCTTTTACCGGGCTAATTTTATTATCTGATCTCCACAAAACCTAGCACAAGTATTCCTTTACTTGAAACAATATTTTTATTGGGGAGAGTTTTTTTATTGGGGAGGGGTAGAGAATGGGGGGAAAACCCCAAAAACTGCTTTTAATGTTCGATCATATGGCGACCACTGGTAAAAGTATCTTTAAAAATTTGCTTAGTTTGTTAACACTTAAATAGTTTTGTAGAACATGCAATTACGAAGGATTGTAACCGATGTTCGTAGCTTAAAAGGTATCTGTATGTAAATTTTAGATGCGCAATTTACGACAAACTTCATATTGTCTAGTATACTAGTTACTACTCAATTATCTTCTGACAACATTACTTACATAGGTGGTACTTAGTATTATGTTTTTATATCGTTCCTATTTCAAGCGTAAAGATACGTTTTGGGTTACCAACTAGGTTTTTTTTCAAATTTATGACCATGAAATAATAAATGCTTGTAAACAAGAGAAAAATAGATAAAGTTTGATAAAAATTCTAATATATAATATAATATTTTTATTCTTAGACGATGTCATCTGTTTTTTTTAATATTAACATTTTTTGCACAAAATGTCGCTAGGTATATTGGGTAACTGAAAGCACGTAGGTAGGTACTGTTATGTTCGTACAAATTTGTGCGACGCGGTGTACCACTGATGTATTTACGATGTACCAACCCGTCGTGTTGTCTCATCCGTGTAATTTAATTGGTATTGTAATGCTCTTTGTAATTAATGAGTGTTATGGCTGCCTCTAATTTGGGGTATGAATAAACCTCAACAGACAGAAGCACTATTTATCTGCTATGTAAAGGATATGAATGCCTTGGACACATTAGAGGTAATCCCAAATAAGTCATTATAATCAGTAGTCATTTATTCTACAAACGTATATAAAGTAGATAACGAAAGTAAATAGCGTATAAAGAAGGATTGAGTGGTTCATACCCATCTTAGTTATTAGTGAGTATCTACAGATGAATTTGGTTAAACTGAAGGAATAAAAGACGGAAAATTGCTATTTATTAACATGTATTTGAAATATTAATAGGTATCTTTTTTCTGCTCGCGTCCGTAGGATTTACCACCTTTCCTTGACCCACCCTACACGTGCCCCCCGGGTGGTGCAAAACGAGCAACAACGCCGAGCAACAGGCGGCGGTTAAATAACCTGACCGGCAAACACAGGCTAAGAAAAAAAAAAAAAAAAAAAAAAAAAAAAAAAAAAAAAAAAAAAAATTGCTCTGGGACCGGGTGACCCCAGATGACGGCTAACCTTACTCAGACATGCGGGGCTCTGTCTGGGTGGACCTTTGTTTCCCTAGCTGATCGTGGGAACAAAATTATGGTACTGATTTTAAAGAAGAAGGACGGCGATGTGGTTCGCCACCCATCACGTCTCAGTCCCAGGGTAGGCGAAAAGTGGGCTATGGAAAGCCGCTTTGCGACGATCAATGTAAGAGGAGGTATGAATGATAAAATGGGGGAAATGTGTAAGTTGATGAGTGAAAGACGACTGGATGTTTTGTGTGTGAACGAGACTAAGCGGAAAGGGTGTGACACAACCATACATGGGCCATTTACAGCTTTTTGGTCAGGGGTGGCTGACACTAGTCGGGCCAGTCAAGGTGTTGGAATTATCCTTTCTGCTAGAATGAATGAGTGTTTGATTGACTTCGAATGTGTAAGCCCAAGGCTACTGTGGATGAGGCTGAAGGTCGGTCTTTCGCGCATCTTTGTAGTGGGAGTTTATGCCCCACAGGATGCGCAGTGGGACCGGTCCAACCAAGCACAGAGTGAAAGGCAGGTGTTTTGGGACAGCATGAAAGATACCTTGGGTAAATGCAAGCCGAATGAAAGAATCATAATGTTAGGGGATTTTAATAGTCGGGTGGGAGTGGAGCGTGATGGATATGAAAGTGTTTTGGGTAAGTTTGGTTTCGATAGAGTGACTGAGAATGGAAAAAGTTTGCTTGAAGTATGTTTGGAGTGGAATCTTGTGGTAACAAACACTCTGTTTAACCACAAAGATATCCACATGTATACTAGACAAGAAGGAGAACAGAGAAGTATGATAGATTTTGTGATTGTGGACGACAGATTGAGAAAGACAGTGATGGATACCCGGGCTTATCGTGGCACTGGTGTCGACACAGACCACTATATGGTTGTAAGCCGGTTAAGAGGTTTATTTAAACGGTGGCGACACTACGCCCATGAGTCTGGGACCGAGCTTGAACGGATAAAAGTAGAAAGTTTGCAAGAAAGGAATAAAAGAGAAGAATTTCGAAATAGCTTGAGAGAGAAGTATGAGAATATGGATGAAGAAGATGATATTGAAAAGTTATGGGTGCAGTTAAAGGAAGGACTTGTGCAAGTAGCTGTGAAAGTATGTGGTGTCAGCAAAAGGAAAAAAGGATGTATGGTCAAAAGAATGAGTGTAGAGGCACAAATGGTTGTAGCGGGCAAGAAGAAAGCGTGGCTGGACTGGTTGGCAATCAAAGCCAATCACAGAATGAATAAGGCGACAGAGGAGGATGTCTCAATAGCAAAAGAGGAATACAAGAAGCGTAAAAGAGAAGTAAAGAAGGTGATAGCTAAAGAGAAAGAGAATGAAAGGGATGAATTTGATAGGAGGTTATCTGACAACTTCCAGGAAAATGTTAAACTTTTCTGGAAGTCTATAAGAACAGCCAGGGGCACTATCCAATCCTCGCAACTGGACAAAGTCAGAAACCACGATGGAAGCTCTCTGATTGGGGAAGAAAGTGTTTTAAAGAGATGGAAGGAATATTTTGAAAGTCTGTTTGAGAAAGAGGATGCGCAAGTGGAATCTCGTATAGAGGACAAGAATAAAAGTGGGAATGAAGAGGAGAATGAAATAAGTGTGAAAGAGATTATGGATGCACTGAATGGCATGAAAGCTGGAAAGGCAGCAGGATATGACAGGATCTCGACCGAGATGCTGAAAGCAGCACAAGGCGTAGTATCAAGTCAGCTGTACCGCCTTTTTAACCTTTGTTGGAGAAGCGGTAGTGTACCAGGAGACTGGTGCAAAGCCGTCATTGTGCCGCTGTACAAAGGGAAAGGGTCACAGCGAGACTGCAAAAACTACCGCGGGATAAGTCTGCTCAGCGTCGTCGGCAAGTTATATGCAAGGGTTCTGATTACTAGATTGACGAATGACACTGATGACAAAATGTGGGATGTGCAAGCTGGATTTAGGAAAGGAAGAGGATGCATGGATCAGGTCTTCTCTTTACGCAGCATTGCCGAAAAGTTCCTGGCAAAAAGACAAAAGGTCTACTGCGCTTTTGTAGACTTAGAGAAGGCCTATGATAGAGTGGTGAGGAGCGAATTGTGGTCAGCGCTGTCCATGTATGGAGTAAGCAGCAATCTAATACGAGCACTGCAATCACTTTATGAGGGTTCCAGTGCTTGTGTCCGCATAAACGGGACTTACACGGACTGGTTCGGTATCGAACGAGGCGTCAGGCAGGGCTGTGTAGCGTCACCAATGCTGTTTAACCTATACATGGATAACTGTCTGAAAGATCTGAAAGCGAGTGTGTGTGGTTTAAGAATGGATGAATTGACCATCAAGTGCCTCTTATATGCTGATGACCAGGTAATACTTGCGTCATCGGCGGAGGAGTTGCAGGTGATGGTTGATATTTTGAATGACTCTTTGAAAAGGAAGGAAATGAAAGTGAACGCAAGTAAGACGAAAGTAATGGTATTTGAACGAGACGAAAGCATGTCGAACTGTGCGATTGTTATTGAAGGAGAAAGAGTGGAGCAAGTGAAAGAGTTTGTGTATTTAGGGTCTAAGTTTACAAGGGATGGAAGATGTGACGACGACATTGAAAGAAGAGTTATGGCAGGAAATCAAGTGAATGGGGCTCTGCATAACTTTATGAACAGTCAGAAGATTTCCCGGAGGGCTAGGCTGGCTGTTCATAGAGGAGTGCTGGTCCCTACACTTATGTATGGAAGTGAATGTTGGGTTTGGCAGAAGAAGCATGAAAGTAAAATAAATGCAGTGGAAATGAGAAGTTTGAGAAGTATGACTGGGGTGACATTGGTTGAGAAAGTGAGGAACAGTGAGATACGAGAACTTTGCGGTGTATCAGAAGATGTAGTGAGTAAGATAGAAAAAGGGATGCTTAGATGGTTCGGGCACGTAGAAAGGATGGATGAAAGAAGATTGACGAAACAGATACATAAGGCGGGTGTGAATGGACAGGCAGGTAAGGGTCGACCTAGGCGAACGTACTTCGACCAAATCGGAGATGTTTTGAACAAAGGCCAGGTCAAGAGCACCCAGAACCGGAGAGCGTGCATGAAGATAGTTATGAAAGTGGAAGAAGCGAAAGAAGTATGCCAGGACCGTAGCAAGTGGAATTCCATAGTCTCTGCCTACCCCAATGGGAAAGAGGCGTGACCATATGTATGTATGTATGTATCTTTTTTCCAAAACATGAACAAATAGTTTATATTTTTCACGCTGTAATTGAAGATTATATTATTATTAAGAAGCTTGAAAAAGAACTCATCACGAAATCGCAGTTCTATGTTAAGCTAGAGTTGTCCCTGCATTTTTAATATTATTGGCTCTACAGAAAACATAGTAAATCTATGATTAACAGCTGCTGGACAGCGGGTCCTTCTAAGATTCCCTCCATCAAGATACATAGGTTGGTGCGCGCCTATGTATGTAAAGATTTGGGTTGGACCCTTCTCTTATTTTACGTAATTATGATAGCTAGTGGAAGGTCCCACCTTCTCATTTCTCTCTTCATCTACCAATGAATGACAATATTAAAGCGCGATCAAGAAATTATGAATATGATATCATGCAAAAATGGGATGTTGTCGGTATTGGTCATCGTAGCTCCGCGGTCAGAGTCCCTGTTAGGGAAAGGCCGTGGGTTCGAGTCCTGCCAATGACATCAGTTTTTGTGATGATTTATTTATAATTTCTTTCTTAATATTTTAAGAAAATTAAATATTTTGTATTTCAAAGCAAACTCATTGCTTTGAAATACAAAAATATTTAATCAATTTTATAAAATCGATTTATGTATAAAATAAAGATCAGTAGCATCCCTAATGTTCTTAAAGTCCATTAATTCTAGCTTCATTAAACAAAAAATATGCTTATGTTACGATCGGAGAAAAGCAACCAATTAATTAGTTAAAGTAATTGCTAGTCTCTGGAGTTTGCTTTCCAAATAAATCATTTAAATAAAATTTGAGTAATGTATCAATAACAGTAGAATTTATTTAAATTTTTATACAAAATGCACTTTGCAATACCCACTTACAAAAATTATAGAAATAAAAGCTGCAGAGTAAAGTAGGTAGGTAGCTTTTGGACAAGCTCAATTTGTTTTGTGTCACTACTGCACATCAAATATCAAGCTATATATGGCTGCAATAGTGTGGTCTACCATTTTATTCTACGTTCTAATTCAAGTTATCCTTACAAAACCTTTTAACAACGGCCCCTGAATCCCTCGCGACGAAACCTAAACTATTCATCGTTGCTAAACGGTGTTCAATAATTTAAGTAAATTTGCCGAAATACACTGAGTATACTAGTAAGTACTATAAAATGAAAAGGTTCATGATTCGTGTAATAATAATTATACAGTCGACAAATTCATGCGGCAAACTATTTCTCTCCGACACTGACTTTTAACGCACATTCATTGCTAAGAAATTTCGCTTAAATTTTCATTCTGCTAATAAAATTGAAACAGAAACTTCTGGGTAAAGGCGTCGAGCGTAGCGAGAGGAAGCTCACTCTATTTGTGTTCTTCCACTGATATAATTGAAATTTTGTTCAACGCCAGTGCTTTGTTATCTGTCCCCTCATTTACTTTGTAATGAGATGTTAATTAATTTTCACTACTTTGGTACTTCAATGTTTTTTGTGGTGAATACAAGTGAATATTTTGTCTACAGCATCTGTTATGTGGGTAGTTGTGTTTTTAGAATTGTAAGCGAGATACCATTAAAATATTTGATGAATGTAGTTTCTTTTATCATTTCGGTAAAAAAATAGGATTTTACAGCTTTCCTCACTTTTCGTGTGTTAACGACGTGAGAATAAAATATGTTTCATTCATTAAAAAATGTCTTATCAATATTAACAAAATATTGTAAAAATCCGCCGCAAGATTGCTGACTGGGAAGGTTTCCAGAATGATCGGAATTATTGCTTAACTGATTAAAGATAACATACTCATAGACAAGCATAATCATAAATCTATCTCAAAATCTTCTTATCAACAAATTTTGTAACCTTAAAAAGTAAAAGTAAAAACAACTTGCACAAACACGACACTGAAAACTTACCTCATATTTTTCTTTTTTTTTCGCTAGAATCCTATAAAGTATGTGGAAAAGTTCACTAAATCTCTGTACACAATCTAGCAACGATGACTAGTTTACGTTTCGTCGCGAGGGATTCAGCGACATCGTTAAAACTTTTTGGTAGGATAACTCGGTTACATGGTCTTTTCCACGACGAAATTTATCGAAAACTTTGTATGTAAAAGTACATTGGGAAAATCTAAACAGTTTACAAAATTTGTCATTTTATTAAATACTACCTGATAACCGCGTCTTGATGTATATCTACTTTTCACGTGTATAACTCTACCTATTGCTGAAAAAGTCATTGCGTAACTTACACAAAGGGACCACAACTTAAAGATGAAAAAGTTATTTTCATCTATCAATTCTATCATAAATATAATGTTACACATATTGTTTTGAATTATCACTGCAATGTTACTGTAAAAGCCTTATGTTTTACACATAAAGCATACGGTTTTTATTAAGAAATGGTTAAAGGAAGGAAGGTAAAATGTGGTTCAAAATATACAGCTTCTTCATATTATTATTAATTTACTTTTGCTACAAATATAATACATTTTTGTACAGATAACTGACCAAATAACTGCTTGGTAATAAATTTAAGTCTCCATTTTCGCAAACAGGACTTAATAAATAATTAATTACGCCTCACTTCCGAAAGACGATTTATTTAGAAAAAGGAAACAACTTGTTTTTTCCTGTAACCCTTGCTAATTTGCTGTGTTTATAATCGGGTAGATTAAACCGAATTAGACCCATTAGTTACATGAGAAAGGCACTATATTAAAATACGTTTTTATAAATTTTAAATCAGAGCGATCTACTCCGTCGGATCTGGATATTGACAATAAATCACTCAAGACGAAAACTGTACATGCATATATTGCACAAAAACACTTGTACTTTCCACTGGTTTATTTAATTTTACTAACCGGTTTCGACAGACGGCACCATCAGAGACTTTAATTACAATTTAACACCACATCTCACTAAGAAGTACTAAATTAGAATAATTAAAAAACAGTGGAAAGTGTTTTTTGGCCAATATGTGTAGCAAATACCACCATTTGCCATCAATCGACAGTAAAAATAGTCTTTACATGCATACATTACATTATCATGACAGGCAAAGCCGCAGACATCATTATGGTATCTTAATAAAATAGTGTGTGATTTAATATGGTTTTCCTATGGGCTTCCTAAGCCTAAAAGTACAGTAGTGCTACGTACCTATATGATAGATAAATTTTTACTGTGCTTACCGTCAGCCCAAAAATCAAAGAAGCATCGACTTTAGTCGATTGATCACACAACAAATGTAATCGATATGGCAGAAGTTTCGGTCACGTGACCAAGTGTTTATATTTCGATCGGCTAAAATTATAGCTGTCATTCTGTAAAACAAAAGAGACGATGTAGTACCTACCTATCGTTTAATAGGTACTAGAATGTTTAGACGATATTTTCTGGCTAAAACAATATTTCTTATCTACTTCCGAAGTTTTCTCCAACACGTGTTTTGGCATGTGCTCCGACCTCGTTAGCGCGCCACTTACCATCGCCCAATTATGAACCAAGTTTTGGTGACGTGGCGCCATCAATTAAATCCGTACAGAAATTTGTCACGAATCAAATAATGTGAAGTCGTAGTTAGGCCAGTTTCGGATGGTTTTGGGGTAAGTGGAGTTAGTTTAGGTAAAACACTGTATGTTATTGTGTTAGCAATAACTATTACTGGCACAATATACAAATAAATTCCAACAGTCACGTCCGATGTTACTGACGCTGATTCAAATTAAGCTGAAGATCTCTTACATTCCTGCAATTTACACTTGTAAAAAAAGCCCCTCCAGCTAAGCTAAAAGTGTGTATGTAAGTGATCAAACTAACGTCACCGAAATACAGGAACCACCTGATCCACCATGCTATGGACGCTATACCGGTTACCCTTTCATACGTGGAACCAACAAAACTAAAAGGCGTGATCTTTCTATCCCTAAACATGATATTATTATAAAATAATCAAAACTATTGATTTACACGTAAGTGTATGGAACCCAAAATATTATCTAGCACTGGAGTTAGCAAGCGTCTAAAAAATGCACAACCCACACACGTTTGACCTCCTTTGTCTAACAAGCTTGCGGTAAACTAGGACCGTTTGTTACAGCCCTAACTAATAAGGTCGCGACCGGACCCAACCACGTTACAATGTTTTGTACCTCTGCTTACGTGTGGTAATGTAAGCTACCGGAAATTTTCCTTCTCGTTGTCAATTTATTCAGTTTGTCGCTAAGAAAAGGGTTTCTTTGTTTTCCTTTATTAAGTTTGTCATTAAGATTCTGTACCGAGTTTCATAGATAAATAGCTATTAAACTGTACCACTGACTTACATTGCTGGCGGGCAGTTTTATTGATTGATAAAAAGAAGCTTTTAACAAAGAGCTAGGTTCTATTTTTCCATTTAACTAAGCGATGAAAAGGGTGTCCCAATAAAGTTTAAAAAGCTTTCAAATAATATACAGGTTCTAATTATTCTATTACGTGTTATCCAACATTTGTATTGGCCTTAGCATAGGTGTGGTATGCTTTTCAGACTTTGTTAGCACACCACTTATCTTCGTCAATTATTATGAACTAAGTTTAGGTGACCTGGAACTATCAATTAAATCCGTACGGGAAGTTTTTACGAATCCTATGAATTAAAGCCTTTGAACTATTCGTTTATTGTTTTAGATTCACTACAATTTTCCGGGACCGTTCAGTTTGTTTTTGAATGCAAATATCCTTAACTGTATACTGTATGAACCTTTGTCAGATTGATAGTTTGTTTGACTAAGAGAACAAAGAGAGAAGCTCTGATGAATTGACGTGGGTATTATTCCAATAGAACTCTTTAGTTTATTTATTTATTAGGTTAGCCAACAATCATTACACTGATAAAATTACAATTAAAAACAATAAACAACATAAGTAAGTGTAACAATTACTTATAGGCTAACACCACATGCGCAAATAATATCGGTATAAAATAAATTAAAATTATAAAGTTATGTAATAATTTATGAAAGTGGAAGAAGCGAAAGAGTAGGTATTCTAATATTGTAGGAAATGGAATTCCATGTATCTGCCTACCCCAACAGGAAATAGGCCGATTGTATATTTGTAGAAGTTAAACATCGGTTATTTTTCTACTCCGTATACGAGTCTTCGTTCTTACTTTGCAATGTCATAAGGATCTCTTTCAATATTACAAACATACTAGTTTCTATACACATTGATAACCCCTTTTAGTCTTATTTCAATACTCGCAGGAAGGCAGTTTTCTCGCAAGTAATACGTGTGTCCCAAACACTACCCAGGATTAAGTTGTATCGTATAATAACCACCCACTCTCTATTCCAAGCTATTTTGATTAGAGTACTTAGTTACAACGAGATTCTGATACGTGTCAATGTGAATATGTATGGTATGTGAGTTAATAGAGTCGTTTAATTAGTTTATCTGTATAAGGTTCCAAATTGTTATGTTAATTATTATGTAAGTAATTATAGTCATTTGCCTAAATTTACGAGAACGTTTACGCCTTTGTATAGGATTCTTAATTAAAAAAAATATTTGTAAGTGCTTGATAAAGAATTGTTGTTTAACTTTCTTTATTCGATCGGTACCTAGCTTAGTCGTAAAATTGTCCAAGTTTTAGAAAAATAAACCATTGTTCATTAGCTTCTTTTGCAGGTTGTAGTTTGTTGGGATCGGCTTTCCAGTCTAACTGTGATGCGGCTGAATCTCCACAACCTAAGGGCGATATCGAAGTTATGCAGTTCGTATTTTGCTTTATGACTCCAAGTACCCGTAACGACTGCCATAGGTGTTCGTATGATGACAACCGAGACCGAACAACTTAACGTGCTCTCTGAGGCACGGAGGGGTTTCAATGTCTTAAGAAATGGTCACCCATCCTAAAACTGGCCTGGCTAGATGTTGCCTAACCTTTGCAACCATCTCGGTTACCACTAAGCCCGACAAATGAGCCATCCACTGTATTTATGTTTACTGTCGTTTCGTCTGAGGTATGTTGAAAGGTAATATCGGCACGGTCTTAAAGGTTTTCTTTAGCAGACAGACATCTGAATGCGGCACCGCATAGGTATATTATTACTGGATATAGTATTGCGAAAGTGGCACTGTACACTATCAGAGAGACTGGCCAGGCCCCAGTCGATTATTTGCCGATACAGACGACAATCAACACAAATTTGCATGTGAGCCGCATTGAATTGAGACAAGCGATCGTCACGAGCCAGTCCCTGATGGGTCACGACTAACAACTTTATTCTGCTGGATACGGCGGTTTCTATTTATATAGAAATAAGAACATAACAGTTTTTCATTTATTACACATTTTATTGCAATGCGAAAATGTACAGAACAACTTCAACTTTGATAAATTTACTAACTTCAAGTAGGACCTCCGCGAAGTATCTGCTGGATGCTCGCGACGCTATGCAGCGACGGGCTATCCGTATTTTAGATTGTCCGACGGTAACGGGAAGCCTTGAGCCGCTAGCTCAGCGCCGAACAATAGCTTCCTTGGCCGCGTTCTACCGTATTTACCACGGCGAGTGTTCTGAAGAGCTCTTCAATCTGATCCCACCCTCTTCCTTCCGATCCCGAACAACGCGTGCCGGGCAGAGATGCCACTCCCACTCAGTGTATAGCATGTTCGCGAGAACCGAACGTTTTAAACGTTCGTTTCTCTGCCGAACGATAGTGGCCCGGAACGCCCTGCCGGTGCACGTGTTTCCTCCCACATATAATCCTGGGTTCTTTAAGCGGAGCGTGAAGAGGCACATCAGTAGGTCGTCAAGTTGAGGGCGACACTCTCTATAGTATTGTGTGTTGTGAGAGAGGCCCACAATCGCCAGACGTCGTCACGACTGCGGCCACCAAGCGGGCGGCGTCAATTTGGCGAAGCAAATATAAAAAAAAGGACCTCTTCAAGTGAACAACATTCTGCCATAAAGAGTTATTGGATGGGTTTCCCTCAACGGATACCGACGATTTAGTTACTATGTATTTGTAAGTCACCCATGAAAGATAGGACATAGAGAGCGCATTTCTTACAATTACGCATAGTTTAGTACTTGTATCCCGTTCATAGGATTCCATGAAAATTGGGGACGAAAAGCAATAGGTTACTCGTACCATTTACCAGATATTAATTAACTACGAGTATTATAATATTATTGAAACTCTTAACATATCTAGTGTTTATTAGATCTACGAGTATTTACAAATTTGCAATGCAGTTATCTACATGCCAAATTGAAAGATAGCTAGGCAGTTAAATTTACCCACAGGGGTCAATGGCTCCAAGGCGTATTTTTATAACATTGTATGAAATAATTACGTCTATTCCAGCATTGTAATGGAAACAAAACAGTCCGAGGTATTTGCAGGTGGCGGTTCTCATACAAATTATTGAGGAAAAGGCAAGGAAAGATATTAGCGTTGTTTCATGACTCAATTAGGAGCTTAGATATTATATTTTAGTCTTTATTATACGATTATTTACCTATTTTTTATGTTTTTGTTCAAGTAAAAAAGGTGCAGAAATGAAAGAATCTTGTTTCACAATGAAAAAGATAAAGATTAGGGATGGTAAAAGCTCTCTATTGTACAGAATCAATAAAATAACACATCCTAAAATTCATGTACAAAGCAATCTCTTCCAGGTAGGTAAATGAATCTAATTAATTACCTACTTACTTTTTACCGGCATAGCCTTCTGATGTAAACTTACTAGCTTTGAAAAAAATTAAAGGATTTCTTAATAAACCTTTTTCAAAGATAATAGCAGTGAAATATACTAAGATGGCGACCTAAAATATTTTAAAAGCATCCAGTAAAGTAGTTGGTAACCAAGTCACCTAGTTTTGTTAAGAAGTTTTTTAAATTCTTACACTTTGCTATTTTACAATTTTCATGCAAGCAAAAGGAATATGCATCATGAGCGAAGTAGGTACTTAACTTATGAAATATGATGGTCTTTTGTGTCACCGTAGAAACCGTGGTTCGTTTTTTCGCTTACAAAACACCAACGAAACGACTTCTGTGTGGATATTTATCAAGGAAAATATATTTTATTTTCAAAAATATAATTTTGTTCATACTTAGAGTTTTTGGTTGTAGAATATTATGTCTAGTAATAAAATTTGTAACAGGAATAGAGGCTTTCAGGAAAAACATTTCCAGAATCATCATACAAATTATTGCCATGAGGTGAGTTAGTGTAAGAGATGGGTATTTATTAATGAAATATTTATTTCATTGTTATAATAAAACAATAACGTATAACAATATCGAATAGTAACAATATCGTGATATTTTAAAATAATTATTAGCATTCTGCACTCTTTCTCTATAATCTAAGAGAGATAAAATTTCGTACTCTTCTTCAATTTTCGTAAAATTAGATTTAGATTTTGCTTCGCGTATTAAAATATCCTAAATAACTATGTTTTTAGGAAAATAAAACTAAATATAGTTCTTCTATCTCTATTTATGTAGTAAGACGATACAAAGTTTTTAACAGATAGCGTTCAATCAGCACGTAGAAAACATGCCTTCAGATCTGTGGTTCTCCTGTTTTAAAAAATGGTTCGATCGCATGAAAAAATGTTTAAAATGTAAAGGAGAGTATTTTGAAAAGCAATAAACATAATAAGTATTTTGGTTTTAACATGTTGTTTTTTTTAAGTTACGCAAAACTTATAGTGTGACCTACGTACTAGTGGTTCTGTGAACAGTAGACCTCGCATTATTTTCGTATTTTCCCCCCATTTCTCCCCCATTTCCCCCCCAATCGAAAACCCCTTCGACAAAAGTTGTGCCTTGCAACAAAGAACACTTGTGCCAAATTTCATGAAAATCGGCTGAAAAATGCGGCCTGTAGACCGAAACTGACACAAATACCAACAACGCCAAATCGGCCAGTCTTCGAGTTAAAACTGAGACGCTTCGCTCGCTTGGTTAACTAATGGGTACCTATCTAAATAAAACATTTTGTCACTGTAAGTATATTTTTTAAGTACTTTCACACAGAAGTTTATACCTATCTACTCACCAAAAATCTACAAAAACCTAGACAAAAACAGTCGTCTGAGAACCCATTTCACAGATATAAAGCCTGCTTGGGTATTAGATAGTGTGTTTGAGTGTTTTATTTCTATTATATATTATCAAATTTGTCTCGCCTCAAAGCAGCAAACAGTTACTATTACTACCTATCAAAACTTTCAATAAAACATCATCTCATCACCTCTATCAAAATGTAAAGTAGTGTTACCTTACCATATAAAATACCATTTTATATTGTGATGCTCCCGCGTGAATCGATACTCTAGATAAGATATTAGTTTTATATTATTACCATAATGCCATTTGCCATTTATATATATAATTTCATTTATATAATGCAATTTGAAAGATTTATATTTTCTCATAGTAATCCAATACTTAAAATTTTTCATGGGTTGTCTATAATCGACTTTCAAGACTTTTTCAAGACTTCTACTTCTCTTTGAGAAATAAGTCAGAAAAGATAATACCATGCGGTTCGCTTGGTAACCGAAATCTCCACTTTACTGATAACTCGTGCTCGTGTTAACAGTTCCACTCTCTAAATATATTATGAAGGGGTTGATTATTCTTCAATTCATCAATTCATACAACTCATTCAAAAAACACGTTTTTATAGAGAATTCAACTAAAAGTAGAAAATAAATTTTAATAAGTTTGAATTAAGAATAGTGTAAATAAGAAATAAATCATCGGTCTTTGACAGGTGTGCAAAGTTTGAATTAAATCTGATCGTTCAAAGTAGGGCAAAATCGAACCCAAAAGAGTCGGGTACAAACAAACATACAAGTGAAGCTAATAAAAGCGTGGTAAAAAGGTTTGAACCTGTTACTAACTTGGTAGTAATCGTCCAATTTTACTGAAAACATTTGCGCCGAAACTAAACTGAAATCATATTAGAGTTGAGCGGAGTTTACTTTGGCGCTCTTCCAGTCGCGTTAGACACGGACAAGTGAACTAAGGATCCATACAAAATGCAACTTTCGTGTAAACTTATATGTTGAAATTCACTTGCATCACTAGTATGTCGTAGATACAACATCATAAGCCACGTTGTAGGCTGTGCTGTGGTCACCAAGTCTAACGATCAAAGGAGTCATAAGCTCGCTGTCCATCTTGTAAATTACAGCTTTGAAGGTTGTTTTTCATGACTTGTTTCAGTCTTATTCTTGGCATTTTTTTAGTGTAATATGTAAAGTAGTATTGAAGTACTATTTTTATTATTTAGACGGCCGTCTAACCGACTAACTCAATGGTAATATATAAGTAATGAGTTTGAACGTCATTTTAGCAAGTTCTACAACTACCTACTTAGGCACTGTCTACAAGGTCCAGATAAAATACAGAATCTGTGAGACATCTGTGTTGAATTTCGGGTCAAAGAAAGAAAGATATTGTGGATTTAGTATTATAACAGAGTGTATCACTTAATGTGATATATAAAATGAGTTTCAAAGGCCTGAAAAAAATGAAAATATAGGGTGCATAGAACCTATATATTTGATGCCGAGCTGACCTTTAATACCCTTTCACATATAATTTATAGCTCAAATAATATTATTCGGTATTTAAAATATAAATAAATAATATGAAAATTGTCGTCATAAAATAAGGTCATAAAATATAATATGGATTATCGATAAAATGGGCTGAAACTAGAAACAATGCAAGTTATAAAATATAACATTCTAATGTTGTGGCACTTATGGCGTCTCCTTTCTATGGTAATAAGGAGATCGTAAACTTTTTATGATCGAGTTCAATAAAAGTTCACGTTAAAATTATGCTGCGGCTTAAACTATAGCATCCGGTTTGGTGGCGACAAAAAATATAACGACGGTGATGTAAATCGTCCTAAGTCTCATGGCTAAGGCAATGGTTTAATATTAGTGAAGACATCTTATTCTGCGATAGCCCGTTTGACGCAAATTACGAAATTCAATAAGCAATGTCGATAGAAAGAAAAAGAAGAAAGAAAGAAAGAACGTTTATTGTGAACCAACACTTTACATTTCATCAATAAAATAAAATGACATTACTGCTTAAGAGTCCGTATGCAGAATCGAAACGGGCGGAATTAGGTATTTGACACATTTTGTGCGTGAGTCCGGAGTTACCGATGGTGGTCAGCCAGTAGGTACGGCGATTACATGGTTTTGATCTTTTTTTTTTTCATTTTATAATAAGAGTGTCTTGTGTGGGGGAGGTGAAAAGAGGGCTAGGAGGGGGGTGTTTTTTTTCTCTCCTTAAATTCAAGAAAAGACCCTCTATACTCGTATGATCCCGTAATCAAAACTCCTCTACCTTTCCTCTGTCGTTGCACTCTCAAAGGGGGGCGAGGGCTAATTTTTTTTCCTAATCAAAATCATTTGACCTCCTCTATACAAAGGGGCTCTACCAACATATTTAGGGCCCCAGCGAACTCATCTGCTAGTGGCGCACCTGCTGATCAACGGACGAGGCTCGTTAATTTACGGTACCTATGAAGTGGCTTCGGTCCCTACGTGGGTACCGGGTGTTGGTCCGGGGGGTGCCACCGTGCAACTGTGCTAAAGCCCCACAAGTATCCCAGCCCAGGCTGGGTTGCGTAAGGGGTTCAACAGCTGCACCGCCGGGCCCGGGGCCATGTATGGTGCAGCAGGCATGGGACCAGTGGGGGCAAAGCGGAGTCTAGTGTGGGTGGTGTGGGTCGATTCGCCGGCCAGGGAGACCCTTAGCAACGGCGTTGCCGCGGCCGCCCGCAACACAGTCATGGGGCCCGCCTGGGACCAACCACACCAGGAGGCTGCCCCACATGTTCTCGCGCATAATCCTGATGTGGGATCGCCGCTCCGGGTGGTAACCGGTGTGGGATAGCGGCGGCCTTGCACCAGAGGGGTTTGGTAGCCCTTCCGTCCGGCGGGTCGGCTCCAACCTAACCACACGGTTCCAGACGAAGCTAGCCCCTGCGCTTTGTCACTTATTACTGCTGCACCAAATGTCGCCCTGTCTTCACGCTTCTTCTTCAAATTTATAATGGCAGTGCAACAGAAATAAGTAAACGTTCCACAGCGGCCCCAGGAAACCCCACAGCTTCACTTTTCGAGGTGGAGTTCACCAACATCCGTGGACTCCATGCGAACTTCGATGCCGTCCACCATACCTTGAGACGGCTCGGGCCGCTGTGACGTTCCTCACGGAGACACAAATACGCCGCCCTGACAACACGCCTTACCTGTGTTGCCCCGGTTATGTATATATGTATCGAGGAACAATACCGGGGTGCCGCAGGGGTCCGTGCTATCACCAACTCTTTTCCTTCTGCAAATCAATGATATGCTATCCCTCGGGAACATTCATTGTTATGCAGATGACAGCACATTGCAGGCGTGTGCATTTACAGCGAAGAAATCCCCTTTCCTTCCCCTACCCTCTCTTCAGAATGCATTATTACCAATGAAGGGCAACCTTGAGATCCTTGACATAGACGTTCGTCAAGAGCTCAATAATAAAAACTACATCGAAAGATGTATAGGGCTAGCTTCGTGGAAACTAGGAATGCTGAATAAGGTAAAGCGATTCTTTACACTGCATCAGAGGTGTCTGCTGTACAAGACGCGGATTGGACCCTGCGTCGAATACTGCTCTCACTTCTGGGACGGCTCCGCGAAGTATTTGCTGGACGCTCTCGACGCTATGCAGCGTCGAGCTATCCGTATTATAGATTGTCCGGAGGTAACGGGAAGCTTTGAGCCGCTAGCTCAGCGCCGAACAATAGCTTCCTTGGCAGCATTCTACCGTATTTACCACGGCGAGCATTCTGAAGAGCTCTTCAATCTGATCCCATCTTCCTTCCGATCCCGAACAACGCGTGCCGGGCAGAGATGCCACTCCCACACAGTAGGTACATGTTCGCGAGAACCGAACGTTTTAAACGTTCGTTTCTGTGCCGAACGATACTGGCCTGGAACGCCCTGCCTGTGCACGTGTTTCCTCCCACATATAATCCTGGGTTCAGTAGGTCGTCAAGTTGAGGGCCACTCTCTATAGTATAGTGTGCTGTGAGTGACCCACAATCGCTTGACGTCGTCATGACTTACTACCAGGCGGGTGGCGTCAAATTGGCGAACCCAATAAAAAAAAAAAAAAAAACTACCTCTATAATATTATTACTCAGTTTGACTCTACTCGGGAGCCCCCCTTAAGGGGGACTGGAGGGCAAATCTCAAAAACTCGGAATTTTCCCTAGGTCCCCGAACCCCCTTTACATTTCTGCAAAAAAAAACATACGTACCTTCCCCTCCACCATCAAGGAGAACAATAAAATTGTGTCAGTGAGTGAGTGAGTAATCCAGCTTTATAAAATATAACAGCTTTTTTTAACAAAAACAATGATAAATACATTCTACATAATCATTTGTTGTATTTAAAAAGAAGCCTAATCATCACAAAATAATAACTAATATTACCAAAGTATCAAAATCTCACGCCACGCTATATTCGTCTGTAGACGGCATCGAATTTTGGCGCGCAGAGCGACACGTCCTCTCCCTGTAAGCGCTTGGCGCGGACTGCTTACTTGAGGCATGCGTCGAGTATTATAAAGCGAAATTTAGGTGTTTTTAAAAGATTATTTACAGCCTATTTTTTATTATTTAGCTTTCTTTTTTTTTGGAAATGGATTGATTTTGAACCAAGGTTTATTTATGTTGTTTTAATTTTATGAACAAGAGTTTTATGTAGCCGAAATAAGAACCAATTCATTGCCCATTTTCTCTAAAATTTGACTAACTTTAATATTTGTTTACTCAATTTTTTTTTATGAAAGTGATAAAAAGTAATCCATACATTTGATAGATGACTTTTACAAGAATACACTGTATTTTTGTAATACTTTTTAGATGTCAAAACGATTAGTGAATTTGTGATATTCTAGACCTCTTCCAGCAAAAGATACGAAAAACTACCGATTGTTTTAGGCCGATTAATCAAAATTTAATGACAAAAATAAGAAAGTAGCTCACTTATTAGATCATTATTGAAATGATATTTCATGTTGTGCATTAAAACTTATAAAAATACAGTAGTTTCAGTGTAAAAACACGTCTGTAAAATCAGCGAAAACGGTAAAATTGAATAGGAGGACTCTTAACAATTACTTTTTAGTCTGTGGTTATGTTTTATACAGTCACAAAAATACTAAGTAATTTAGTAAGAACGTACGGTACAAACAGCAGTCCCGTCCTCTACCTAAATACAAATCTTTTTGAAAAACTGTCTACGTTATGCAGGAGCTAAAATAATATTCTTAAAAATCTTAACTAGAAAATCCCTTAATAAATATCCTACGACATTGTTGTACGTTCTCGCCCTTAAAATTTATATAAACTATATAGTAGCATTTACCTCGTAAATATTCCCGATAAAGTATTAAATACGGGTAGTAGTACCTACGAGGGGCGGAGCCTCAAGTGATTAGTGACTACGTCCTCGCCGTCCGCCCTGGACCCCAACTTGACCACGGTAACGCAGTGGCAAGTTTGGTGACCTCTTTCGAAGTTCGGTGAAAACTTTATAAAGACCACTTTATGTCAAAAAGCATATTATAAGACAGTTGATTACCTTTATGATAAAAGTGTCTAGCTTGAGCATGGTGCAGGCGCCTCCTAAAATGCCGTAATTGTAGCATATTGTACTTAGGCGACTATAATAATTTTTTTGTTGTATACACTCTTTTTGATTTTGACACGAGACCAATGTACATTCGTCCACATTTAGTCTTAAGAAAATGTGTAAATGAGTCAATTATTTGAAAAGAGTGACCGAGAGTTTTATTGCCAGGTTCTTTCTCTCAGTTCTACTTATTGCTTTGCGAATCTGGCAGTACATGTAAATATAGAAGCAATGACATTTTTTATTTTAAGTACTTACTGACGTTTGTAAGAGCCATTTATTGACCTATACAAATAAATAAATAATTTCAATTTCAATTTCAAATGACCAAACGTCCTAGTCCGAACTTGGTGCTAATAAAATTGTGATCATCATGAATATGAGTGAACCCGACGATACCCCCGGTCCCGATACTGCCCTTTCCCGGGCAGTATCAACCGACGACTTAACGCATCCATCACGGACTCCGATGCCATTTGATTTGCAGCGCGATGTCGACGCCCCAAGGAACTGATGCTGCTGGGACTGACGATGGGTCAGCTCCCAGCAGTGTGAAGAAGAAGGGCCGCTCTTCGTCGCAGAAGAGGACCCTCGAGAAGGGGGGGCTGCCGCGCGACCGAAGCACCAGCTGCTCCGGGTGGGGGTCCCTCCTCTCCAGTGATTCGGAGGAGGAGGTGCCGGTCAAGACGGTGCGTACGCGTCTTGACGCGTATAGAAGGCGGCCGCAAACCCCTCCTCCGTCCTCTGTACTGTTCCAGCGAAGTCGGAGGGAAATCGGTGGGCCGCCCGCGCGGGAGCTGATGAGCGTTTTTGCCCGCATGAACGCTGCCATGCGGGGCAATAGGAACGTGGCGGGGAGGAAGAAGATTGTGGCTTCACTGGTGGGTGAAGCCCAATCTTCCCTCGACAAGCTCCTCGCGCGGAGCGTCTCTAAGGAGGAGGCGAGGCTCCGGAAGCAGATGACGAGCCTGGAGGTGGAGCTGGGTGGGTGGGCACACCTACTGTCCGCCGCCCCGCTCCGCCCCAGTCCGCTCCAGCGTACCGGTTGCCGACCGAGACCGCGGCCCAGGCGCGGAAGGCGAAGGGGCGCGGCAAGAAGAGCGGCACCCCTGTCGCCTCCTCTTCCTCTAACGCTCCCGCTGCTTTTTACATCCCTCCGGACGGGAGGGATGGGAGGTAGTGGGGGCCAAGAAGAGGAAGACGAAGAAAGCGGCCAAGAAAGTTGCCAAAGCCGCCGCGGCGAAGGCGCCGAAGAGGCCCCGCGCTCCTCGCTCCACAGCCGTCGTCCTTGCGGTGACGACGGAGGGTGTGGAGAGGGGTGTGGGGTACGCTGATGTCCTGAGGACCGTGAAGTCCTCAGTCAACTTCTCAGCCCTCGATATCCAGGGGGGTCTCCGGTACAAGACGACACGCACCGGGGCTCGCCTCCTCGAGGTCTCCGGCGCCTCCAGCGGCCGTAAAGCTGACGCCCTAGCAGCGCAGCTTAGGGACGCGCTGGACGCAGAAGCCGTCCGCGTCACCAGACCCACCAAATGCGCTGCATTGCGCATCACGGGTCTGGATGACGCGGCCACGACGGAGGAAGTAATCTCCGCCGTCATGGAGGCGGGCGGCTGCCCCCGTGACCAGGTGAAGGCTGGAGACATCTCCTTCGGCTCCACTGGCCATGGGATGACAGTCGTCCAGTGCCCCGTCGCGGCGGCACTGAAAGTGACGGACAGACGAAGCCTCCTCGTAGGGGGCTTCCTAAAGGCGCAGGTGCACCTCCTTCGTGCCCGGGAAACCAGATGTTTCCGGTGCATGGTGGTGGGGCACGTCGGTGTGCAATGCACAGTGGAAGTCACCGTGGGCGATCGGTGCTTCCGCTGCAGCCGGCCCGGTCACAAGGCAAGTGCCTGTGATGCCCCGCCTCGCTGCTTATATGCGAGGCGGAGGGCAAAACTGCGGACCACCGGGTCGGCAGCACAACAAGCGCCGCCTCGAGGCCAAAGCCTCGTCCGTCCGCTGAGAGCGGTGGGGGTGCCGCTACTGCACGGCCAGATGTTTCTCGGCGGGATGCTGATATGGACGTCCATTAATGTCTGACGCCCATATCCGCATCCTGCAAGTGAATTTGAACCGCTGCCGCGCTGCTCAGGATCTGCTGTACCAGAGCATCTGGCAGTGGTCCATAAACTTGGCCGTGGTCGCCGAGCCGTACTACGTCCACCCGGGAAGCCCGGTGGACGAGGACGGCTCGGCCTGTTTTATCTTCGGGGGGTCCGCCGCAGACAACTCGCACCTTGCTATCATTGAAAGGGGCCGCGGGTGTGTTGCGGCGGAATATGATGGGTTGGCAGTCGTGGCCACGTACATCTCGCCGACACTGGACGAGACTCAGTTTGAGCTATGGCTCACTTAGCTCGACGTCGTCTTCGCTGCGTGCCGTCCTCGCCCTGTCCTGCTCCTGGGAGACTTCAACGCCTGGAATGAGGCGTGGGGCTCCCGGGAAACCAGGGACAAGGGGAGGCTTCTTGAGGACTGGATCAGAACACGTGTTCTGGAGGTCCTCAACCGGGGGAATGTCGCCACCTTCTGGCGGCGGGGGACCAGCTCGGTCGTGGACGTATCGTTCGCGACCTCTGCCCTCGCCGCCCGTATTACTGGCTGGCACGTGGAGGAGGGTGAGGAGACGCACTCGGACCATCGGTACATCCGATTCGATGTCGTCCCCCTACCTGACCTCCCACAGCCGGTAGAAAATCCCCCGGATCCGCGTTGGGCACTTCACCATCTGGATCGGGAGGCTCTCCTGGAGGCACCGGCACCGGACCGGACTGCCGATGTGGATGCCGAGGCGGAGTAGTTCAGGAGAGCCATGTCGCAAATCTGTGATGCAGCGATGCCTAGGGTTACACCCAGACCGGCAAGGAAGCAGGTGTACTGGTGGTCGCCGGAGATTGCACAGCTGCGCGCAACATGCACCTCCGCCCGCCGCCAGTACACCAGGTTTCGCCGGAGGCATCGCCGCCCAGACGACGGGGCAACCCGAGAGGCGGAGCTTTATCAGGCTTACAGGGAGGCTAAAGATAATCTCCAGGAGACAATAAAGCGGGCCAAGACGGCGGCCCGCGACGAGCTCCTGGAGACCCTGCAGCAGAACTCATGTGGGCGCCCGTACCTACAGGTCAGGGAGAAACTCCGACCTAGGGCGCCCCCACTGACCCAGAGTCTCCAGCCGCAGCAGCTGGAGTGGGTCATGGGCTCCCTGTTTCCGACGAGCGCGGAGGAGCACGTCCCTCCACGCATGGCTCCGTCTTTGCCTGACGCGGATAGCATCAGTGAAGACGACGTACCCGAAGTCAGGGTGGGGGAGCTAGGTGCGGCGGTACTCCGGCTTAAACGCCGGAAAATCACTGCCCCCGGACCCGACGGCATTCCTGGCCGTGCATGGGTCCTGGCCCTCGAAGAACTCGGGCCTCGACTGATGGGGCTCTTGAGCGTATGCCTCGAAAGGGGCCAGTTTCCCAAGGTGTGGAGGACGGGGAAACTGGTCCTGATCCGTAAGGCGGGGCGGCCGGTGGACTCACCGTCCGAATACCGGCCGATCGTGTTGCTCGACGAGGTGTGTAAGCTCTTTGAGCGAATTATCGCGGAACGCCTCATCGAGCATCTCTCGATGACCTGGCGGACAACCAGTACGGTTTCCGTCGGGGACGCTCCACCGTGAGCGCGATCATGCGCGTCAAGAGCCTGACGGTGGAAGCAGTCTCGCAGGGCAAGGTGGTGTTGGCGGTGTCTCTTGACATCGCCAACGCGTTCAACACCTTGCCATGGAGCTGCGTTAGGGAGGCGCTTGTGTATCACGAAACGGCTCTCTACCTCCGTCGTATTGTCGGGGCCTATCTCTTGGAGAGGGCCATAGCTTTCCCCAGCTGGCTCGGGCCAGCTCGGCGAGATGTGTCGTGCGGTGTTCCGCAGGGGTCGGTCCTGGGGCCGCTTCTGTGGAACATCGGCTACGACTAGGTGCTGCGGGGTGCGTTGCCTGAGGGCGTCGGCGTAACGTGCTACGCCGACGATACCCTCGTCACGGCGCGGGGTGCAACGCCAGGAGGCAGCACTCAAGGTCACGACGGGTGTTGCTCAAGTCGTGGGTCGGATATGGCGGCTGGGACTGGAGGTGGCCTTGCACAAGTCCCAGGTTCTGTGTTTTCACAGACCTCGGAACGGTCCACCTGAAGGTTCCAGCATAAATGTGGGAGGCGTTAACATCGGCATCAAGCCCTCGATGAAGTATCTAGGGATCGTACTTGATAGCCGATGGAACTTCGGACGACATTTCCGAAGTTTGGTCCCCAAGGTGACACAGGCATCGGTCGCGCTTTCGCGACTGATGCCCAACGTAAAGGGACCCAACGCTTCCTGCAGGAGACTGTACCTGGGGATCGTGCGGAGTATGGCCCTATAAGGAGCTCCCGTATGGGCGGCGCGGTTGACGGCCAACAACTCAACGCTCCTTAACAGACCGTTGAGGACCTTGGCCGTCAAAACAATAAGGGGCTACCGCACGATCTCCGGAGAGGCTGCATGTCTCCTAGCCGGGACCCCTCCATGGGACCTGGAAGCGAGAGCCCTTGCGTCATTGTTCCAATGGCGCAAGGAGGCGCTGGAGCGGGACAACAGGCCTGCGTCTCGAGAAATCGATGACCAGCGGTCCCAACTCCGTCAGGATCTCATGGAGTCATGGAGGGTGCGACTTGAGCAACCCAAGTGGGGTGCCACCATCATCGCGGCGGTGAGACCGATCATGGACGATTGGCTGCAGAGGCAGCATGGTGACCTCACGTATCGTGCGACGCAGATCGTTACTGGGCATGGATGCTTCGGTAGCTATCTGTTTCGCATCCATCGTGAGGTCACAAGCCGGTGTCAACACTGCGAGGTTTCCGACGACGACATCGCACTCCACACGTTGGTGGAGTGCTCAGCGTGGGCGAGTCAGCGCCGGGACCTCGTAGTGGGTCTGGGCGTGGATACCCAGCGGGAGTAGGTGGAACGCGGCCGTGTCCTTCTGCGAGCAAGTCATGCTCGCGAAGGAGGCGGCCGAGAGGGAGAGGGAGCGTACCCTCCCCGCCGAGTTCCGCAGTCAGCGGCGAGGACGCCGCTGACTCATCTACGCCCAAGACCATCGACCTCCATGATCGGGGCCTGAGGACGGCGGGATCGCCACCCGTCGTCCTTACAGAAGCAGGCTAGAAGGGTTGCGTGCTGCGGGGCCTTTGCCCCATAGCACGCAACCAGATTCACTCTCTGACGCGGGATAAAACCCTACCCCAACGACGCGGGATTTTCATCCCGACCCAACCCCCGCAGAGACCACAGAGGTGGTCAAAGTCCGCCGGGCGCCACTGGAAATACGTTCTGCTTGTAACCAGAGGCAACGGACGTTAGAGCGGCCGCGGCCTTGGTCGCGGAACTAAAAAAAAAAAAAAAAAGTAGTACCTACGATACTCAAGTAGTAAAAAAATTACAGTTGCCGACGACGATTTTATTTTAATATAGGTAGGTATATGAGTACGTACGAGTATACTGTGGATGTTCCGATTGCAAATGTATGCAAATTATTTGCGTGGAACTCGATGACAGCAATCAAATTAACTGGCAGTAAAAAGACCAGTAAATGACGTGTGTTTGGATATTTTTCCATCTGTGTTTGTTTTTATTAAAGAAGTTTTTTGAATGTATATTATTTTATTACTTTTACGGATACTATGACTTGTCTTAGGTATCTTGTCAATGTTTACAAAATTTATCTTGTTAAACCACTTACAGTTCGCGAGGGATAAGCGGAGATTTGAATTTGTGTGAGTGACCACGAAAAGTAGAGTAAATCTCTTTTTGTAGCTGTGTGTAAAACACATGTGTATGTAAAAGAGCTCATATATCCGTACACGTACACTCGTTTTTGGGGTTCCGTAGTTTAAGTCTCAGAACCCTTATAGTTTCGTCATGTCTTCCTTCCAAAGGGTTAGTGCCTTGAAGATGACTAAACGGCTGGCTCGTAAAATGTAATAAAAAATAATGATGGTGGTCCATGTAACAATCTTTGAAGGAAAACAATAACAGATTAGATAATTCTGTTAGTTCAGGAGTTATAGAGGGAATTATCGGTGACTACGAAACCCTATTCTATGCGTGGCTTAAAACACGCACTTGGCTGGTTTTTTTGCAATATTCAGTATTTAAGAGTAAAAGGGTTTGGTTATAGGTTATATAGTACCCCTAAATTATTAAAATTATAACAACTGTCTAATAATTTTTTATTTTTTATTTTTGATACTGTGTCTGAAATCGATATTGTTATTAAATATTGGATGGAACCAGGCGTTACTCGGCGAAAATCCATGACAAAGCAATGGTAAGTAAAATATTAAAAAAAAACACTTTAAACTTATTTTAAATTTCTTAATAGCACTATTTTTCGCAGGATTAAAAAATAGTGCTATTAAGAAATTTTTTTTTTTTTTTTTTTTTTTTTAGTTCCGCGACCAAGGCCGCGGCCGCTTTAACGTCCGTTGCCGGGCGTCTCTGGTTACAAGCAGAACGTATTTCCAGTGGCGCCCGGCGGACTTTGACCACCTCTGTGGTCTCTGCGGGGGGTTGGGTCGGGATGAGAATCCCGCGTCGTTGGGGTAGGGTTTTATCCCGCGTCAATGAGTGAATCTGGTTGCGTGCTATGGGGCAAAGGCCCCGCAGCACGCAACCCTTCTAGCCTGCTTCTGTAAGGACGACGGGTGGCGATCCCGCCGTCCTCAGGCCCCGATCATGGAGGTCGATGGTCTTGGGCGTAGATGAGTCTGCGGCGGCCTCGCCGCTGACTACGGAACTCGGCGGGGAGGGCACGCTCCCTCTCCCTCTCGGCCGCCTCCTTCGCGAGCACGACTTGCTCGCAGAAGGACACGGCCGCGTTCCACCTACTCCCGCTGGAGACCATGGCTTGAAGCATGGTCTCCAGCGAGAGGGTATCCACGCCCAGACCCACTACGAGGTCCCGGCGCTGACTCGCCCACGCTGAGCACTCCACCAACGTGTGGAGTGCGGTGTCGTCGTCGGAAACCTCGCAGTGTTGACACCGGGGTGTGACCTCACGATGGATGCGAAACAGATAGCTACCGAAGCATCCATGCCCGGTAACGATCTGCGTCGCACGGTACGTGAGGTCACCATGCTGCCTCTGCAGCCAATCGTCCATGATCGGTCTCACCGCCGCGATGATGGTGGCACCCCACTTGGGTTGCTCAAGTCGCACCCTCCATGACTCCATGAGATCCTGGCGGAGTTGGGACCGCCGGTCATCGTGCTATTAAGAAATTTAAAATAAGTTTAAAGTGTTTTTTTTTTTAATATTTTACTTACCATTGCTTCGATATTGTTATGACCAATATAGTACCTATGTAAGTGAAGATTTCAGAAAAAAGTTCTTTCGCATGACGTTCAGTTTGAGAATACTTTATAATTTTATTATATATTTTGACAAAAGGTACAAATCTCAAGAATCCGTCTAATTGAATTTATAAATTGCTAAATGATTTTTGTTGCACGAGTGAAGCGCTGTAACAGCTTAACAGTTGTTGTTTGAGCAATAATTTAAATTGGATTATTTTACTTTCACAGCACATTTCGCGAACAACCTAATTCCGGTTATCCTCGACGACACTCAAAACAAACGAAAGTCTGATAAATGTTGCTATTAATCTTCGAGCAGCTTCAGTGTTCACCCTTGCGAGAAAAGGACGGAAATAATTATAATAAAAATCTAGATTTGGGTAACGTTTATTTAGGCGAACAGTTTATAAGGCTCTATGGTTTTATATGGAGAGGCAGTAATTTAATATTTTTTATATTTATCTACCTATCTTATTTTATGGTTTATCTCTGATTAAGGAAAGCGATACTGATTTTCTTGGTATTGATATAATTATCATGATAATTATAACAATTGTGTTTAGAGACAAGGTGACAGGATTTATTACCATAGCTTCCTTGGCCGCATTCTACCGTATTTACCACGGCGAGTGTTCTGAAGAGCTCTTCAATCTGATCCCACCTTCTTCCTTCCGAACCCGAACAACGCGTGCCGGGCAGAGATGCCACTCCCACACAGTGGATAGCATGTTTGCGAGAACCGAGCGTTTTAAACGTTCGTTTCTCTGCCGAACGATAGTGGCCTGGAACGCCCTGCCTGTGTACGTGTTTCCTCCCACATATAATCCTGGGTTCTTTAAGCGGAGCGTGAAAAGGCACATCAGTAGATCGTCAAGTTGAGGGCCACTCTCTATAGTATTGTGTGCTGTGAGAGTGGCCCACAATCGCTAGACGTCGTCACGACTTACCACCAGGCAGGCGCCGTCAATTTGTCGAACCAAAAAAAAAAAAGTGTTTGATATTGAACGAGCGAGCGTAGCGAGCGTAGCGTCTACATGTCAAGATTGGAAAAAAATTCTTTCGTCTGTCTGTATGTATGTGTGTTCTGGGCTAGCAGCCACAGCTTTTATCCAATCTTCACGAACATGAAACTTTTTTGGATTGGGGGGAAATTTTTGGAAAAAAGCTCAATTAATGTTTTAATTTTCACGAGGGCTACTGTTCGATCATAGGGGAACCACTAGTATTACAAACACTTTTATGAATATACCTACTTATTAGATATGAACATGAACGAAGTGTTTGTGAGTAGAGTGTTTGAGCGTGTGTGATGTGTTTGGGGGTGTGTGTGTGTGAGATGAACCATTAACATCTTCGTAAATACCTATACATTTTAGTTATCAGATAAACTATAAAAACTTTACTAATAAACGTACAATGAACATTTCTAGCTAGTCAGTCAGTAGTCTCACAGTGTGCAATGAAAACAATGAGCACAATATAACTAGGTGAAATTGTATGGGTAAGTTTTGAATGGCAACAAGTAGACTGAATCTCTCTGAAATATGATTATCGTGGTTCCGTATTTCCCTCACCTGTTTCATAATGTTTTTGTTTTTTGTTCTGTAGCTACATAACGAGCGTCCTGTTCCGTGGTTAATTTGAATGCGTGTTTTTGTAACTAGAAAATTTGCCGTTGGATTTTGTAGTTTGTTTTCGTAACTTTTGTGTAGGGATTTCTTATTTTTAAAGCTTTGAAATTTTTTATAATGAAATTGTATTTTATAAAAACTATTTTTCTAAGGTTTTTTTTTTTAGTACTTTGTCGGTGTGGCATTCATGCTAAGTTTCATTTTTCTAGGACTAACCGTGACATGACGAAATTATAAGGGTTCTGAGACTTAACTAAAGAACTCTAAAAAACCAAAAGAATTCGAGAACTAAGCCACGCTTTGAATGGAACGAGAAGTCGATGATACCTCGAAACGTTTTATCCCGAAAAACCCTAAATTAGAATTAGATCCCCACCTGCAAACGAGTTCACTAATTAATTTTGCGATAATAGCACCACCGTTTTTGTGTGTTTTTTGTCCTGTAAATTAGTTTGTGCGTTGGTTTTATTCTCAATGGACTAAAACCTTTTGTACATTCTGTTCCTATTATTTTTCGTAGAAATCTCTATCTATTTGAGAGGATTTTTAATAAACTTTCAACCTTTTTTATTAGAAACTAGCGGGCGCCCACAACTTCGACAAATTCTTACTCACCTCTTCTATCGGTATTAAGTCTCACAAGAAGTATGCAAAGTTTTAGGTTCATAGTAATCAAAATCATGTAAAAGCTCAAAATTTGAGACTTTGTTTTTCTAGGTATTATGTAATTTACATTTATCCACAGTTAATACCTACCACCGATAAATTTTAAATTATGCCAAGACTCTTTTAAGATTCGTCCAATAGATTTACGGCAGTGAATAAGCATATAAATAAAAAGTCAGATAGACAGAACTTGCAATTAAAATTTATTTTTCTTTTATAAACCAGTCTAGGTTCTGACTTGAATGTCTCGGTGGCGCAGTGGTATGATAATGCGACTGCCATCCTTAAGGTCCCCGGTTCGATTCCAGGTCGAATCAAATATATGTGTGATCTACAAACATTTGTTTCGGAGTTTAGGTATTTTCTATATATTATTTCGAAATATATAAGTATGTTTATTTGTAGTCTAGATCCTGTATATTTCTACCCGTATTATTGAATGGTGACGTTTATGTGAGAGCCGAGTGCTCGACGCCTATTCAAAAATTTATCTGAACTCATGATCGACACTTTTCAAGACCAGAAGGCTGGTTACTATTTGGCACAAAAAATAAGCGTTGCCATACAACGTGGCAATGCTGCCAGCCTTCTCGGAACATTGCCAGTCGGCGATGCGGCGAAGGAATTCTTTGACGCATGTTAGGATTTAGATGTTATTTTAGTAGGTATAATTAGAATAGGGAATGTAAATATTTAGTTAGTTTCTATATATTTAAATTAAACATAAGTGTACAATAAAAATCTTTCTCCTAACATTATTTCCAAGATAAATGTGCAGTTTCTAAGATATTTTTATCACGTAGCTTGAATCTTCTTTGTAGTGATTTATTTGAGAAATTCATACTGCCGCATCATCAGAATTCGTCCCTCAACCAAAACCTTCTTCTGATAAGGTCGGCATATCAGTCGTTCGCTCTAAATGCAAATAGTACCGCACTCTAGAGAGGTGTTATAGTCACGGTTTTTAGGTAAAAAAGGGGCGAAAACAGCGTTAAATGGCAAGAAAGATCTTTAATGCTGAGGCAATAGGGTAGTTAAAGATAAAGAATGGAAAGTGCTGTTCTTCAGATAGTTGCCTTAGTACACAATATGCTGAAAGACACGGAATACTTGGTTGTTTTTATGTAATGGGACGAATAACTCTTGAGAATTGGCCTTTTGGTTAAAGACATTATTTTTTATTTTCAAAGGGATTTCAAAAGTTGATACTGAATTTTTTACGCAAATACCTAACGCACTGCGTATACATAAATGTTATGTACAAGATTATAAAGCGATACACACAGAAGTCATCAAGAAAAACTGTTATTTTGAAGTTGCACACGGGCACTGCAATTTTATTTCATTAAAAATTACACATTAACTATTATAATTTGACTATACATAGCTGTACTAATAAATTAACAGAAAAATAATCTCACGGCATTACAGATCTCGTTATTACTAATAACTTTTCAATTCAGTAACAACTGAAGCTACAGCATGCTTTTCATTCATGATTAAAAGTGGAAGGAGGTCGAATACTTCCGTAAAAGTAGGAAACGAAGTATCTTGGGAAATGAAACTACAAAGTGCAGTTCATTCTCCTCACTCGTAGTTGGACGAATTGATTTTGCCTTCCTTCTTACAGTATGATTTAAGAACTTTATTGTGGGTTACATTATTTTCTTTCATAACCCTGACTAAGTAACTACGTAGTCAAAGTAAAAGAAATTTCAAATCGCAAAAAAGAGAGTCTTAGTATTGCGGTAACAAATGGTTGGATTTTAAACGAATCTTTAGCGTATTCATTGCTTTAATTTTTTATTTTATTTTATTTAGGTGCAGAAAACACAATACAATCAATGTAAAAATAATTCTTAAAATAATACAGATCTGTTCTGGATTGTATCGTAACTAGTTCATGCACACAGCTAAAACAATATCATAAAAGCAAGAAACACACCAGATTTGTAGAAGTTAAACCGCAATAGGTAAATAAAAACAGGAAAAAAAACATATGTAGGTACATTAATGTTATGTTAATTTACATTTGAGTTTGATTACAAATTAGGTACTCTTACAGACCAAAAAACTAAATCCTACAGTACCAAAAAAGCTCGGGTAATCGTAAGTTTTTTGTCTAAAATGCAGTTAAAGCGGCTACATTAAAATTACATTTAATAGCCCACACTGAATAGAATGAACCTGCCCAACGGTGATCTCTTCGGTCAACTTTTCCACTTCATTTAAGTTCTATACTTAAATTGTACTTAATGGCAAAAAGTTGAGGACTTCAAAAAGATTTAACAATGCTTATTTTGAAGGGACTCACCCTTCGCAGTTTCGGATTTATCTGGCCTTTTGTAACTCAGAAATGTTCATTGTAAGAGAAAATTTATTTACTTCGCAAGAAGTAAATAATTCTGTGTATTTATTAATTGCTTTACAAAAATTAAGTTAAAATTATTATGGAAGAAATAAATATAAGAAACCACTGGGATTTCTTATATTTATTTACAATTTTATCACATATTTTCAATAGAGAATTACAATATACATAATAGTAGATAAAAATACTATTTACACAAACTAAAAGCTATACTATACACATTAAAATCTACACTATATACAGGCGTCAAAGTACTCCTCCGCCTCGTCGCCGACTGGCAATGTTCCCAGAAGGCTGGCAGCATTGCCACGTTGTATGGCAATGCTTATTCTTTGAGCTAAAAAGTAACCAGCCTTCTGGTTAATTTATATAGTATAGTAGATTTGATTCAAGTGCCAACAAGTAAAGCTCTCTAGATGAATACAACTCCACAAGATTGCTAAGTTTAATTATGAAGTTAATTAGGTTGGTTTGATGAAAAATTTTAATCCTTACTCAAGTTAATTTCCTCTGAATCTCGAGATTCATTTTCTTATTCACATTGCTCGGTAGAGACTTAATTCAGTTTTATAGAAAGCATTCTACTAAAGTTATTTGATTAGATTGAATTTAAAGTATTCAGTTTCACTGAACAGTAACTAATGCTAATATAAATGCACCGTAACAGTTTTGTTTTCGCACAGATGACACATTTTTTGCTTTAAGTAGGTGTATGAACTGAAATCACAAATTAAGAGCTCAATTTGCTTACACTTTCGTCATACCACACATCTATGAGATTTAAAGAAAGATATTATTATGAGCTGTATACAATTATAAATGCCATATTCTTAGAATAACATTATTAATAAGAATTAATTCAAAATGTGGTCCTATTAATTCTAAGTAACGACATCTTTATGAGCTGTGACACAAAGTAGGACGTGTATACGAAAAATAAATCTATCAGTGTTGTTAACGCCCAGTCACAAATTGTAATTTACCGTCCCATGTGTCGAACAAATACACGTATTTCTATGCAACATTGGTAGAATTGAATGACGTGCTTATAGAATTAGTATTTAAGCACTTATTGAATAATCACATTATAATGTCCAATAACAGGATAAATGAAATCACATTCTCTCATTTATTTAAGATGATGTCCAAATCGATCAGTCTATCAGTTGGTTTAAGAAAACTGAAATTATTAATAAAACTTTAACTATTAAATCAAAACACACCGAGTGATTTCCCAGAAACTAACTTGTCTGTTAATTTTGTTAAAACAAACGTATGGTAGGTAGTAGATACCAAATTGAATCCAGACTTGGGTTTAAGTTCTTCAACTTCAATATTTAACTTGCCCCTCGGAGTTTTGAAGTTGTCAAGACACAATGCCAGAGAACAGCAGACACAGTATAGTGTGTTTTACAATCTATTGCTTGCTATTATGTGCTCTCCAAAGTTGTGAGTGTTACAAATGCTGCGCAAAACTTCATTTAGATATTTGAGCAGACCTATAAATAAAACACAAATAAAATAAACCATGATCATCACTTGCCTATCATCATTCACCAAACCTTTTCCCAAAGCAGTTGGGGTCGGCTTTCCAGTCTAACTGCGATTCGGCTGAACTTCGATATTTTCCGTGAAGCGACTGCCATCTGACCTTCACAACCCATGGGCGATATCGAAGTTCTGCAGTTAGACTGGTCGATTTTTCATTTAGGGTTCCAACTACCCCTAACGACTGCCGTAGATGTTGCCAATATAACTGTAAAGTCACTTTTGATAACGTGGTTATTATGACATGTGGTAGAAACAAAATGATTTATATTTAAAATATCCTTGTTTTATTCTGCTAACAATTGCAACGATTTCTGTCTAACTCTTTTACTTTATTTTATATAAGAGCTCAAATTGAGCCAGTGAATTGATCCGCCCCAGTCCCACGCGAGCAGCCAGTGACAACCTAATGAGGTCCCTCGAGATTCAACAGTGCCTTCAATTTTCAACAGATATCGGTACCTTTACGTACATACTTTTGATAAATATATTCACATAAAAGCTGAATATTTTCTTAACACCTCCTGGGATTCGAATCAATTGTTTTATATTTCAATATTTCGATGTGAACGTAGAATGCTTTATTTCCTTTTGGTTATAAGCATTTTTGTTTAACATATTAGGTATAGGTAAAAAGGCGTTAGTTGAGCTTTGCATTTGTGTTGTGCAAATAAATTAATATTTTAACAGTTTAACTCAATATGTTTACGACAACATCTTTTATGTACGGAAGAACATAGATATCTTCAAAAAAATTTCCGATAACCATAATTTTAATACAATAAATAAAAATAAACTGGCAATGACAAAAATTAGACTTCATAAAGTTGGTAATTCGTTTGTAGGCAAATGTATAAAAATTTATAATAAAATTCCTCAGGATTTGGTTGACATGCCTTTTAATAAGTTTAAAATAGTAGTTAAAAAATGTTTGATGATGAAAGGCTACTATAATGTAGACGAATATCTTAATGATAAAAATGCATGGTTACCCTAATCTTCTGTTGTTGGCCACTCGTATAATACAATATAAACTAATTGTAACAATGTAAACAAAACAATATTAAAAAAGAAAATGGATAATCTACCTGAGTTTCTTGCTGGTCTCTTCTCAGGAGAACCAACTTACCGAACCAGCGAAAGAATCATTTTCTAATGGTTATTTATGTACTTACTTAATTTAGTATTTTTATAATATTACTTGACAAAATTGTAAAATTTTGACATTCATATGTGCTCTTTATGTGCCTAAACTGAATAAATGAAATTGATTCATGATTCTTTGATTCTTTGTGCGTGATCACGAAAAGTTGAGTAAAAGGCTGTGAGTAGCTGTGTGTATAGCGCATGTGTGTAAAACAGGTCACACTATACGTTCAGGTACGTGCACTTACACAAATGCAAAGCTCAGCTTACGCCTTTTTACCTATGCCGAAATCTTTGAAATCATAATAAATACGCACAGGGTGGGAATGTTTGGAAAGCTCGCATACATCCAGCAGCATCTAGCGAAAAATAATTGCACTACAGCAAATAAGCTACTAACTAATTCGTAATAACCATCGAAGAGCTACATATCAACCTTTGCATTGCATTATTTACTAAAATGAGTACCTACGATATCGTACCGAATATTTTGGTGATCATTTCAATTTTTTATCGTAGTATGTAAATGGAAAGTAGTTTCAAGCGAATTTATTCTGGCACATGTGAGTTAGAATTTACGCAAAAACTATTCCTGTATGTGAGATCAACCTTTCTGGCGAGATTTAGTGGCGGTTGAGTAAATAAGGTTTTTCATTTAATTGGAGGTAGGTTCCTTGAATATTTATTACGTACCCACCTACCCACCAGCGCGAGCGGTGACTTGGTACTTGTTCTATTGTTTACTGCCTGTGTTAAAATCTCGAGCTTCTTTTTATCATTAATGTTACTGGTACTTTAATGGACAACTTAAATTGGAGATAATTAAAAAAGAAAAATCACAAAATATAAAATGACGCTTAAGTAGATACCAACTATTGGTACCTATTTTTCAAACATAAAGACAAAACTTATTAGAATTTTGTAATCACGTACATGAATAATTCTACAATAGAGATAGTACATTATACGTAGTACCTATATAAATGTAGTACGTTTATGGATTTTATAATAATATACGAGTAATAGGTCCCTAACGAGGAAACACGCTCAATCTGTTTTAGTTTTATATATTGGTTTTGATGAGCAATTATTGTAATAAACTGAGATCAAGTAAGGCACATGACATATTAAAAACTTACGAGTAAAAAATTGTGTAGTTTATATTACATTAATAATTCTAAATCCTTGTAAGTAGCTACTTCAATTTGTAGCTGACTGTGGCAACCTAACTTGTTCAGAGCCCGGGGCCGACATCTCCGCCCTCTAGTTTCATACAAATTGATATTTACGGTAATAGCATGAGTTTTTCAACGAGAAGGCAAAGTTAGAGGATAACAGGCTCAGTTGGATACGCTCCGGAATTCAAATGCGCAAAAACGACCAACTAAAGAAGTGAAAAACGGATCTGGAAATTTCCACGAGCTAAATTTGTTCAAGATCAATTTAATGTTTTACGAGTTAAATTTGCACAGAGGGATTTTGTAAAAATATAAAACCTCCGGACAAGTGGTACACTTTGTGTGAATATAAATTTACAATTGTACAACATTTTACAGGTAATACGGCTCTAGAATGAACACTTGCTTAATGTTTTATTTTGTTAGGTAATTTTACTCAAGTACCGCGTTTAAAATTTTGAATAAAATTCGGGTACTATTATTACTTAAGCATATGTAAGATTTATTGGTGAAAATAAGCACATGTAAGGCCTTTCCTAAAAGCTATAAATATGCTTTGACTCCTGTGAAGTAGAATAAAAAACTAGAGTCACAAGATCTCATTCTAAACCTAAGACTACCATTTTGTACTTGGTAACCGAGTAAGTAGGTAAGTACCTACCCAAGGAACAACCTAGAATTTAACCGACACATTGAAATTTTTACTTTATGTTTATCTTCTGCATTGTGTCGTAACTGACTTTTACGACAAAATGTAATTTACGACCGAATGCAAAAGTTTCAAATTCTCACTCTAAAGTTGATTTCTCATTCGGAACAGATGCGTAGAACCTTAAATAGTCGTTTATTACTATGAAAATTTATTACACTTTGTCCCTTCATGCCTACGTCTTATGCTTCTCATCCAACCTTCATAATATTACGGGTATATGCCCTTTTTTTTTTTTTTTTTTTTTTAATTCCGCGGCCCAAGGCCGCGGCCGCTCTAACGTCCGTTGCCGGGCGTCCCTGGTTACTAGCAGAGGGTATGTCCAGTGGCGCCCGGCGGACTTTGACCACCCCTGTGGTCTCTGCGGGTGTTTGGTCGGGACGAGAATCCCGCGTCATTGGGGTCGGGTTTTATCCCGCGTCAGTGAGTGAATCTGGTTGCGTGCTATGGGGCAAAGGCCCCGCAGCACGCAACCCTTCTAGCCTGCTTCTGTAAGGACGGTGGGTGGCGATCCCGCCGTCCTCAGGCCCCGATCATGGAGGACGATAGTCTTGGGCGTAGTCGCGTAGTCTGGGGCGGCCTGGCCGCCGACTACGGAACTCGGCGGGGAGGGTACGCTCCCTCTCCCTCCCGGCCGCCTCCTTCGCGAGCATGACTTGCTCGCAGAAGGACACGGCCGCGTTCCACCTACTCCCGCTGGATACCATGGCTTGAAGCATGGTCCCCAGCGAGAGGGTATCCACGCCCAGACCCACTACGAGGTCCAGGCGCTGACTCGCCCACGCTGAGCACTCCACCAACGTGTGGAGTGCGGTGTCGTCGTCGGAAACCTCGCAGTGTTGACACCGGGGTGTGACCTCACGATGCATGCGAAACAGATAGCTACCGAAGCTTCCATGCCCGGCAACCATCTGCGTCGCACGGTACGTGAGGTCACCATGCTGCCTCTGCAGCCAATCATCCATGATCGGTCTCACCGCCGCGATGAAGATGGCACCCCCTATGGGTTGCTCAAGTCGCACCCTCCATGACTCCATGAGATCCTGGCGGAGTTGGGACCGCTGGTCCTCGATTTCTCGAGACGCAGGCCTGTGGTCCCGCTCCAGCGCCATTGGAACAATGACGCAATGGCTCTCGCTTCCAGGTCCCATGGAGGGGTCCCGGCTAGGAGACATGCAGCCTCTCCGGAGATCGTGCGGTACCCCCGTACGGTTCTGACGGCCAAGGTTCTAAGTGGTCTGTTTAACAGAGTCACGTTCCCCTTGACCGCCAACCTATCCGCCCATACGGGAGCCCCGAATAGGGCCATACTCCGCACGATCCCCAGGTACAGTCTCCTGCAGGAGGCGTTGGGTCCCTTTAGGTTGGGCATCAGTCGCGAAAGCGCGACCGATGCCTGCGTCACCTTGGGGACCAAACTTCGGAAATGTGGTCCGAAGTTCCATCGGCTATCAAGTACGATCCCTAGGTACTTCATCGAGGGCTTGATGCCGATGCTAACGCCTCCCACATTTATGCTGGAACCTTCTGGTGGACCGTTCCGAGGTCTGTGAAAACACAGAACCTCGGACTTGTGCAAGGCCACCTCCAGTCCCAGCTGCCGTATCCGACCCACGACTCGAGCAACACCCGTCGTGACCTTGAGTGCTGCCTCCTGGTACGTTGCACCCCGCGCCGTGACGAGGGTATCGTCATCGTAGCACGTTACGCCGACACCCCTAGGCAACGCACCCCGCAGCACCCAGTCGTAGCCGATGTTCCACAGAAGCGGCCCCAGGACCGACCCCTGCGGAACACCGCACGACACATCTCGCCGAGCTGGCCCGAGCCAGCTGGGGAAAGCTATGGCCCTCTCCGAGAGATAGGCCCCGACAATACGACGGAGGTAGAGAGGCGTTTCGTGATACACGAGCGCCTCCCTAACGCAGCTCCATGGCAAGGTGTTGAACGCGTTGGCGATGTCAAGAGACACCGCCACCACCACCTTGCCCTGCGAGACTGCTTCCTCCGTCAGGCTCTTCACACGCATGATCGCGCTCACGGTGGAGCGTCCCCGACGGAAACCGAACTGGTTATCCGCCAGGTCTGGCCCCACACTCGTGAGATGCTCGACGAGGCGTTCCGCGATAATTCGCTCAAAGAGCTTACACACCTCGTCGAGCAACACGATCGGCCGGTATCCGGACGGTGAGTCCACCGGCCGCCCCGCCTTACGGATCAGGACCAGTTTCCCCGTCCTCCACACCTTGGGAAACTGGCCCCTTTCGAGGCATGCGCTAAAGAGCCCCATCAGTCGAGGCCCGAGTTCTTCGAGGGCCAGGACCCATGCACGGCCAGGAATGCCGTCGGGTCCGGGGGCAGTGATTTTCCGGCGTTTAAGCCGGAGTACTGCCGCACCTAGCTCCCCCACCCTGACTTCGGGTACGTCGTCTTCGCTGGTGCTATCCGCGTCGGGCAGAGACGGAGCCATGCGTGGAGGGACGTGCTCCTCCACGCTCGTCGGAAACAGGGAGCCCATGACCCGCTCCAGCTGCTGCGGCTGGAGACTCTGGGTCAGTGGGGGCGCCCTAGGTCTCAGTTTCTCCCTGACCTGTAGGTACGGGCGCCCCCATGAGTTCTGCTGCAGGGTCTCCAGGAGCTCCTCGCGGGCCGCCGTCTTGGCCCGCTTTATCGTCTCCTGGAGATTACCTTTAGCCTCCCTGTATGCCTGAAAAAGCTCCGCCTCTCGGGCTGCCGCGTCGTCTGGGCGGCGACGCCTCCGGTGGAACCTGGTGTACCGGCGGCGGGCGGAGATGCATGCTGCGCGCAGCTCTGCAATCTCCGGCGACCACCAGTACACCTGCTTCCTGGCCGGTCTGGGTGTAACCCTAGGCATCGCCGCATCACAGATTTGCGACATAGCTCTCCTGAACCACTCCGCCTCGGCATCCACATCGGCAGGCCGGTCCGGCGCCGGAATCCAGGCCTGCACGATGGATGCCTCCAGGAGAGCCTCCCGTTCCAGATGGTGAAGTGCCCAGCGCGGATCCGGGGGATTTGCCACCGGCTGTGGGAGGTCAGGTGGGGGGACGACATCGAACCGGATGTACCGATGATCCGAGTGCGTCTCCTCACCCTCCTCCACGCGCCAGCCTGTAATACGGCGGGCGAGGTCAGGGGATGCGAACGTTACGTCCACGATCGATTCCCCCCCCCGCCGCCAATAGGTGGCGACATTCCCCCGGTTGAGGACCTCCAGACCACGTGTTCTGATCCAGTCCTCAAGAAGCCTCCCCTTGTCCCTGGTTTCCCGGGAGCCCCACGCCTCACTCCAGGCGTTGAACTCTCCCAGGAGCAGGACAGGGCGAGGACGGCACGCAGCGAAGACGACGTCGAGCTCAGTGAGCCATAGCTCAAACTGAGACTCGTCAATGTTCGGCGAGATGTAGGTGGCCACGACTGCCAACCCATCATAATCCGCCGCAACACACCCGCGGCCCCTTGCAATGATCGCAAGGCGCGAGTTGTCTGCGGCGGACCCCCCAAAGATACAACAGGCCGAGCCGTCCTCGTCCACCGGGCTTCCCGGGTGGACGTAGTACGGCTCGGCGACCACGGCCAAGTTTATGGACCACTGCCGGATGCTCTGGTACAGAAGATCCTGAGCAGCACGGCAGTGGTTCAAATTCACTTGCAGGATACGGATACGGGCGTCAGACATTAATTGACGTCCATAACCGCATCCCGCCGCGAAATAACTGGCCACGCAAGGGCGGCACCCCCACCGCTCTCAGCGGACGGACGAGGTTTTGGTCTCGAGGCGGCGCAGGTTGTGCTGCCGACCCGGTGATCCGCGGTCTTGCCCTCCACCTCGCATCTAAAGCAGCGAGACGGGGCGTCACAGGCACTTGCCTTGTGACCGGGCCGGCTGCAGCGGAAGCACCGATCGCCCACGGTGACTTCCGCTGTACACTGCACTCCTAAGTGCCCCACCACCATGCACCGGAAACATCTGGTTTCCCGGGCACGAAGGAGGTGCACCTGCGCCTTTAGGAAGCCCCCTACGAGGAGGCTTCGTCCGTCCGCCACTTTCAGTGCCGCCGCGACGGGGCACTGGACGACTGTCATCCCGTGACCAGTGGAGCCGAAGGAGATATCTCCAGCCTTCACCTGGTCACGGGGGCAGCCGCCCGCCTCCACGACGGCGGAGACAACTTCCTCCGTCGTGGCCGCGTCATCCAGACCCGTGATGCGCAATGCGGCGCATTTGGTGGGTCTGGTGACGCGGACGGCTTCTTGGTCCAGCGCGTCCCTAAGCTGAGCCGCTAGGGCGTCAGCTTTAGGGCCGCTGGAGGCACCGGAGACCTCGAGGAGGCGAGCCCCGGTGCGTGTCGTCTTGCACTGGAGCCCCCTCTGTATATCGAGGGCCGAGAGGTTGACTGAGGACTTCACAGTCCTCAGTACGTCGGCGTACCCCACCCCCTTCTCCACACCTACCGTCGTCACCGTCAGGACGACGGCGGTGGAGCGAGGAGGGCGGGGCCTCTTCGGCGCCTTCGCCGCGGCGGCTTTGGCCGCTTTCTTTGCGGCCTTCGTCTTCCTCTTCTTGGCTCCCACTACTTCCCATCCCTCCCGTCTGGAGGGATGTAAGGAAGCAGCGGGAGCGACGATAGAGGAAGAGGAGGCGGCAGGGGTGCCACTCTTCTTGCCGCGCCCCTTGGCCTTCCGCGCCTGGGCCGCGGTCTCGGCCGGTATCCGGCTCACCGAAGCGGACGGGGGCGGAGCGGGGCGGCGGACAGCAGGTGTGCCGCTAGGACCGGGAGCGGGAGCACCGCCAACAGCCGCCGCGTATGAAAACGCGGGGCGCGCTAGCGGAGGGCGGTACGCCCGGTCCTCCAGGACCGCGAGGCGCCTCTCGATCGCCGTCAGGACCTGCACCGTGGTCGGCACAGGCTGTGGCGGCGAGGCGGGCGCCGTGGTGGGCGTGGTCCTAGGCGCCGTCTTCGGCGCTGGTCCAGCCGTCAGAGGAGGAGGCGGCATGGGACCTGGAGGTGCCTTGACCACTGTGGTCAACTCAGCGACCTCCCGACGCAGATCTTCCATCTCCTTTCGGGAGGCACTGAGCTCCACCTCCAGGCTCGCAACCTGCTTGCGGAGCTTCGCCTCCTCCTGTGGCGCTCCGCGCGAGGAGCTTATCAAGGGAGGATTGGGCTTCATCCACCAGTGAAGCCACAATCTTCTTCCTCCCCGACATATTCTTACTCCCCCGCATGGCCGCGTTCATGCGGGAGAGAATGCTCATGATCTCCCGCGCGGGCGGCACACCAATATCCCTGCGACTACGCAGGGACGGTACAGAGGACGGCGGTGGAGTAGGCGGGCGCACTCTGTAGGCGCCAAGACGCGTGCGCACCGTCTTCATCGGCAGAGCAACAGAGGCACCCATCCAGAGCAACTAGTGCTCCGGTTGCGCGGCGGTCCCTCCTTCTCGAGGGTCCTCTTCTGCGAGGCAGAACGGCCCTTACTCTTCACGCTACTGGGAGCTGACCCATCGTCAGTCCCAGCAGCAACATTTCCTTGGGGCGTCGACGTCGCGCTGCAACTAGGCGGCGCGACGCGAGCCCCCAAATCAATAGGCATCGAAGTCCGTTGTTCAAGCATTAAGTCGTCAGTTGACACTGGCCGGGAAAGGGAAGTGTCAGTACCGGGGGTCTCGTCAAGCATATCCATCGCAATGTTGGCCACTCAAGTCTCGATATCGACGTTCGGTCACCCAACTTGCCACTGCGTTACCGTGGTCAAGTTGGGGTCCAGGGCGGACGGCGAGGACGTAGTCGAATCTCTTGGGGCCCCGCCCCCGGGTATATGCCCTTGATTTTACAGTCACTGAACACGTGATTACTGTTGGATCCGTGATTTTGAATAGAGAAATGTAAATAAGTAGTTAGTGTTGTTACAAGTACAGTCAGCCCAATAAATTATGCGGTGGACCGCAGTATTCAAGTCTCGGACGCCTGTCGAATCCGGCGAGAACCAATTAGTCCTACTCGAGAATATTTATTTGCGGGTTTCTCAAACAAGTGAGCCGTCCGCCACTTTAGGTTCACACAGTTCGTGACTCGACTTCTTTATGTAATAGATGTAGTGGCTGCTTGGATAAGTGATTACTATTAATGATCTTTTCAGATGCTATCTTCATTTGGCGCCGCATTTATTGTGATGTCACTTACATGTGTCTGAAATGGAAGCAGTCTGTAAATTGGGTGAGTTTCGTGAGCTTCGAATCATTCAGGCTCATGGTTTACGACGTCTCACTTATAAAATCACTTTTATTAATTTGCAAATACTAAATATCTCACAGTCATTTTGATAATATTTAATAAGTTACTACCCATGTAGTAACTTATTAAATATTATCCAAACGTCGACGAACGAGTAAGCATGTTACATATACATAACTGGATAACTGCCAACGTTTTATCTGACTAGTTTAGTAGAACAAGTAAGGTTCACTAATATGAAACGATATCAGCAAGTATACACGTATCACGCAAGGTAAACACGCTACCAAGTATCGTTGATCCCTACATAATACGAGTACTATGATTGATCGCCATTAGCACTTAGTATACATGTACTTACCTACTGTGAAAATATTAAAAACAAGTGAAAAAGAAAACCTATTATGTATAAGTGAACCACTAAACCTAAATTTTTTTGATCAGAAGTGGGTTTTGAATAATTTATATTCCTGCTTTAATAAAAAAAAAATTTTGGCACTCGAGCAAAGTTCAGGTATAAGTATTGCACTTGCTGATCAATGAATGAGGCTCTGGTACAGAAAAAGTTCCTGATGAGCGGCAATGGGATCCCTACTATTTAGGTATGTGTGGCATCAATAAAAATACTAGAGAATGTCTCTACCTATCTTTAGAGGAAAGATGCGAGATTGGGTGTATGTCATATACTCGTAGAGATGACAAGATTCTGTGTCGTACTATAATCAGTTTACTCAAGTCTAACAATAGACTTCATACGTGAAAAAAACATTTCCTTTTATCGGTTGAGAAATAAAGGAAACAGCAGCAACCATAAAACGTCGTCTTCAATTTACTTTATTGTAATCGGACAAATCTTGATTACGTACTAACCTCATTTGTTTTGTTAAAGTACGCTGAAGTAAACAGCTATTCTTACTTTGCTATTTTGTTTTAACCTAATTTAACTTTAGCTATTGAAAGTTCATTTTGTGTTAATAAAGTTATCACGTTGAGTAGCACGTTGGTTGTTTTGTAACTGAAGACTCCATAAAGTTAATGAGTAGCCGACAAATACAATAAAGTGTTAATTAAGATTGTAATAGTCTTATGTTATTTTTATATTCCGCACAGTTATTTTCTTTACTAAATACTTGAAAAAATATACTAGACTTCGCGTTATACCCTCAAAGTAAGATAACTTATATCCTACTTGGAGGGTTTTACTAGAAGTCTGGCTTTAAGAAGAAAAATACTGTAGTGTTTAAGCAGGCGGTGCTAACTGGGTTAGCATGAGAACACATACAATGTATGAACACATACAATCCACATTGTATGTGTTCTCATCTGAGCAGATATTAGTAACAGAGTTATGGTGTTTTTTTTTTAAATCTAGTATAAAAGTGTTTGTTTCTAACTTTGCAAAGTTGATGCCTGATCCACACTTACACCAAATTGGCACAAACTACAAGTCTACATGATACTACATGCATGGCGTTGTACTAGTACCTACTATATGGGGCACACTAAAAGTTTTGCATTTTTAGCTAATCGGAACTATTTGAATTTCGAATGTTATATTTTTTTAAACGTTGCAACCTTCTTAGTAATAAAAAAAAACAATTGGCGGGAAATCATTTGTCAATTGTTTTTTATCACACATCAAAGTTCTACTTATGCAACGAAAATGGAATTAAGTCGAAAAGATTTTAGAGCGATGATTTTTATGATTTTAAAAGTTCTCTCTGTCCGCAAGACTGTGCCGCTAGTCTTCAAAATGCTTTTGGGAGAGAAGCAACTCCGAAGAGGCAGTGATAGCGTTCAATCAGCACGTAGAAAACAGGCCTTCAGATCTGTGGTCCTCCTGTTTTAAAAAATGGTTCGATCGCATGAAAAAATGTTTAAAATGTAAAGGGGAGTATTTTGAAAAGCAATAAACATAATATTTTGGTTTTAACGTGTTGTTTTTTTAAGTTACGCAAAACTTATAGTGTGACCTACGTTACCAATTACGTGTTTGTGCGTAAATTAATTAATTTTTAAAATCTCTAATTTTAAGCGAATAAAAAATTGTTCTTTAGACAAAAATTTAAAAACATTACTATTTTAAAAGGCCAGTTCAAAATAAACCAACTCCTAAACGATAGCCGTCTACTATAGAATCTCTATAAATCTGCGAAATATACATGTTAGATACAAATAAATCTGTCTAGCTAAACCATTATGTTTGACCACAAGTTGAGCCATATATCGACATGTCACACGTCACCTCTGAGTTATAGCTGACCCGTATTTTACCTGAATTGTTAATTAAACCTCACCAATATGCCACTCACAACAGCTTAATAAAATTATAGACCCAATTTCCGGCCAGGTTTAAATTATTGATGCACGTAATTAGTTATGGGATGTTAAGTTATTCAGATACTTTATTGAAAGTTTGTACCTAAATTAATAAATTTATTGTTTGAAATGAAAATTTTCATATTTTAAAAATAACTATTAAAAAAAAACCAGACAAGTGCGAGTCGTACAAAGGTTACGCGCACAAAGGTTTCAGTACAAAACGGCAAATAAATCACGTTTATTGTATGGAAGCCCCCTTAAATAATTATTATATTCTGTTTTTTAGTATTTGCTGTTATAGAGACACCAGAAATACTTACATCATCTGTGAAAATTTTAACTTTCTCACTATCACGGTTCACGAGATACAGCCTGGAAACTGACGGACGGACGGACAGCGAAGTCTCAGTTATAAGGATCCTGTTTTACCCTTTTTAAATGACCTTAATTTAAAACCTATATTTTAAGTCGTTTTAAGTGACACCCGCAGTACTTAGAAAAAAACATATACAGGGTGTACCAGAAGTCGACGTCAAGCCGGAATCGGGTAACAGGCTAGGTCATAACAGTTGTCAGAAAAATATAAAAAAAAATCTAGGTCTTGTATTTTAAAAATTATAGACGTTCAAAAAATGTAGAGAAAATCTACGCCTTGTGAATGTTTTTTCATTCCTGATGCTACAGATATGTACTTTTTTGTTTTGTTTTTTCTCTAATGTAACCCTGAATACTTTTTCTTTAAAGTCTAAACTGAAATTTAAACTCAATTTCTCTAGCTCGGAAGTAAAATGTTACCGTTTGCCCAACCAAAAATTCAAAATAAATACTTAGCTCAGTTTTAACTGGCCACACTGAAAAAAAAAATGTACTAGGTGAGTTAGGCAAGTAACTTTCAAGTTAGCGCGTTTAATAAGGATTCTAAAACTGTAAAACACTCACTAGTTTATTTCTCGCATTGCGGCCATTTTTTTAATTATCGAAAAAAAAACGTTTTTTAAGTGTTTTATTACTTTATTTAGAAGTTATTCTGATGTACCTGTGGCTTTCCACAAGGCCGTAACTCTTAATATTATAGCTAGAGGAGTACCAATAGACTGATTTGATCAGTGTGAGCGAGACAGATAGCTACTATTATTTGATTGAGATAGAGATATCTAATTAAAATGTGATAGTTGTTATGTACTGACGTTATTAAATAAAGCAACAATAATTGAAAAACTTTGATTTATTAAAATTACAACTGATTTTCTCTACATTTTTTGAACGTCTATAATTTTTAAAATACAAGACCTAGATTTTTTTTTATATTTTTCTGACAACTGTTATGACCTAGCCTGTTACCCGATTCCGGCTTGACGTCGACTTCTGGGACACCCTGTATATTCGTAGACCTGTTACTGTAAAAGATTTTTCTGTAAAAGATTCATGTCCTTCCATTTCGTTGCCAAACAGGAACTTTAGCTAATCTTTAGTGTCGATCGTAATTTATGATTATACGGCAACACAGACACAATTTTATACATGACAAACGTATCGACTTTATAGCTTTAACTAGAATTGTTAATGGTATCTTATGTAAGTAGAAGTTTTAGGTATTCAAAGTAACTTAATTTGCAACCTGATGAAGAAGGATATGACTCACATCTAGCTACTCTTCCCGGTTTATTCCACTTTGTGCACCCAGACCCACATATCACTCAGGTGCACAAAGTGGAATGAATCCTCTTACCGACAAAAAATGTCAGTTGGTAAACAAAATGGCCAAGAGTAAAAGAATAATGCATCGGATAGGTAATAAAAGGAAATGAGCACAGTAAAACTTAATTTTACTCAGATACTTCGTCTTTTATGCAATCGCCAAAAATAAGTAAATTAGCAATACTTTTAAGATGACATAGTTGTGTATGTATTGATATAAACTGTTTGTCATGTCTATACTTTTATACGAGGAAAGATTTGATTGATTGTTTATTTGAAGCGAATAGACTCCGTAACTACTGATCCAATGTTGAAAATTCTTTCACTGCTATATAGCTACATTATCCCTGAGTAACATAGGCTATTTTTTATCCGGGTTATATGTTCCCACGGGAATCGGCAACGAGAAAACTATAACACGCGGGCGGAGCCGCAGCTATCGGCTAGTAATTTGTAAAAACAGAAATACAATGAAGGTATAACAAGTGTAAACATTAATACACAAAAATAAGGAGCTTTTGTCAATACATATAAAGATTTCTCAATAATTTCGAAAAGCTTCAGAAGATAACACCTCACCCTATTTAATCTTAGCGCTTATTTAAAATTTATTAAAGGTAAGGTTTACTGAAAAAAAACGAGGAAGAAATGTGGAATTCAGTCAAATTCAGAAATGAAATGAATACGGGGCTGGAGGCGTTTCGTCGCCAATGAATAATTTATTTCAGAACTGGGTTTTCACAAAATTACTTGCCATCTCATTGGAAAGATTGTGCCGACGTTGGTTGAATTGACTGTTAATACTAAAAGTGTATAGTATACATAATTTCTGATACTGTTTTGACTGCATATAGAAATATAATATTAATAACAGATTTTATTTAATAAAATTATTCCTGTTTAACGCTATTAGATGTAGGTGTACGGAATATAAACGCAATTACAATTGCAGAGATGACTACTTTTATACCTCTGTTTATTTTGTTGTAAATTAAAATTTCTCATCATCTCAACTCAGCCCATCAATCATTAAAAAAAACTAATTATATTACTGATTGCGAGTGAAACTTTACTTCACCCAGTTGATAAATCATAATCGTAACATAGTATACTGTGAACAGAAAAACATAAAAGGGTTTCTCGCGCTCGAAAATGTCCCAACTTGTTAATAGAAAACAAAATATATCGAGGGACCGTCTATTTTAGAAATTTTGTATGAAGTTATGCTTCTATGTCTTTTCCGTTCACTGATAGTATAAAACAAAGTCTGTCCGTCCCTATATATGCTTAGATCTTTAAAACAATTTGCGGTTTTCCCCCATGGATAGAGTGGTTCTCGAGGCAGGTTTTTTATACATTTTGTCAAGTCGGCGAAGCCGCGGGCGTGAAATATAACCGTGAGATTTTCTTCAATCAAACGGAATCTTCACTACAGTTTTACATTTAAGAATGCTGCATTTGGTAGTTCAAACTTTAACAGAAACTATTTCCCAAATATAAGATGCATTCTTTTCTAACAAAGATTCTTTACAACAGCAATGTTGTTCTCTTCCTTAACACGCAAAGTAATCGGACCCATTGAATTAATAGAAGAAAAACTGCTGGAATTGAACAAAAAGAAATCGATATTATTGCTGCTTATAACGAATAACGAGATTGACATTCATCATGCTTAATTAAAATTAGAACCGAGTTTCAATAAGATCCATTACAAATTCAATGACAGCCACTCAAACCATTGACCCATGAAAATGATTTTCTTGCGATTTAAAGAATATTGACGCACACAAAAATTTGGCCCGGCTTGAAGTGAACCGTTTCCAATTGATTAGAAATACGTTTTCTGTTTTGCTTTCTATTATTTACATTGGATTAAATTTCGCTGTTTAAGTAAATTTGGTTTTTAAGTAATTTGGTGAATTATTTTCAAAAATATTGAAACAGCATCGTTTAAAACACTTTTACTGCCAAGAAAATATCAGATGGTCTTATTAATGATGTCATGGCAAAAAATAAGCTAGGTTCAATTTTAGTTAAGAAAACAATTACTGTAGAATTCACATAATTATCTAACTAATAAATAATGCTTTGTTTATCAACTTAGATGAGTATTTTTTTTAATACTCGTAGTAGGTTGTTAAACAAAATATTGCTAAAAATTTAATAAGGAATGGATTCGAAAAATTTAGCTGCAAATTTCTTCACGTTTTATGAAGAAGCCGGCAACTTTGTAGAGTTTCAAATTGTGCACAAACTTGTCTTAACGCGAGTAGTTTCGTATTTCGATGTCACAATTACGGCAAGCAATAAAAGTTTTCTACGAGAAGGTACGTGACTACGATACGTACATTTTACGTGTGATGAATAGGCAATATTGAGTACTAGTGATATTAGAACTCAAAGCGCTTCGATAGGTATTGGAAGAATTTTCTGCCAGTCGTCAAACCTATCAGATGAAGAACGGTCCACACAATAATCTTTCCGTGGACATCATGACGTGTACAAATATATTTTACAACCATGAATTATGCTCAAGGTTTATCTTCGAATTTTTTTATATTATTGAAAAATTGTAAGGCCCGAGATTATTACTGATATACGCTTATTAAGTAGAAGTAGTTTTCTGAATAAATATAATAAGTAAAACCATTGTAATACTATAAACTACAATGATAATGTTGTTGTTGTACAAATAAGAGGGTAAACTATAAATTAATTGCAAGCCGTACAATTTTGTGTGTAAAGTCACAAAGTGATTCGTCAAGGCTCACACAGATGGCGTGGTTTTAACTTATAGTTTGTAGTTCTGCCTCATGAATAGGGTTACCTACATAAATATCTTATAATAGATATTATCTTATTCCTAGCTATCGCGTGTTATAGAAGTAGGTTATAAAGTATATCTGAGAAATCTCTTGAGTCATCAATAAACCACTAGTACGTGTTTCATCTTCTCAAAAAAAGGCTTCAACAAGGTTTTATATATCATTTGAGGAAATGAAGACCTTGATGGTTTATACATTGACGTGATGAGAGAGAGAGGTTTTATGACATATTCGTGGGGCTTTTGAAGAACTTCACTCTTAAACTTACTCTGCAAAAACTTTATAAGACCATTATTACCTGTTATATTGGAGAACACCCAAACACTCCGAAAAACTTTATTTCGAATTTCGATGTTCCGATTTTCAAAAGTAGGAATTTCATAATACCTAAGAATTGTAATGTCTATTATTAATAAAAATCACGAAACTTATTTTACTGAAAGTCATTAATGCGATGTGTTCGAAGAGTCAAATGCTCGAAGAGTTCTCGGTCCGAAACACGACATTCCGATTTCGGTATTTTAAATTCGTATTTGTGACTCACGGAATAAAGTTATTCGTATTTATGTAGTGTACCCGTTATATTGTTATCAATATTATGTAAGTTTATTGTAAACAAACGATGCCAGGCGTCGATGGATTGGCAACGACATAATGACTAAACCACAAATTCAATGGAATTGTTGGTGTGCGGTCTGATATCAAGCTTTTGTTGAACAACATAGCTTTTGCACTCTATCATTACATAAATATTTCACGTATTCTTTTTTCCCTTTGGATAACATCAAATATAAGAAAAAAGACATTTACAACGGGTGAACATGACCTGAAGTTCGTGATTGAAGACTGTAAACCTTACTCATGTGCAAATCCCTTGATATTTAGACATGGAAACATCGCTTAACGCGTATACCGTAACAGTCTGGAGAATTTTTACCAACTGGACGAAGGAGTTAGTAAAAATCAGATGGTCATCTTCTAAGTACCTTCTTATTTGTTCGCCTCGTTTGTCTCGCTAAAACTCGATAACTGCTGCACCAATTTGACTAAATGGTTTTAAAATATTCGTACTAACTTAGGGAAAGTTTAAAAGGTTATTTTGAGGCAGTACGAAGTTTGCCGGGGATTTCAAAGAGGGTAAAGTAGGAAAAGTCCAAATTCTTTCTTGAAAGTCTGAACAATGAACTACCTTTATTCGTTTAATAATTGGCACAGACAATAAAATCTTCATCCCCGAAGGATTAGGCGGGCGTCTTTGTTATTCCCACATTTAGACACTCATTTTTTGGTCCCACGTAGTAGGTGTCCAAGTTTACTCCCGTTGCCGGTTACTTTAAATATAACGTATATTTTTAACAAAGCCTCGTAAGGTGATGATGACTTGGCCCTGCGATTTCGTTATCATAATTTCAATAAATTTAACTTATTAATTTTTATTTTTTTTATTTACTAAATGCATTTTAGGACGCAGAATTGCAAAATCTGGAACGGCGGACTGCTTTTAATGGGACTTTCACTGGCGGATAGCTGATGTAATAAGGTATAACATAGGCTAGTTTTTATCCTAGGAATGTGTTGCCGCAGAAATTGGGAACTTTTTATTAACTATTTTACGCAGGTGAAGCCGCGGTCGTCCGCTAGTACTTAATAAATCCCTGGGATTGATTTCGATCCACATTCTGGACATCAATACAAAGATGAACCAAATGAACGAGGGGAAGGGGCCACACCATTTGAAGCTTAACGAATTGTTATTTTGATGCATTCATTTGGAAAAACAATCGAGTCTCTGAATTGAGGGACAAAATTAAAGATTTGTTCAGGTTAACGGTAGATTTCATTTGTGTTAAGGAAAATAATCGGACTGCTTATTGTTTTCTTTGCTAAAACCTTAGAGAAAATGTCTATTTATCAATTGAGGCAATTTATTTGTTTTTCGTGGATATAACAGTTTTTCATTTTCAGTATTATCAGTTTAATTTATTTTTATATGGAGTCTGAGAACCACTTGTAGGAAACCTAATACAAAATGGGTTTTCCATATTCAAACCCACTTTTATGAGAATCCGCCACAACCACGACTTAATGGTGCAAGTCATACTTATCTCAGTGTCTCTCTGTTTCCTTGATGGACAAGATTGCATCAAAACTACTAGTAATACATCTCCTCATCTAGCTTGTAGGTACTTAGTATAATAGTCTGTAAAGAAATGCAATATTTATTGACATAATATATTTCTACTGGTTTGCCCTCATCATGCTTTGCAATCTCTTAATGTCCTGACAAAATTCGATTTGTAGAGAGTATCTTAGTACTATAAAATCATAAAAAAATAATCCACGCCCAAAGAAAAATTTTTCCAATCTGTTTAATAAAGTAATCGCGCGCGAGTGCTCTTTTCTGAGGTGCCAGTTAACGCCTTCAGGAGGGTTAAGTGAGGATAATTTCCCTTTGCGTGCTCACTCCTAATGACGAGCTAGGAGGGTTTGAGGGAGTCAGCGCCCTCCCAAAGAGAGCTACATTAGATAGCGCTTTTGATTTTCTTGGTCTTGGCATTTTTTTTCTTTAATTACTTATCTTTTTTTACAGGTAAACTACTAATCATTTCGGGAAAAGAGTGAATAATTTTGTGAGCTAGTGAGTAATATTTGAGTTTCATTAGGTACATAAGGTAACATTTTTACATTTTTTAACATTTTCAACGACAAAATATATAATTTCCTATAACAAAGTTTCTTCTCGACAACGTATAAATAATTTTGGTTTTAGACTGTACACGTGTCAGACGATAGCTTGTCAAATAAAGTAATTTAATTCAATAGACGCTCGTAGCAGTGTTTAAATTCTATAGAGTACTAGCTTGTTACCTGCAATGAATTATTGCAACTCTAAAACCACGTTCCAGTCGTACACAGATTCATTGGAATTTATCGGATTTTCTGTTTCTGTTTAGCAATATAATTGTAGTTTTGAACCTTGTTTTTCAACACACTAAAATTTACGTCTGTCTCCACTAAGAGGTAGACATACTTACATTTGTCTGATCACGTATTATGACGTGTGAGCTTTTGCTATTTCTGAAAACTTTTGGATATCCGTCTGAACGAGTAGAGTTCTTGCTAGGCCCCTAAGCATCAATTTTGTTTATATTTTGATTCAATAACACTATAAGACCTCAGAAGATTGAATTCTAACAAAGCTTAGTTTTCTATCTTAACCGTCTCATTATACTCGTACTTAGGTATAAACTAATAATTCTTTTGACACAAAAATTGCCAAATGTAAGCACTTTAACAGGATTACACAAAGTATCTTTTGGTTTATAAGTTACAGCTAATAAATTACAAATGCACCGCTATGCTCCCTTTGCTAATAAAACACAAATTTGTCGAGAGTAATCTGACCCAAGTAGGATTTATTGATGTATACGGTAAAATAGCGATGTCCACGCGTAACCGCGACGAGACCGGAATTGGATAGTGACGTTGTCTTCCGGACACGAAACTATGTGTCAGTATATTATATACTGGCAGTCTGATATATTTATTATTAATTATTTCAGTGAGAATGTATGTACATTTATTTATTTTATAATTATGTATATTTTATGTAAGTATAATATGTACCTATGTACATGTGTATCGTATGTATCTATGTATTTCAACCGATCTACGCACACACAACTTTATTCTGCCTAGCATTTCCATCCCCTGGTCCACTGGAAGAGACTTCGTTTGAAATAAGTGGTGTCCTTGTAATAATGATATTTCTGTATTGTATTATTCTCGCTCTTATACCGTTATGTATGTACATAATTAAATAAATAAAAAAAAAACATAATGACGGTTAATATAATTTTGTGGAAAAAGAACAGTAGTCGTAGATAGTTATCAAAACCAGTGGATGCACATTGCCCACCTTTAAAGAACTAAAAATCAGAACTAAAGGTAGTTGATTATTTTTGAACCAGGTAGCAATACGTGTACGTATAAAGCTTATTATAGTATTAATGATTTCTTAGATGACAAGGCGGCCTGGTTGTAACAACGTAACGAATTGCTCCTTTCTAAATAACTCTGTATTAGATTTAAGATGAAATATTTTGAAAAAAGCCGAGCTGAGTTTCTTGAGGGCTCTTCTCAGTCTCGTTGCATTTTGGAACCCTCGGTAGAGTCACACCAACTTCTGACGAATCTAAATAATTTTCTGAAAATTTCAAAGATAATAAACGTTATTTTATTTTATTTTATTTTATATTTTATTTTATTTTACTATTTATACAATAAAATGTTAAGTAAACTCAAGACTTGCAGTCGGTCTTAAAACCTCATTTCTATAGTTGTCTACATCTATGCGTATAAAATACGTGCAGAATATTGTCTAAGTATATTACAGTCTAACTTTTTCTCAAATCATTTTACAATAAATATGCCCAGCCCAAGACAACAATTTTTGCGATTAATGTTGTAAAATTATATGTGTGAAGTAACCAAGTGTCGTGCAATTACCAAGCCAAGTTGTCACAAGGGTTGATGGTATTTTGCAAATTCAAAAAGGCATAGATACGCTTCTTGCCCACACCATTGATATAACAGTAACTGTTCGTTAGACACCTTATTCCCTAATTGAAGTGACATTGTGTAAGAAAATTTTAACAAATGTTACATGATGCACGTCATTACCATTACAATGGCACGCGATTACCTTTGTAAGGTATGAAAAACAAACAAGAATTCGTATACATACAATTATGCAGGTAAAAGCATTCCTTTATAATTAACTTAATAACCTTTGACTGTGGTTGTAATAGCGTTTTGTAAATTACAAATACTGTGTAAAACCCTAATACAATAAAAGCTTGGTGTTAACAAATCACGTCGAGGTAAGGACACAAGCGAGTGCGAAATATTAATTTTAATATATTCAGAGTGTAAGCCCGCTTCGTCCGCGGCTGTAAATTAAGTAAGCGGAAGAAAGCTCATTTATTTTTGGGCGGATGCGGCGAAATTCACATCCGCGTTAAATACACAACCCGACGAAACGCGCACTTTCTCGTTTCGAGTATTTTCTGTTAAAATTTAATTTCTCGCGCAAATTACTGCCTTTTTGTTCATTCACTTTCTGAATTTCTGATGACGAAATTAGCTTGTCGCTTTATCATTAATTCATACGCTGTAACATGTTTAAATGAGAATAGCTATTAAAATATGAATCAAAGATTTCTGCTCAGGGTTGCGTACATAAGACATACATATTTATGGATATTACTTAGGTGGATTACTCTGTTACAGTATGGAGTGAGTAAATCCCTGCGTTGGAAAATATATTTTAGCGTAAGGAACTGCTACCTCGTAGAGCTTAGTGTGAGGCGGTACATGTACATTACCGGGTGTCGTGTCATAGCTACTGTGATATAGAATAATCCTTGTTATCCTGACTAACTTCGAGTAATGAAACTATGTAGTGTTTATATCAAAGGATTTACTTGAATATATTTTTATCTTTATTTTGGCGGGGCATTTTCTTAATAGGCACATTAGGACATTAGTCGCAAAACTTAACACAATGAACGAATATATTGTTTGAATAGTATCATACTTATATCATTATTTTAGTTTGGTTTAATATTTTCTAAATTCCGTATTATTTATTAACAAAATACTTATCAATAATTTTGATAATTTCTTTCCTCTTCTACGTCTACGTAACTTTCGTTTTAACAAAAAAAAATAATTATAGGTAGGTATATTCTGTTCATTTATAACGAAACATTTTGAATTGCTCACACTATAGCTAAAATAGTTGCCAAATGTCACTACGAGTAAAACTAGTAGGTAGGAACAGACTTCTCCTTATTAAGCTTAATTGTGCCAAAACTTGTTCATACACTAATTATATTACAAACATTTCTACGAACTTCTAACACAATTACACAAAACATATCGTAACAACAACAACTGTCCACATGGTTGTTCTATTCATTAACCCCCGGCTGCTGTATCGCACATCTAAAATACAACGGAGAGCCAATTAAAGTTGACCCTAGTATAACGTTCCGCTACTGCACTCTTAATCAGCTGGCAGATACACGGTTAATTAATGTGATCCGCTTTTATAATTTGCCTCGTGAAATCTGATCTCAGTATTTTATAGTTTATAAATAAAGAACAACTAATTAAGCTCTATATAAAAAAATGTAAATAATAATATGTAGGGTCAAGTCTTTATCTATTTCTATACAAAAAATTGAGATCGACCTCACACCTGCACATCGTCAGTCAGTTACTTTTTTGACGCCAGGCACATTCAGAAGGTGATCTGCTTGCAGATTCCCTTAAGTTTCGTAGGCTCGCATCATCAATTATTTGATTAAGACTGAAACAATTAAGCTTCATACAAACTAATCCTACAAGGTTCTAAATCACGCGAATGAAATTCACGCAGAATAAAACCTCTCATAGTTGAGTCCTAAAACCAAATTCAGTAATGTAATTTCAATATTTCTAGCCTCGTCGCGCTGTCACTCAAGCACGTTGCGTGATCACCATTGCAAGCTAAAGCGGACCCAGTTGGATTTAACAGGTGGCGTGATTATGTGTACACACCTTAAATGGATTATAATCGTTATATTTATCGTCGTATAAGCACATAATATGTACTTAATTTAGTATATCTTTAACTTACAACTCAAGTTTTGCTACTTGCGAGGCGACGACGACGACGCGATGTTAGAATCGCCATCAAAAACTTGTTCAAACCAATCAGCAACTACGTCCAGAATTTATATGATGAATCTCAATGAATTCCTTTGTTTAACTTCCACTATATTTACTAGGGGTGACATAACTTGTTCTACCAGGGGGTGTGTCACTCATTCGCTACGTTATTGCTACGTGCCTGCAATTCGAATACGGACGCAACGTTTCGTGCAACACAAAACTTTGTTATGAAACTACTATTGATTTTTAGATCACCTCTGGTAACCAGTCAACGAGTTTATTGAGGCTCGTAAGTTTTGAACGTTTTTTATAGCTGTATTTACTTTCATGGAAACGAGAAGGAATCGAGATAATTGTACTGTGTGTTATATTACGAGTATATTGATGTGTTAATTTTCATCTCAACTGAATATTTTTGGATAAAAATTGATAACGTGTGATCGAGTATCAATAAACCTTCCTGAAGGAGATTATAAGATAAGTAGTGGTTGCTACTTAGCACGGAGATTGACTAATTCCTAAATTGATACAAAATATAACTTTGTATTCTGTGGTATAACAGAGAAGTAAAGTCAATTTCACCAACATTCATTCTAAAATCGCAACGTTAAATTCATAATTTGACGACAGATCAAGTCTGTCGTCAAATTATGAATTTTCTTATATTTTCATTTTTTAATTATATTATAAATATTATTCATTAACTTTAACCATGTAAACCTGTAATATACGTTCCTTCAGTCTATGTAACTATGTCTAAGTATTCAACGTTCATGTTTCTAAATAACAATGCAACTCTGGTGCAAGTAAATCTTAGTAGCATAAGCCCCGAAATTGGGCTAAATCCCAGTTTACTTAAGTGCGATTCCAACTCAAAACACAGAGGGACACTGTGCTAAGCTCCTTTCAAAACTACTGTGTATAAACTGAGGAATATCACGGTGCTGCGTATCATTCTGTGTTTATAATGGAAAACGTTTACGCAGGCGTTATTCGAATGTACACAGTATTCTCTACTGCCAGGGATTTTGTGGATTAGAAATATCAACAATATAACAACATCTAGGAATATTTTCTAGTATTCTTATATGCTTAAATGTTAGATACCTACTCACATAAATATAATCAATGTTTCATTATAATGGAGGCTCATGTATAGGCCCACATTTAGAAAGTAAATTTATTTCTACGTAATATGCAGCGAGGCTATTGTTGCCAAACAGAAATATCTAGTTTTGGTTCCCGTTGATTGGCTGGTATATTGGCTCTTCCTCCTATCATAGCTAATGTAATAAATATTCTCGAAGTCATGGTTAGTAGTCGTGTCCTTTTAAGTTGTACCCTTCAACCTCAATTCTGTATTGTTTACGCTAGTTAGGCTATAGCAGCATCGTTTAAGTTATTTCTTTGCGACTGAACAATAATTATATGTCGCTTGTTACAGCAAACACAAAGTATACATCTATACTAACATTATATAGTTGAAGGGTTTGTTTACTGAATTCGCTTAATTTTAAGAACCCTGCTTCAAACTTCATGGGTCAAATTGAAAAAGTTGAGTAGTTTATTAATCAAGAAATATGTCAAGGCTACGACGAATAAGAGTATAGCAGGAATTAAAAATGTCGCAAAAATGGTAAAAATTTAATGACGAATGATGAACTGACGGCAAGAATTCTACGCGAACGAAGTTGCGTGTGTTTGCTTGTGGGTTTATAATCAAGAAGTCAATACTTTGAAACAATGCGATCATAATCTTATAAATTGTACAAATTTTGATTAGATTTCCAGGTGAATACTTGAAACTGATTAGTAAAATGCAGTCCTGTAGCGCCTCTGTTTACACTAACATTGATAAATGCGTGATTTTTGAGATGATTCTTCGTTCCATGTTTCTCTAAAACGCTCTTAACAAGGTGTTCGCTTGTTATAAGCTCTCTTTACGCCACTTCACTGCGAGTGTAAGTTACAGTCAGCTAGGTTTACTTTGTGCTTCCAAGTACGAGTATAAAATTATTGCTGCATAATTTCAACACCAGTTTGAAACGACACGCCAGGTATTATTTAGTGTTCAGAAATCCCCGATTTACGTACCATATTTTAGAGCTACTATTTCTGCTAGTTTATAGTAATATGCATAACTACGAGTATTATAATAATGATGACTATAAGAAACAATCAAATAAATCAGTTTGAACATTAGGTAAATCCAGTACAATATTTTGCAAATTCCAGTATTCCGGTAAGAAATATACAAAAAAAATTTGTCGGTGGTAGTGCATCTGCTTTTGACTCCGGAGTCACGGGTTCGATTCCCGGGTTGACTCAAATATTGGTGTGACCCACAAATGTTGGTTTCGGAGTTTGGGTGTTATCTATGTATAATATGTATGCATTTAGAAATATATAAGCATGTTTATCAGTTGTCTAGATCCCATAGCACAAGCTTATAGCTTAATTTGGGCTAGACGACGACGTGTGAGCATTTTCAAAAATAAAAAATAAAAAATATCAAAACATGCTTATGTTCACAAAATCTATGGACCCAATTCATTCTTCACGTCTTGATGGCAAAGACGCGTAATATTTGCTGGTTGCGACTAAATTGCATCTCTCTCGACCCGACCCTGACAACTTTAATCAACTCGATGGGAATTTGTCTTGCTTGCGAGTTCAGCTCACGTCTCTGTGGATTCTCTGAACAATGAGATTTGCTTTAGATACATTCTTGCGTCGGGAACATGAGAACTGAATGGATGTTTGTTCATGTTGTGTTATTTTATAATACAGTACTAAACTGCGATTAACTTCTAAGTATATTAAATTATTTTTAAGCGTGATATTGTTTTCTTTAAATAACTAACTCATAAGTAAAAAGCAATTTAAAAAAAATAGCAGTAGTTGTGTGACGTACTTATCTAATCTTACTTTTTTTATGCATATAAATTAAATATTATAGAAATAGACACGTAGCGAAAACTTAATAGTGAAATTATAAAATATTACTTTCTACGTTTATAAATAAGTTATCAAAGAAAAAGGGGGCAAAGAGTAGCCCTCAGTCGCTTTAGTCCAACCCTCAAAAACATTGGAAGGAACCACGAAATTCTTTCCTCTATCGAATGACTTCCATGAATACTAATGCTGAGGGAGTAGCTGAAATTTCCCCTGTACAAATGTTCTTCAGGCACAGGTAATGGCAAGACGCTGATAAGTAAGATGATAAATTTTAATCATTTGGAATGATCTACAGTTATTACAACGGAGATAAGAAATACGGATTATATTGTGGAAGTATTACATTCTGCTATCAATATTCTGACTTTGAAATACATGTTTGAGTAAACATTTTATGTAAATTAAGAAAAAAAGCAATTTACTTCCCGGTAGCGAAATCTAGCGTTCATATGCGGTAAAATTTTGCTCAATTTCCATGCAGAAAATTTCATGAAAATGCACATAGAGGGAAAATGTTGTTCTTATAATTGGACAGGTGCAACACCTAAGTCGTGCGTGGCATTTCTCCAGCGCTGCATTAGCATATAAATAAGCAGGAACCCTCTGGAACCAGTGACGAAGAGTGGTTCAGAAATCAAATGCTTTACATTTTTATGATCGGAAATCCAATTATCAGGTTCAATTATCAAGTTCCCAAGCTAGGAACTGGCGAATTGCTTTTTAAATTAAAGTTGCGCCAATTTATAATTTATTCGGAAGTAACGTCCACTTTATTACAAGTAATTTGTCATTTGCACTTCTTCTTTGGGTAGTGCTAGTCATACGGCAATAGGCGATAGTGGGGCATTAAAAATAGTTTTAGAGAGGTTAGCCAATTACTAGCTGATTACTTGATTCACCTTTCTACCACTGTAATATTCATAAAGTGATGTTTCAGGGCACATTAAGGCGTCGGTCCCGGTTGTCATACTGTATTGCAGTCGGTTGTAATAGATGTCCAGGGGTGTGTCAGTGATACTACGTTATTGCTACGTGTTTGCAATCTGATAACAAACTCAACATTCGTGCTATGCAGAATTTTACAAGAAACTAAAGAAAGAAGAAGGTGAATTTCATATTATATATTTTTCATATCGCACCTTTTTAAACTATGGATTTGTGGAATAGTTAGTGCAACCTACACATATTGAACAAACACTTGTAACTACCTACTTGATAGTACTTAAATATTTATTTATTAATAATTACCGATAGGTTTTTGGACTTAAAATTGTATTTCTCAAAGCAAAAGTTAACTTATTTTCGGACTAAATGACGAATGATCGTAGAAATCTAAAACTTAGAAAACTTGTTTTTTATATGGCGTGTACTTCTGATAAGAAAGGATTTTCCAAAATTCTACTCCTAAAGGGGTGAAAAAGGGGGGACATATGAGGGGATAATGAGGTGACACGTTGTCCCGTACAAAACGGGACAACGTGTCACCTCAGAAACTACTGCACCGATTTTAAAATAAATTTCTTTCGGTAATTTAAAGCTACATTTTTAGCGAGTAACATAGGCTATATAACATCACGACAGAGTTAATAGGAGCGGACCAGCATTGCGTGTAGACTATATGGACGTTAATAACCGCAATCTCTCAGAAATGGTAATTCCTAGGAAAAAAGTTGTGAGGACTTATTTGTAGGTTATTTTACTATCTACAATTTTGTACAAAACCAATTTTAGATATAATTCACTGTTTACGAGAAAAAGCCAAAAAACCGAAAATTTTCAACTTTTTAACTTTTCAACCTTGAATAACTTTTTTAGCACTAGTCGGATCGATGGGAATTTTTGATATTTGATTTATGTACTTAATACCTGTACCACTTTGCAGCTCTATACAAATTAATGCAACCTTACAATTTTATTTTTGTATTTCAAAGCAATGAGTTTGCTTAAACTATTCTTAAAATATTAAGAAAGAAATTATAAATAGATCACAAAAACTGATGTCATCGGCGGGATTCGAACCCACGGCCTTTCCCTAACAGGGGGACTGCTCTGCCAACTGAGCTACGATGACCACTACCGACAACATCGAATTTTTGCTTCATATCATATTCGGTTAGCGTTGGATCCACCTACTGCAGTTCTACCGAACTGACGGTACCAGTGTATCGTGTTACAACGATATTTAGACACTGAATTTTTAGATGAATCCTTACCAAATCCATTTATTTTTGTATTTCAAAGCAATGAGTTTGCTTAAACTATTCTTAAAATATTAAGAAAGAAATTATAAACATAATTATAGACTAAAAATATTTACATTACAAAATATCGATTAAAAAATTCTCCGCGTCATTGCCGACTGGGAAAGTTTCCAGAATACTGGCTGTGTTGCCACGTTGGATGGCGATACTTATTCTTTGGGCCAGAGAATAGCCAGCCTTCTGGTCCTGAGAAGCATCAATTATAAATAGATCACAAAAACTGATGTCATCGGCGGAATTCGAACCCACGGCCTTTCCCTAACAGGGGGACTGCACTGCCAACTGAGCTACGATGACCACTACCGACAAAATCGAATTTTTGCTTCATATCATATTCATACTTACAATTTTGTTCCGAATATTTTAACTGGATAACTCTGTTAGCTACCTGATTTGAGATTTCTTTTTGAGATATATGTGGGAGATTCGGTAAAATAAAGCTACTTACGAAAAATGAGCTTGCTGTTAATCAATATTTTTTAAATGTTCTACGGCCCGTGTACTATATATTCTTAATATCGCATTTTATGGCCTTATCTAAATTCGTGTCGACTTACGTGACCATATATATTATATTATTTCCTACTAGTATTTTCACATAATATATTCTAGTTACTGTAGGTATTAAGTCACAAAAGGCTAAAACCCTCGCAACAACAATCAATAACAAAACTTTGATAAACTGATATAAGAATTTCCTTTAACTTCTGCTTTCCAATAGCACAGTTGCAATAATTTTCTTTTAAAGTTAAGCGTGGCTAGCTTAAAGTTGATATAACTTACTATTGCAAGAACAAACTTCATAATCATGGTTGGAAATCTTTACTAGTCAATTCTTTTGTAAATTAATATTGAAAGTATATACTTACAACTTTTTTGTTTGTTCGAGGAAATAGTAAGGAATCAAATAAAATTAATCCATTATGATTCTTAAGAAGAATATAAATATATTAACTAAGAAGTTAAGCGGAGTGATATTTTCTGGTTAGAACTAAATTGCATCTCTTGAAATCCAGCACTGACAACTTTAATCAACTCGTTGGGAATTTGTCTTCCTTGTGAGTTCAACTCACGTCGTCGCTGTGACTCCTCTCGACAATGAGATTTGATTTCTGATTTTGATAAATTCTTGTGCTGGGGACGCGAGATTGTAATGAATGTACTCCCACTAGGGACTCATATCTGACCCAGTGCAAAAAGAAAATTTATTAAATTTTCTATTACAGTTTATAAAAAGGATTGCTCTTTCTTCGGGTGGCGCGTCATTGAAGAGGCCTATCTCTAATAGTGGACTAATGTCGTCTGATAATTATGACGATGATGATCAATGATGAATTTCTGTTCGTGTGTCCACTTTAACTCGGGAATGGCTGGACCAATTTGGTTACTTTTCACCTTGTGCAAGTTCACGAAAGGATTAAAAAGTTTTATTTATTTGAGGCAGTACGAAGTTCGCCGGTACAGCGTAAAACAGAGTAAAATAATAAATTTAGTAAATTGCTCAGTCAGCAATGCCACGTAGCATTTTTAAATGAATTTCTAATTTTATGTACATTATTTTCATTATTAAATACTATTTGACAACAACAAAAGTAAGTAGATTATTGTTAAAAATTTGAGCATCTAAATGACCAAACTTAACCTCCAGTGTAGAAAAAAACAGTTATGTAAATCCTGCATTGCAGAACCCATTAAGTTGTTGAAGAAATAATAAAAGATGAAGGTACATTAATGGCAACCACTCACCATCGAACACTCGGCGATATTCCAATGTTGTCGACTGTTAGACGATAAGTGAAACTGAACCGACTTCTGTGAATACTAATGCCCCCGAAGACGTAGGCCGAGGAATATTACATACCCACATTTCGCCAATTATTTTCATGGCGTAATAGGGGGCAAACATAATTGCCGTTACAGGTCACTGAACACTCCTATATAAAAATTTGCGAGAATCTTCTGAAATCGGAGACATAAAGCAATGCTATAAACGATGGAATTATTATTTTATTTGTATAATTAATTTATAATTTGTAAAATTATTGTGTTGACACCAATGACGTGATTTTGATTTTGATGACATGATTTTGTCTTTTGCTATTTAATATTATTAATTCTTTCACTAATGTTGCACGCCTTAATAGGTAGGACATGTTTTACTTTGTCATCGTATAACACATTAAGATGTACCTATATTGTAACATGTTTCAACAGTAAATTATGATTGATTGATTAAATTATCCAAAACTTTAAATCTTTAAGTACAGATTTCCAATTATAACCTACAATTATTGCAAGGTCAAGAAGTTGAGATTGCGTCGGTATATGAAAATCTATGATTATTATATTATTGTAAGTTGACCATATAGCAATACAATTGTAAAACTATAAGTTTCTAACAAACAGATATTTTGCCGACACGTAGCACTGTTTTATGGATTGCCATAAGTGGACAAGCAAAATTTAGAACATTTTAATAGAACTTGTCATTTATTACTTGGCCCGTGTGTCTTGATTTGTAAAGTTAAAACATTTCGTACAGACGTTGATTGCAATTGACGCCATACGTTGATTATAAATACCAGCTAAAGAAATAAAAAACAATAAATAAAACACACTTATTTAGCAGAAGGTATACCTTGAAGTTATCATTTAACGTAGTTTTTCATTGAACAATAATACTAAGTTCCATCAAAAGTATAGTTGAATACAGAAGTAGGTATGTACATACACCATCAATTACGCCGTATGACGCCACGTTGCGTCTGTCGCGCACCGGTTAACCGCAACGCTGATGTAGCATGCTACCCTTCATGAACAACCCCCGCCATGAAATCAGTGAGCTTTGAGAACATTGTAATACGTAGTTTGATGTTATAAAATATTTTATAACTATACCACTACTACTACCCTGAGTCCTTACTCAACAATACTAGGTAATTGAAATTCTTGGCAACTCAGGAAAACTATGAATCTTGCAGAATTCAGTTGGGTAGTATGTAATGCTTTTAGAAATATGTTGATACCATTACGTGTACATAAATATTTTGTATGAATTCTAAAAATACCTTAGTACACTACGGTGTTTGAGTAGCTGACTTAGTGCTTTAAGACTTCTGACTGACTGAACACAGATAATTTAAGTGTCTTAATTAATTAGGTAGGTATAGAAATTTCTGCTGGTGTATTGTATTGAGTGTAGGTGGCGTTTTGTAGTCTTCGAGTGTTGAATATTTCGTCGGTAGATAAAATACGGAAACGCGGTTGTTTATGAAAAATCTTGCACAATTTTTTTAACCTGCTTACGCTATTATTTTTGTTGTCATTCATCTTAAATGTCACAATATCTGAAGTGGATAAAGAATCGCAACAAGAAGATAAATCATAAATTTCGAGTTTTGGCGTTACATATTATGAACTTTTTACAAGTCGTCTAAATCATTCTTATACGTTTACAACTGTAACAAAACTTCATCCGGCCGTATTCGTTCGCAAATGCTTAACTTTTTTACTCTCTTCCTAGATCAGGGTGACCACACCGCTAATAAAATCCAAATATAAAACCAAGCTTGCATGACAGTCACGTGGAGTTTAGTAAATGGAAGTTAAATCTAAAATAAATTATATAAATAATTTACTAATAAAAAAAAATTCTTAAACAAGAAGAAATCAACCCTGCCGAAACAAGTGTGGTACTGCACTCACAGGGCCCAACTTCCAGTTAAAACCTGCACCCCACCTGCCCACCACGCTGCTGTATGTCTCGCGCCTGCATCTCTCCACAAAGACCAAGGACATCGTGGAGTACATCACAACCAAGACCAAGTAAGTTCTGAGGGTGGAGCCTTTGGAGTCGAGTCACAAAGTGATCTTCAAATTGTTCGTAGCGCGTGTGCCACCGAGGGCTCTGGAGACCTTCACCAAAGAAGACTTTTCGCCGAAAGGTGTGGTGTTCCAGCGGTTCCGAGCGCTAAAAAATGAGCTGCTAATATTATCGAGTACGTTACCATACCTACACTTAATTTCGGAGTATTCCATGCAAATTTATGAAAAATAATGTAGGTAGTCATTTAACAAAATAGTATTTTTTTTAAATTAGTAGGTAATTTGACTTGACTATTAATAACCAATACTTGAATAAAGCAGACTTTAACTTTTTAACTTTCGCGTTTCATAAATTGTAATGTATTAACTTATTGTAAAATGTTAACATTATAATCTTCTCCACATGTTTTTTTTTCGTGATTCCTAAAACTCATGTAAATTTGTTAAAAAAACTTTGATGATATCTTGATACGACATGATGAACAAACACAAATATTAAACGTTTATTTATTTCGTCAAGAATTGCAATATACATATAAAACAATACAATTGAAAGTAACTAAATATGTACATTACCCATTCTAATTATACCTACTAAGATTACATCTAAATTCTAATATGCGTCAAAGAATTCCTCCGCCTCGTCGCCGACTGGCAATGTTCCGAGAAGGCTGGCAGCATTGCCACGTTGTATGACAATGCTTATTCTTTGTGCCAAATAGTAACCAGCTTTCTAAATCTGGTCTTGAGAAGTGTCGATCATGAGTTTAGATAAATTTTTGAATTAGCCGCGAGCACTCGGACCCCAAGGTCCCAGCATCTCTATCCCAAACGGCTCAAATACGTAATCTCCTGCTAAATTGGAGTATTTAAGGCTTTCTGCCGATGCAGCAACAGCGCCGGCACACCCCGCTGTACCAGGAAGGTGAGAAGGCGCGAGATTGTCAACGCACGTAGCGTTCCTAACAAATTGTACACTGTTCCACTGTTTTATTACATTTTTACTGATCGGTGTCGCTTTACAACATTATTAAAGATTAGAATAGTGTATAAGTATGTTTGTTCATCATGTATTCAATGTAATATCTATTAGGTGCATATTTAATGACAAAATAAATCCCAAGTGCCACATTTAAAGTATAATGTAATCATGTAATCATTATTGTGTAAGTAAATTCTGAATTAGGTATATTATGGACTCCCTACTAGGTATCTATAATTCAAGATACGCTATTATATTTTTTATAGGTCGAATCGAGTCGTATAAACATTATTAGTTCAAACCGTTGTCATAATATGTTATGAATAAGGGTGGTGTTTTGATCAACATTATGAATTTATTACATACTAGTGTTTTTTTGGTAAACACTTTACAAAATGAGTCAATAGGTTTACTATTTGTTTTGATGACACTATTTTGATATTATAATTATGTCGTTTATTCCTTTACATTCTTATTTCATACATTTTTAAATACATTTATAAAAAAAAGAAACAAATACATTTAAAAATATAAAAAATAGTGACCCACCAGTAGCGGAGTAGGACCCAAACTACCGGCGGTGGAGGCTACAGACTAAGAAACCTCCTAACAATACGGCACGTGTCGAGGATAACAGCCTTCTGAATCTGACTCTTAATCCAACAATCTAACGAGAGTCTCTTGAGATGTTGATCGAGACTCTTCGCTATTAATCCGTTTGCCGAAACGACCACCGGGACAATGATCGTCGAGTCTACGTCCCACATGGCGGTTATCTCGAAGGACAGATCGAGGTACTTACTAAGTTTGTCCTTCTCTGCCTTCACGAGATTCTCGTCATGCGGGACGGCGATGTCGACGAGCACTGCCCGACGCTGGGTCCGATCAACCAACACGATATCGGGCCTATTGGCAACAATAGTCCTGTCCGTGATGATTGATCGGTCCCAGTAGAGCAATGCACGACCATTCTCAAGAACTGGCACTGGTGTGTACTTATAGTACGGTACTTCAAACTCAATAAGGCCATATTGAAGAGCAAGTTGCTGGTGGATGATCTTGGCTACTTGATTGTGCCTATGCAAGTACTCGATGTTAGCAAGATACGAACAACCGGAAATAATATGGCGAAGTGATTCACCAGGACGGTGGCATGCTCGATAAATGTCGACCGTACCGTCCTTCATGATGTATTTCCGATAGTTGTTCGTCTTGATAACCTCATCTGCAATTGCACAGGCAAAACCTTCAGTTTCCCCAAAGAGGTCACCAAAACGCAGCCAGTTCACCGATGCGAGCAGGTCTACGTCGGGTCCTGTTAAGACCCAGTAGAACCGCCCGTGTAGCTCCTTACTCTTCCATACGTCCCTACGGTCTTCAGTACCTAGTACCTTTGGTTTACGCCAGTTCTCGTTAGCCAAGGAAAGAGGTGTCAGGCCCTTGTCAACCATCACGACATCGCAATGAATGTCACACCCGTTCTGTAGAAAGTAATCTCTCAGACTGCACACTTCGCGGTTGTGGAGGTTCTTGGCATTCAAAAATCCCCGACCCCCCCACTGTGGAATGTACAGTCTCATGACAGATGATCGTGGGTGTAACATTCGATGCAATGTGAGTTGTTGACGGACTCGCCTATCCAGGGCGTCTAGTTCCGTTTGAGTCCACCTAAGTATGCCAAAGGAGTATAACAATAAAGGTATCACCCAACCATTGAAAGCCCGCATTTTATTACCACCGGACAAAGAACTGTTAAGAACTTTTGTCAGGCGGCCAAAAAAACGTTCTTTCACCGATTTCTTGATATCCTCTACCGCTATACCCAATGATTCTGACATACCAAGGTATTTGTATGTTTCGGTCTCGGAGAGAGATCTGAGAGTTATTATCTCAGAAAGTTGTAAATTCGGTGAATTTACAACCTTCCCCCGTTGTACATGCATAACCGCACACTTATCAACACCGAACTCCATCTTAATGGCATTACTAAAAACTTCCGTAGTTTTTAATAATGTCACTAAATCTAGGTGCTTCAGTGTGAACAGTTTGAGGTCATCCATGTACATCAGGTGAGATAGAACCTCACCCCCTCTACGAAACCGATAGCCTAGCCCTGAATCCTTCAGCAATGTGCTAAGTGGATTCAGTGCTAAACAAAACCACAATGGACTCAAACTGTCGCCCTGGAATATACCACGCTCGATCCTTATCAAGCATTGCGGGTCAGAGGCGTGCCCACCACTACCTGGTTGACGAAGGACTGTGGTCCACTGTCCCATACACGAGACTAAGAAGGATTTAAGAGTCGGATTAATTTTATACAACTCTAAAATCCTCCTCAGCCATGAATGAGGCACCGAATCATAGGCCTTCTTGTAGTCAATCCAGGCAGTAGAGAGGGCGCCCCTACTCCGCTTGACTTGTTGGCTAATGGCCATATCAATGAGGAGTAGCTCCTTAGTACCACGAGACCCAGCCCTACATCCATTCTGAGCGTTATCTAAGATGTTAGTCGGGTGCGGGCGTCGCTAACGTCACACTTGTAGCAACCGTCTGTGTCACAGGTGACGGTGCTCTCGTTGACACTGGAGCTGTACGAGTAGATAATACTTCCAGGCGTAGTCGATCAAGCACAGATTGATCCAACAACTTACATCGTTGGATAGCCCGCACTTGATCCGATAGCCGTTGGACGGCAACGGTCATTGTTGGTTCAAGAGCCTGAAACAAAGGAAGCATCCTTGAACGGTACGCAGTCAGGTTGGTTTCCCCATCTGTGGCCTCATAATATGCCCGCATGACGTTTTCATTGATGGATGAAGTCCATCGCATGCGGTGCACAATACCATCGGTAGTGGGGACCCTACTCGAAGCTGGTAGGCTTCGGGGCCCCAAACTGCTCGGCGGCCGGCCTCTCCCTCGCCGGCGTACAGGTGTTGGCGACGTCGGTGGAGAGAAATACTCGTCACTTGAAGAGCTCGACGCCTCAGCGAGCACCTGTGTCGGCGATGTGCGGTCCGGTGCCTGCGAGGCGGAGTTTAGTGACGAGTCCGGGGGTGTTAGTTGCGCATTTCTGCTTCTGGCTCTTGTTTGCATCTCAATCACTTCATTTTGAATTTAGCCATAATATTGTTGATATTTTCGTAGGTATTCATATGACATGTGTCAAATCTTCTATGTTAATTTTGTAGACTTTGTTTATTGTTATAAAATAGTATAAAATCCTTTATTTATTGACTTTTTGCTTATATTAATTTGGTATCTGAAGTAATTGTATAAATTTAGGCAATAATATGTAAATAAAAATATTAAAATATTTTAAGAATGAAAATGATGTATGAGATGTTCAGAGTTGCCAGTTTATTATTATTATTACGTATTATTGTAATTATTATTATTGTCAGACATTCCACTTTGTCAGTGAACAACAAATTACTTTTATACAAGCAGGTACTCATGCCAGTATGGACATACGTTGTCGGGGCCTATCTCTCGGAGAGGGCCATAGCTTTCCCCAGCTGGCTCGGGCCAGCTCGGCGGGATGTGTCGTGCGGTGTTCCGCAGGGGTCGGTCCTGGGGCCGCTTCTGTGGAACATCGGCTACGACTGGGTGCAGCGGGGTGCGTTGCCTAGGGGTGTCGGTGTAACGTACTACGCCGACGATAACCCAGGAGGCAGCACTCAAGGTCACGACGGGTGTTGCTCGAGTCGTGGGTCGGATACGGCAGCTGGGACTGGAGGTGGCCTTGCACAAGTCCGAGGTTCTGTGTTTTCACAGACCTCGGAACGGTCCACCCGAAGGTTCCAGCATAAATGTGGGAGGCGTTAGCATCGGCATCAAGCCCTTGATGAAGTACCTAGGGATCGTACTTGATAGCCGATGGAACTTCGGACCACATTTCCGAAGTTTGGTCCCCAAGGTGACGCAGGCATCGGTCGCGCTTTCGCGACTGATACCCAACCTAAAGGGACCCAACGCCTCCTGCAGGAGACTGTACCTGGGGATCGTGCGGAGTATGGCCCTATACGGGGCTCCCGTACGGGCGGATAGGTTGGCGGTCAAGAGGAACGTGACTCTGTTAAACAGACCACTTCGAACCTTGGCCATCGTATGGTTCTGATGGTACCGCACGATCTCCGGAGAGGCTGCATGTGTCCTAGCCGGGACCCCTCCATGGGACCTGGAAGCGAGAGCCCTTGCATCATTGTTCCAATGGCGCAAGGAGGCGCTGGAGCGGGACCACAGGCCTGCGTCTCGAGAAATCGAGGACCAGCGGTCCCAACTCCGCCAGGATCTCATGGAGTCATGGAGGGTGCGACTTGAGCAACCCAAGGGGGGTGCCACCATCATCGCGGCGGTGAGACCGATCATGGACGATTGGCTGCAGAGGCAGCATGGTGACCTCACGTACCGTGCGACGCAGATCGTTGCCGGGCATGGATGCTTCGGTAGCTATCTGTTTCGCATGCATCGTGAGGTCACACCCCGGTGTCAACACTGCGAGATCTCCGACGACGACACCGCACTCCATACGTTGGTGGAGTGCTCAGCGTGGGCGAGTCAGCGCCGGGACCTCGTAGTGGGTCTGGGCGTGGATACCCTCTTGCTGGGGACCATGCTTCAAGCCATGGTATCCAGCGGGAGTAAGTGGAACGCGGCCGTGTCCTTCTGCAAGTCATGCTCACGAAGGAGGCGGCCGGGAGGGAGAGGGAGCGTACCCTCCCCGCCGAGTTCCGTAGTCGGCGGCCAGGCCGCCCCAGACTACGCGACTACGCCCAAGACTATCGTCCTCCATGATCGGGGCCTGAGGATGGCGGGATCGCCACCCACCGTCCTTACAGAAGCAGGCTAGAAGGGTTGCGTGCTGCGGGGCCTTTGCCCCATAGCACGCAACCAGATTCACTCACTGACGCGGGATAAAACCCGACCCCAATGACGCGGGATTCTCGTCCCGACCAAACACCCGCAGAGACCACAGAGGTGGTCAAAGTCCGCCGGGCGCCACTGGACATACCCTCTGCTAGTAACCAGAGACGCCCGGCAACGGACGTTAGAGCGGCCGCGGCCTCGGGCCGCGGAATTAAAAAAAAAAAAAAAAAAGTATGGACATACGGCATTCAACTTTGGGGCTGTACAAAACGAACCAACCTTAAATGTCTAGATTGTAATTGTTATTAGTAACCGTTAATTACGAGTATTTAATAAAAAAAATATTATTGTCATAACCATTTACTATTCCTCCAGGCCCATTATGAACTCTTTAAAACATTGGTAGTGGTTCTGAAACCTTCACGTGGCCACGCTACATTATGTGCCCTACAGCCATCTACAGTGCAAAGTCTTTCGAACTTCTCTAAGCATAAATTTCATACAGACTTTATTGAAATTGTTGAGTTTTGTTCGAAAGTAACCTTTTGTGCAAAATAATTAATGTTGATTCCTTGTCAAATGTGTATTAAATTTACCAATAACTTCAGGAGTTTTGCGAAGTGCTCTTGTGTTTTCTACCTTTCAATAGTAATTCTTGGTATTATTTTAGACAGAGAGTTTCCATTCAATATAAATTTCTAAAGTTTTAACACAAATTGAAATGATACAAACTTTATGATTAATTTGCCATTTTATTAGACAGAAGAGCTTTACGCACTTGGTAATTAAACCTAAGTGATTGTGATAGCTGTTCATTAGGAACGCAGCGGTGCAAGTTTCAGTCAACTTTTAGAGAACTTTTGGTACCTAAAATAAAGGTTTATAAGACTTGCCTATGTGGCAGTACCTTTTGTATTTGATCTTAGTAGAAATTAATAATTATGATTTCTCTATATCAAAGGCCGCCCATTCTATTGCTCTTAGACTTAGGTTTCATGTACATATGAATTACTGCTTCGGTGGCGTGTTCGGTAGTGCATCCGTTTTCGACGTCGGAGTCTCGGGTTCGATTCCCCACTTTGTGTGATGACACCTAAATTTGTGCCGAATTTTAGGTGTTTCCTATGTACGAGTATAGTATGTATTTACAAAAAAAAATCACTCATAGCACAAGCTCTGCTTAGTTTGAGACTAGATGACGTTATGTGAATAATTGTCCTAATATATTAAAAAAATACAAAAAAAAGAATTAATACCTACTGTATTGGCGTACAATAAAGTATAAATAACTATATAAATATATCATTAACTCAACAATGACTAACGTACTGGTTCTACGTTATTCGTAGATTTAACGTGATTCTATGTACCTATGTAATAACACTTCACAGTGTTATATTGTGTACATAGAAATGGACCATTCTAAAAGTCCCTTCCTGAAAGCATCCTCTCGCAGAATGGCATAGTTAAGATTAATCACTTTCAGGTGCACGGAACATATAAATGCATTTCTATTGTATTTTCTACTTGATGTCAACAATGACAGTGATCTTTTGACGCTACTTGAACAATTTGACTAATAAAAGCCATTAAAACTTATATTTCACCAAACTTTGGATGAATTTAGTCGTAAAATTGACATACTTACGAAAGTGCTGTATAAAATATGGACAACCTTGTAGTTAAAAAAATATGAGCGTTAATAAAAATTAAACATGCTATCGACAATAAACAATGGCCCAGTCGAGGTTCACAATGCCGACGCTCAGTAGCGAAATTTGAAATTTTATGAGTGTCATAAAGGAGAGGGTTAGGTTTGAGTTTGTAAATTCCCTCAACATGCCATGATACCTACTGCGAGCTAATGAAAACCAGACTACCGTTTTATTATTCACTATAACATAGATGGCATGTCGTTGAAAATTCAAAATAGCTGCCGATGAAGAGCTAGTAGCTGCACGCGACTGCCTGCTTAGATGATTTATGCTACCCGTTCCAGTTTCTTGCTGGCGCCTATTCCTATGATGACAATACTTTAAAAAAATCAATTCCATCGTTTAGCTTAAGCCTGGTAGATTAACCAAGTAATAAATTAACAAACAACTAAACTTTCACATTTATTAGAAGAAAATATTAGAAGAAGTATGACGGATATACATAACATTATTATTTCAAGAAAATTTTATGCAGCTTGTCGTCGATGTCACGCATACCCACAAGGTTTGTGGTTTGTCGCAACAGGGTTATAAAAGTGAGAAAATGATATTATTACATGTTTGTATCTATTTAAAACAAATGGAATAATATAACGAGAATGATGTTATTGTGTCGGGTTATAACGAATTCCCATAGTTAAAACCCGACAGTTTTCGACCGTTACAAATATTTCCGAAGGAGTTATTGTCATTCGATTATACTTACACAGCTCAGCCTGAAGGATCAAATACACGGTTTGAAACATCTGTTTGAAACAGAGATTTCAAATCGTATATGAAGTTGTTTTAAACCAAATTACGTCATACCCGTTAGACATTCTATTGTACACTTTTGGTTTTAAACCGTGTAGCCAGCAAAGATATCTGTTTTAAACAGCCGCAGCCGTTTTAAGCTGTGTATTTCTACATTAATTGGATTTGGATTATCACAAACGTTACCTACTGGTTACCTTAAGCTTTCTTATTACTTTAATAATTAAATACATAAGTAACAACAGTAAACTAACACAATTATCCTTGTGTCTAGTACTTACCTAGTAATTTGAAATAGTTGTGCTACGCAAAGCTGATGTACAACTTTCATGACAAACTTCCAACGAACTATGCAAATTTTAGTTTAACACTTTCAACAAACGCGCATTCCTTACTCCACTACGACAGCAATGTAGCGCTACGTTTTTATTAACTAGCCGCTGTTAAGTATAATGAAAACATTATTTTGTTACTTTACAGCACTTTTTGAGCTTGAGCTTAGAATTTTAATTGGTTTTGTTTTTCAAGAAGTGACTGACATAAAAAGGAAAATAGCAATTAATAGTGCCTTCAGTTATATATTTGAAGATTGTTTAGATTTACAATTGGACACCGGATTCACTTGGATTTCGCGTCGGTCATTTATGTTTTTTAAATATTGTTAAACCTACCCGTTATATTAGTACAAGTATGATAAAACACAAATCAAAAGTTTATCCGTACATAGTAAATCCACAAATTGAATTCAAAAATAAATATAATTTCAAGTGGGAGTGAAATAATTAATTAACATTGGTCCCGACCCGTCTGTACTAAGAAACTAAGTTTGACTCAATATTTGTCTTTCTCTACTGTGTTGAAGTTACACATAGCGAACAGTTATTACCTGTTCATACCTATCCCAAGAAAGTTGTGCTTGAAATAATATTGATTTAAGTTGGTTCACTATTAATGCATAACTTATACGTCTCCACATCGATGAACGAGTTTCCGTAAGCTTTGTAAAAATATTTGTGGGATCTATTTGGTCAGCTTGTGAAAGTAATATGTGTGGTTAGTTGGTTTTAAGAGGTATTATTTTATGTACCAATTGCGTAATGATTTAAACTAATCAGATTATATTACTACTTAATTAGTTACTTACTTTTATATAGTTAGTATTAATTTTTATACAAAATATCGTTGGTACATAATTACTATGAGGTTGATGGACGTGCAAGTAGCATAAGATACCACTTTGACTGCCTCGGTGGCGCAGTTGTATGATTTTGCGACTACCGTTCCTTCGGTTCCAGATTTGATTAAGGGTCGAAACAAATATTTGTGTGACACACAAATGTTCGTTTCGAAGTTTTGGGTGTTTTTTATGTAAAATAATTGTATGTATTTGAAATATATTTATATATTTCTAAACAACTGACTATCACTGAATATATACAAGGAACAGGAAAAATCAATTAAGAAAAACTTAAACTACAAACTATACTATCTAAAACTTAAAACTAAAATAAATATGTAAAGCAGGCATTAGTCTTCTTGATCGATAGAGTCGGTTAGATGACGTTATGAGACAATGTTTAAATATATTTATGACCAAATGGTAAACAAAATATATAGGTAATATGCAACACGATCATTAATATAAACACAATATGATTATGATATAAATTTTATAAATTTTCTAGTAAAGCTCTTTTCTATTCAATAGGAGTTTGTTTCATAGCCCAAGCGACACTGGACACGATTAGTCGTCATTTCCAACACGAGATACACAAGCATATGGTACGCTATAATCGTAAAATTTTATCGGTTTCGATGCTCAAATGATACACGAAACAATCTAAATTATAGCGGGCGGCGTGTCCCTGGCATTCAGCCAGTGTATCGGTAATGACAGGGCTTATCCAATTTGTAATGTTATCTATACAAAAGGTTGACAGCTACCACTTCTGAACCCAAACTGCTGACTATTTTTGTGTTCGAGAATTTCCAACGGATTAATTTATGATTATGGTATGGTAAAGGTTAAACCTGTAGGTACTAAATAATTGTTGATTCCAAGATAAATCATTATTTTATCAAAAGTTGTCATGATACCACAAAACAACTAGATCCTATGCCTCATCCCAGACATAGATTTGGGGTCGTTTTATGCAGACTCATAATAAAGTAATTGTGGACGTTTTTCGTGTCACTATACACAGAAAAACATATCATACAAATTAGTTCGGTAAAACTGAGGTAGGTGGGTCCACCGCTAACCTTAAAAGCGCGATGTAGAAATTATTAATATGATATGAAGCAAAAATTCGATGTTGTCGGTAGTGGTCATCGCAGCTCAGATGGTTAGAGCACTCCCACTGTTAGAGAAAGGCCGTGGGTTCGAGTCCCGCCGATGACATCAGTTTTTGTGATCTATTTATAATTTCGTTCTTAATATTTCAAGAATAGTTTAAGCAAACTCATTGCTTTGAAATACAAAAATCATACAAATTGTTTAAAAAATGTAATCTAATCTTATACATGTCACATACCTGCTAATCTAAAAAAAGATTCCCGATTGTTTCCAGAATATCGTTGTAAAAAGTATAAATTGCAAGAGCCATTTATTTTTAAGATCGCTCGGTTCGATCTTATTACGATAAAGTAAATACTTAAAAGTCCCGTACTTTATCTCGAAAGCCAGTTTAAAAGGTTTGTAGTGATTTCGCGTTGGCTTCTCTATATTTCTTAGAGCGGTAGCTAACATTTATTGGCAAGTGAAGCGGGCTAAGTACACTACTTTACGCCTATATTGCCTCTACGATGTCGTCGTAACAAAACTTGAACTCAGCCTCTGATCTCTCTTATCAAAACACCGTAGCTCTGGACGGGTTTAATAAATAATAAAGTAGAATTTTTATGTCGTCTTGGTTTGTGGGTTCTAAGTTATGTGATATAACAAAATGTGTAGGTATATTTGTTATGATTTTAGTACAGCTATTTCTTCTTTGTTTGGCTATTGTTTGAACGGACATAGCTCTTTCATAGATGGTCAGTAGAGTAAATATTTTACTATTAAAGATTATGAAATGTGATAAGTGTGTTCTTATGAAATGCGATATCCACGAACAATCAATAAAACTATTAATTTTATTGTTACGATTAACGTTCAAGTTTCTTACAACATTCAGTGCAAATGTTAGCTTATAGTAAACTTTTAAGCTCTCTTTATAAACATAACAAAATTATTATTACTTTAACTACAATCACTTTTAGATCTCACAGATAAAAAGCCACTTTTACACTAACGATAATAGATTCTAATTGTATTCCCAAAGGCAATAAAAAGTACGTCCCCATAACTTTGAAGAATAAAAAATAAACCGCATGCCATCAAATCTCTACTGATGATTAACCCTCAAATTGCCATTAAAAATAGATAAAACAAAATATTGTTGGAGTCTGGTCCCATGGGCTTCCCGCACGTGATGCCGACGCGCGAGCTGGTAATTCAATTACCCATCTATACTAGTCTGAAAATTTCTGCAGTGAAATCAAATAACCAGAAAACAACGTGTCAGGGGAAACTACGTATTATTTTTTAAAGTTAGGAAATTTTAAAGTCAATAATGGCAGCCTGTTGTATGAAAAATTAAGAAAAAAACGACTAAGTGTAAGTCGGACTCGCGCACCGAGGGTTCCGTACAAATCTAAAAAATATGCTATTCGAATTTTTACTTTATTTGTGCTATAAGACGTTGCCTTGTACCAAATTTCAAGGTTCTAAGTTTACGGGAAGTACCCTGTAGGTTTCGACATTTTTCACAGCTCAAAAGGACTTAATTTAATACCTCTACGCGTTTCTGAGAAAAAGGGTCTTGACAGACAGACAGACGTACAACAAAGTGACCCTATAAGGGTTCCGCTTTTTTCGTTTGAGGTACTTTAAAAAATATGGTAATTAAAATGCTTGTTCGTATAAACTATTAAGCAACTTGCTACAAGGTTCATGTTTTTTTTTTTTTTTTTTTTAGTTCCGCGACTAAGGCCGTGGCCTCTCTAACGTCCTTTGCCGGGCGTCTCTGGTTACAAGCAGAACGTATTTCCAGTGGCGCCCGGCGGACTTTGACCAACTCTGTGGTCTCTGCGGGGGTTGGGTCGGGATGAGAATCCCGCGTCGTTGGGGTAGGGTTTTGTCCCGCGTCAGAGAGTGAATCTGGTTGCGTGCTATGGGGCAAAGGCCCCGCAGCACGCAACCCTTCTAGCCTGCTTCTGTAAGGACAACGGGTGGCGATTACACCGTCCTCAGGCCCCGATCATGGAGGTCGATGGTCTTGGGCGTAGATGAGTCTGCGGCGCCCTCGCCGCTGACTACGGAACTCGGCGGGGAGGGTACGCTCCATCTCCCTCTCGGCCGCCTCCTTCGCGAGCACGACTTGCTCGCAGAAGGACACGGCCGCGTTCCACCTACTCCCGCTGGAGACCATGGCTTGAAGCATGGTCTCCAGCGAGAGGGTATCCACGCCCAGACCCACTACGAGGTTCCGGCGCTGACTCGCCCACGCTGAGCACTCCACCAACGTGTGGAGTACGGTGTCGTCGTCGGAAACCTCGCAGTGTTGACACCGGGGTGTGTCCTCACGATGGATGCGAAACAGATAGCTACCGAAGCATCCATGCCCGGTAACGATCTGCGTCGCACGATACGTGAGGTCACCATGCTGCCTCTGCAGCCAATCGTCCATGATCGGTCTCACCGCCGCGATGATGGTGGCACCCCACTTGGGTTGCTCAAGTCGCACCCTCCATGACTCCATGAGATCCTGTCGGAGTTGGGACCGCCGGTCATCGATTTCTCGAGACGCAGGCCTGTGGTCCCGCTCCAGCGCCTCCTTGCGCCATTGGAATAATGACGCAAGGGCTCTCGCTTCCAGGTCCCATGGAGGGGTCCCGGCTAGGAGACATGCAGCCTCTACGGAGATCGTGCGGTAGCCCCTTATTGTTTTGACGGCCAAGGTCCTCAACGGTCTGTTAAGGAGCGTTGAGTTGTTGGCCGTCAACCGCGCCGCCCATACGGGAGCCCCGTATAGGGCCATACTCCGCACGATCCCCAGGTACAGTCTCCTGCAGGAAGCGTTGGGTCCCTTTAGGTTGGGCATCAGTCGCGAAAGCGCGACCGATGCCTGTGTCACCTTGGGGACCAAACTTTGGAAATGTGGTCCGAAGTTCCATCGGCTATCAAGTACGATCCCTAGATACTTCATCGAGGGCTTGATGCCGATGCTAACGCCTCCCACATTTATGCTGGAACCTTCAGGTGGACCATTCCGAGGTCTGTGAAAACACAGAACCTCGGACTTGTGCAAGGCCACCTCCAGTCCCAGCCGCCGTATCCGACCCACGACTTGAGCAACACCCGTCGTGACCTTGAGTGCTGCCTCCTGGTACGTTGCACCCCGCGCCGTGACGAGGGTATCGTCGGCGTAGCACGTTACGCCGACGCCCTCAGGCAACGCACCTCACAGCACCCAGTCGTAGCCGATGTTCCACAGAAGCGGCCCCAGGATCGACCCCTGCGGAATACCGCACGACACATCTCGCCGAGCTGGCCCGAGCCAGCTGGGGAAAGCTATGGCCCTCTTCGAGAGATAGGCCCCGACAATACGACGGAGGTAGAGAGGCGTTTCGTGATACACGAGCGCCTCCCTAACGCAGCTCCATGGCAAGGTGTTGAACGCGTTGGCGATGTCAAGAGACACCGCCACCACCACCTTGCCCTGCGAGACTGCTTCCTCCGTCAGGCTCTTGACGCGCATGATCGCGCTCACGGTGGAGCGTCCCCGACGGAAACCGTACTGGTTGTCCGCCAGGTCTGGCCCCACCGTCGAGAGATGCTCGATGAGGCGTTCCGCGATAATTCGCTCAAAGAGCTTACACACCTCGTCGAGCAACACGATCGGCCGGTATCCGGATGGTGAGTCCACCGGCCGCCCCGCCTTACGAATCAGGACCAGTTTCCCCGTCCTCCACACCTTGGGAAACTGGCCCCTTTCGAGGCATGCGCTAAAGAGCCCCATCAGTCGAGGCCCGAGTTCTTCGAGGGCCAGGACCCATGCATGGCCAGGAATGCCGTCGGGTCCGGGGGTAGTGATTTTCCGGCGTTTAAGCCAGAGTACTGCCGCACCTAGCTCCCCCACCCTGACTTCGGGTACGTCGTCTTCACTGATGCTATCCGCGTTAGGCAGAGACGGAGCCATGCGCGGAGGGACGTGCTCCTCCGCGCTCGTCGGAAACAGGGAGCCCATGACCCGCTCCAGCTGCTGCGGCTGGAGACTCTGGGTCAGTGGGGGCGCCCTAGGTCGGAGTTTCTCCCTGACCTGTTGGTACGGGCGCCCCCATGGGTTCTGCTGCAGGGTCTCCAGGAGCTCCTCGCGGGCCGCCGTCTTGGCCCGCTTTATTGTCTCCTGGAGATTACCTTTAGCTGCCCTCTGTAAGCCTGATAAAGCTCCGCCTCTCGGGTTGCCGCGTCGTCTGGGCGGCGATGCCTCCGGCGAAACCTGGTGTACTGGCGGCGGGCGGAGATGCATGCTGCGCGCAGCTGTGCAATCTCCGGCGACCACCAGTACACCTGCTTCCTTGCCGGTCTGGGTGTAACCCTAGGCATCGCTGCATCACAGATTTGCGACATGGCTCTCCTGAACCACTCCGCCTCGGCATCCACATCGGCAGGCCGGTCCGGTGCCGGAATCCAGGCCTGCACGATGGATGCCTCCAGGAGAGCCTCCCGATCCAGATGGTGAAGTGCCCAACGCGGATCTGGGGGATTTTCTACTGGCTGTGGGAGGTCAAGTGGGACGACGACATCGAATCGGATGTACCGATGGTCCGAGTGCGTCTCCTCACCCTCCTCCACGTGCCAGCCAGTAATACGGGCGGCAAGGGCAGAGGTCGAGAATGATACGTCCACGACCGAGCTGGTCCCCCGCCGCCAGAAGGTGGCGACATTCCCCCGGTTGAGGACCTCCAGACCACGTGTTCTGGTCCAGTCCTCAAGAAGCCTCCCCTTGTCCCTGGTTTCCCGGGAGCCCCACGCCTCACTCCAGGCGTTGAAGTCTCCCAGGAGCAGGACAGGGCGAGGACGGCACGCAGCGAAGACGACGTCGAGCTCAGTGAGCCATAGCTCAAACTGAGTCTCGTCCAGTGTCGGCGAGATGTAGGTGGCCACGACTGCCAACCCATCATATTCCGCCGCAACACACCCGAGGCCCCTTGCAATGATAGCAAGGCGCGAGTTGTCTGCGGCGGACCCCCCGAAGATAAAACAGGCCGAGCCGTCCTCGTCCACCGGGCTTCTCGGGTGGACGTAGTACGGCTCGGCGACCACGGCCAAGTTTATGGACCACTGCCGGATGCTCTGGTACAGAAGATCCTGAGCAGCGCGGCAGCGTATCAAATTCACTCGCAGGATGCGGATATGGGCGTCAGACATTAATGGACGTCCATATCAGCATCCCGCCGAGAAACATCTGGCCGTGCAGTAGCGGCACCCCCACCGCTCTCAGCGGACGGACGAGGCTTTGGCCTCGAGACGGCGCAGGTTTTGCTGCCGACCCGGTGGTCCGCAGTCATGCCCTCCGCCTCGCATCTAAAGCAGCTAGGCGGAGCATCACAGGCACTTGCCTTGTGACCGGGCCGGCTGCAGCGGAAGCACCGATCGCCCACGGTGACTTCCGCTGTGCACTACACTCCGACGTGCCCCACCACCATGCACCGGAAACATCTAGTTTCCCGGGCACGAAGGAGGTGCACCTGCGCTTTTAGGAAGCCCCCTACGAGGAAGCTTCGTCCGTCCGCCACTTTCAGTGCCGCCGCGACGGGGCACTGGACGACTGTCGTGCCATGGCCAGTGAGGCTGAAGGAGATCTCTCCAGCCTTCACTTGGTCACGGGGACAGCCACCCGCCTCCACGACGGCGGAAATGAGCTCCTCCGTCGTGGCCGCGTCATCCAGACCGGAGACGCGCAATGCAGCGCATTTGGTGGGTCTGGTGACGCGGACGGCTTCTGTGTCCAGCGCGTCCCTAAGCTGCGCTGCTAGGGCGTCAGCTTTAGGGCCGCTGGAGGCGCCGGATACCTCGAGGAGGCGAGCTCCAGTGCGTGTAGTCTTGCACTGGAGACCCCCCTGTATATCGAGGGCCGAGAGGTGGACTGAGGACTTCACGATCCTCAGTACGTCGGCGTACCCCACCGCCTTCTCCACACCTACCGTCGTCACCGTCAGGACGACGGCGGTGGAGCGAGGAGGGCGGGGCCTCTTCGGCGCCTTCACCGCGGCGGCTTTGGCCGCATTCTTGGCCGCTTTCTTGGCGGCCTTCGTCTTCCTCTTCTTGGCCCCCACTACTTCCCATCCCTCCCGTCTGGAGGGATGTGAAGAAGCAGCGGGAGCGATGTTAGAGGAAGAGGAGGCGGCAGGGGTGCCGCTCTTCTTGCCGCGCCACTTGGCCTTCCGCGCCTGGGCCGCGGTCTCGGCTGGCAAACGGTACGCTGAAACGGACTGGGGCGGATCGGGGCGGCGGACAGCGGGTGTGCCGCTTGGTCCCGGAGCGGGAGAACCGCCAACAGCCGCCGCGTACGAAAACGCAGGCCGCGCTAGCGGAGGGCGGTACGCCCGGTCCTCTAGGACCGCGAGGCGCCTCTAGATCGCCGTCAGCACCTGTACCATTGTCGGCACAGGCTGTGGCGGCGATCCGGGTGCCGTGGTGGGCGCCGTGGTGGGCGCCGGGGTGGGCGCCGGGGTGGGCGCCGTGGTGGGCGCAGGGGTGGGCACCGTGGTGGGCGCAGTGGTGGGCGCCGTGGAGGGTGATTTGGTGGACGCCGTGGTGGGTGCCGTGGGTGGCGCCGTCTTTGGCGCTGGTCCAGCCGTCGGAGGAGGAGGCGGCAGCATGGGACCGGGAGGCGCCTTGACCACCTTGGTCAAGTCAGCGACCTCCCGCCACAGGTCATCCATCTGCTTCCTGGAAGCAGCGAGCTCCGCCTCCAGGCTCGTCACCTGCTTCCGGAGCCTCGCCTCCTCCTTGGTGACGCTCCGCGCGAGGAGCTTGTTGAGGGAAGATTGGGCTTCATCCACCAGTGAAGCCACAATCTTCTTCCTCCCCGCCACGTTCCTGTTGCCCCGCATGGCCGCGTTCATGCGGGCAGAAACGCTCATAAGCTCCCGCGCGGGCGGCCCACCGATTTCCCGGCGACTTCGCTGGGACAGTTGGACCGAGGACGGAGGAGGAGTTGGCGGTCGCCTTCTGTACGCGTCGAGACGCGTACGCACCGTCTTGACCAGCACCTCCTCCTTCGAATCGCTGGAGAGGAGGTGAGCAGCTGGTGCTACGGTCGCGCGGCGGCCGCCCCTTCTCCTCGAGGGTCCTCTTCTTCGTCGCAGAAGAGCGGCCCTTCTTCTTCACACTGCTGGGAGCTGACCCATCGTCAGTCCCAGCAGCATCAGTTCCTTGGGGCGTCGACATCGCGCTGCGACTAGGCAGCGCGGCGCGAGCCCCCAAATCGATAGGCATCGGAATCGGTTGTTCGTGCATAGTTTCGTCGGTTGACACTGCCCTTTCCCGGGCAGTGTCGGGACCAGAGGTCTCTTCGAGGTTTTTCATAATCGCAAAAATTGGCCAATCGCAAGTTCAGACTAAATACGTTCGGTCACCCAACTTGCCACTGCGTTACCGTGGTCAAGTTGGGGTCCAGGGCGGACGGCGAGGACGTAATATTTAATCACTTGGGGCCCCGCCCCATAAGGTTCATGTAAGCTATATACGCATCATTTTTATTTATGAATGAATGAGTAGAGAATGAATGTACTAGACAAATTAAGTTATAAATACACAAATTAAGCTATTAATTTGGGTCTAGGTAATTCAATTTGTCTATTGAACACAAGAACGAGTAACCGATACACTTTCTAAAACAGATAAACACACAAACTTCGAAATCAAATTCTGCAGTTCGTTCAAATATTATTTTGATCCGACTCGAGATCGAACTTGAAACCTTTCTCTCTGCTGTTTATTTTACAACCCCAAATCGTGCCAAAAAAGCAATCAAATTGTTTATTTATTAATCAATAAGTTTAATGACTAACATAAATCAAATTATTTTAACAACTTGTAAACTGCAATTTTAAACACATTTTAAACTATGATGTTTACTTTATTATCAGATTCAACCGAGTTCTAAAATATGCATAAGAATCTAATTTTGCTTTAGAACATACAAGAGTGGTATTTAATCAAGTAAAGTACCTACATGTATCAAACAACACGGTATTAATTTTGCATCTAGCAATCTGGGGATGCACCCGTGGCAGCAGCTGTCATGACACACGCTGACCGATTTGATATGCACCCTTCCGTTCAGTCTAGCTCTGCATACCTCCATGTGTTTCAGTATATTGAGATACATAGTTTGGTGAATCAACAATACATTTTTATACAATATATCTGTATATTTATCCGTGCAGAACTGCTTTCGCGAAACGACAGTTTAATCATTTGAGCACTAGGCTTTATAATAAAGCCCATAGGCACTTAAACATCTACGCCTTGTCTAGATGTGAACCCACATTCGTACAAACACCTACATTCATACACACACACACACACACACACACACACACACACGCACACACACACACACACACACACACACACAAACACACACACACACACACACCAACACACAAACACACACACACACACACACCAACACATACACATACACACACACACCAACACACTAAACCTTGAAACATGAAATAGCAACAACAGCAATCATCCACATAATATATTTTGTTTTACTTAAGTACACTGATCGCCTACCGCAAGAACCAGATTTTTTGTAACCGCTGTGAGACTTGCTATGTATGGACGCTTTTCCCAAGATACAGACAGGTTTCCTGCCTAGTTTGGGGGAGGAGTTCTGCCATAACCTTTTTATTGATGTACTGGTTTCCTTTATCTCATTAATGTATTATGTAAGCTAGGACAACGCTGTGTAATAATCATGTACAAACCGCTTGAATTGAATAAATTAAATTATTAGTTATATTTTAATCTGCTGACTACTAATGAAATAGAACCTTTGAATTTTCTAAATTTAAAGCCAGATTATTTTTGAATATTTATTTTGTGTGTTCAACTGCTCTGTCAATATCTTTGGGGCTTACGTCATCCACACGTGCACGTAGGACCAACAGTGACTGGTGAAATGTGGAAGTAGGTAATAAACGCGTAGCTAATTTAGTTACTTTTACGATGAATTTTAACAAGCAAGCCTTCTTCTTCAGGTTAGAGAAAACCACTTATGAGGTTTCAAAACATTAATTTCGAATAGATTCGACTATGATTTTTGTCTGGCTATTGATTCATGATAATTCTAAACTATATTGAGTTAATTTTAGATAATGGGAAATTCACCATCTGGCTTTAGTAAGTGATGAAATCTTGTACACATCATGGTACTTTATGCTACCACCAGTTAAGCTAATTAAATCACTGGTTCTGAAACGAAACGCAAATTAGTTCATTCAGAGAACCAAACATTACGAGTGAGATTCAACGAAATTAACACAATTAATTCAATTTGGTACAGTGATAATAATATTAAAAAGGTATAATATAATAAGTAAATGTCGTTTAATGAGGCGTCGATCGGGAATAATGAAATAACAGTTTAATGGATATTTCAAGTTCATTTAACTTTGCAGAGTCGAAAATACGCATTGCATTGCATTTCGCAGGTACCTATAGCAACCTGCGAAATGCAATTACCTACTGGTTAAAACAGTAGGCAAAATTTAAAGTGTACCTTATTGTTTAGTTAATATAATAACTACTGTTAGGTTAGTTATTTTTTCTAAGTAATGATTTTGATGTCAGTAATGAATGAATCTGTGCTCTCACAATGATTTGTAAACTCGTCGTATTCTTCTTTTTCTTAAGATGTTCTTCAATTTAGAGGTTTTTTATTATTCAATAAATAACCAATAAATTAATCCTACAAAACCCTCGAAGTAAAGCAATCTGCAGCAGCAGTAGCACTTATAAATTGCATTATTGACAACGTGAAATTGATTGTTACGATAGCGACGATAGTCCAGATAAAGTTGAAAGAAATATAAACGATGCACCAATTTCATAAATTTAACTGCATAAAAATCAGCCAATTATTCAAATACACGAGCGCCATGAACCCGAAGACCGTATCGATGAATATTAATTGTATTCGATCGTAAAAACATTGAAATAAACTGAAATACTGAAATATCGACGAAGATTGTTTACGATGACATCAATAATTACGTCGTGACTCTACAATATCAATATTTACAAGTTTTCATTGAGCGTGTCTTGATAAAAGTTTATTTTCGGTTGAAACTATATTTAATGGTAAAAAGTTCCATATATGACAAATTGACTGGAATCTATTGATATACGGATTAAGGCACTTTTAAATTTTTATTAAAAATAACAAGGCAAAAATACTGAAAACTGGTAATTGGTTCCAAATGAATGATGTTTTTAGGATATTTTGTTGCCATTTCGACATCATTTGCAAACTTGAATTGAAGGTACAGAGGTGCTCATGTTGGGAAAATGTATATAGGTACTTACTTGCACCTCCGAAGACTTAGTTATTATAATTCCCGAAGACCATATTTTATAACTTTATAAGATTTTCCGTAAATACAGAAAATATGAATAAGGAAAGTAATTATTTAAACTGCCATGGTCGTTATTATTATAAACTTTGGAAATGTATTCGGGATATTTACCATGTATTATTTTGTTGTCGAGTTTCCGATATTTCGGCACTATTGCAAGCGCCATGGTCACGGAGGTCATGGTCAGTACATCGCGAACCGATACGGTTTATCTTAAAACTATTTCGCGATGTACTGACAGTTCCTCCGTGACCATGGCGCTTGCAATAGAGCCGAAATATCGGAAACTCGACAACAAAATAATACATGGTATATATCCCGAATACATTTCCAAAGTTTATAAGGAAAGTAATTATAAAATATTTAAATTATACCTAATTACTCGCAAACAAAATAAAAACAACACTATTTAAATAGAATTTACTTTGATGCTACCCGTATAATTGAAGTTTTAGATAGTAAACACCAGATTACGGTTAATTTCACATTACGAGAGCAATGTTCAGGCACTGGGCAGGCAGTTTTACGCCACTACGGTATACCTATTTACAAACGAAATGGCACATTTGTAAACTGTAATTTTGTTACGCGGTTTTGTAGTGTTGGTAGTGTTACTATCTAACATAGAAATATAAGGTCAAGTAATAAAATGGTACAAAAAAATTTACATACTGAAGATTTCACAGAAATAACAACGAGTTAAGTACACATCAAATCCATCGCCATAGTCAATCGTAAAGCATATTATATGATCATGATCACAAAAAATATGACTAGTAATAAGTAGTTAGGCAAGAAATAGATGCAAGTTAGGTGTTAGTAGGTAACTTAAACTGTTTGCCGTTGCCATTTGCGATAGTGTTCAATGGTAATTGAAGGTTATATTGAGTTACAAGTCAAGTAGAAACTCAGTCTTTATCACGTTATGCTTAGTTTTCTAATAAATCTCTACTCTCAGCGTTGTTTGATTGTTATAGACTAGGAGTCAGAGCTAAAAAAACTAGACTGAAATATTGTCTATGGAAAGAGACCGGACGGTATGTCGTTGCTACCGTGGAAGATGGGAAGGCCTTTGGTGTAGGACGCTATATGCGTTGACCTTCCAAGCACATCCAAATGTGCTGCTGCATCGGCTGAAGGCCTCAAACGGCGTAAATATGCTAACCTAGCAGGTGATTACATATTTGAGCCGTTTGGGGTTGAGACACTGGGGTCATGGGCTCCGAGTACTCGCCGCCTTTATAGAGAAATTGCTAAACGCTTAATCGATGCTTCTCAGGACCAGAAGGCTGGCTTTTTTCTGGCCCAAAGAATAAGTATCGCCATCCAACAACACAGCCAGCATTCTGGGAACCTTCCCAGTCGGCAATCACGCGGAGGATTTTTAAACGATATTTTGTAATGTAAATATTTTTAGTGGATAAATATGTATATTGTAAATCTTATTGTAAATAAAAAAGTTCACTATATTTGTCTATTAATATGACCAGTAAGGTTTAGTTCCTTGATGAAATTACTATTAAAATTTAGGACTCGTATTTTACCTGTAAAATCGCTCTTACGAAATCTATGTCAATACACAAGAATTCTGTTGCCATTACTCCTTGAAACTAGTCAATGTATTTCACGTGTACAACATAAATACATTCCCATACATCTGTAAATGTAGTGTTGTATGCCTACTCTAGAGTTATCACCTAAGCATTATCGTGTTTCCTAACGATAATGGAACTTTCAAGTGTCTGTAACCCAACATTAATTTAACTGGTACTTTCGTCTAATGGCGGCGGTTTCGCTAATTGTAAGTTAGAATAATTATATTGTGCGACGCGTATTCATTTTAATGGATTTCATGTGTTATGTACGGTTAAATGTCACTTATACTGGTATTAATGCTAACTAATTCGGGTGACAGTAATCTATTGCCTTGAACATGTCACTCACGTTTAGTAATAATATAAGAGAACCACTAGGTTCAGCAAGAGGGCCTTCAAGAGAGCGGATGCCCAGCACGTCGCGCGGCTTGGTCAGGAGCTGACATCCCATCCCACGGGCAGCCGTGGATACTGGCAACTGGCCAAAGCCGTGCAGTCCAATTGTTGCCAACCTTCGCTGCCACCACTGCGTCATCCTGATGGATCACTGGCTCACAAAGCCCAAGAGAAGGCGGACATGCTCGCTAACCTCTTTGCGGCTAATTCCCGGGTCGACGACCGTGGCCTGCAGCCCCCCGCCATCGCCAACTGTGGCCACACTATGTCTGATATTGTTATCAGGCAATGTGATGTACTTCAGACTGGTGGGGCGTGAGCAGTGCGCACTCTCAGCGGTGTGACGTAACACACCGACGTCACACACCCCCCCTTTCAGGGAAGAATTTTCGCTGGGGGAAATTCTTCTCCTAGGTCCCCCCCAGTGTCAGCTTCTTCTCGGCACTGCATGAGGACCCCTCAGCAGCCCATCAATTCCCTGAAAGGGGGGGTGTGTGACTTCACACCGCTGCGAGTGCGCACTGTTCTCGCCCCACCAGTCTGAAGCGTCAGCCCGCGACAAGGGGGCACTATATATACGAAGGACAGGCGTCATTCCCTCTCTTGCGCGACCTACTTGAATATCCAGGTGAAGTTGCTGTCTATCTTACAGCACTCGCCTCGGACCCTGAAACCTGTAACATATAATAAACTAATAATAAATATTGTCTAGAATCAATCAACATCCACGACCCTAAGGTGCTCAAACAAGGTACTTCTCTCCCAAAAGCATTTTAAAGACGAGCGGTACAGTCTTGTGGAGAGAGAGAACTTTTAAAATCATAAAAAAATCATAGCTCTTCAATCTTTTCGACTTAATTCCATTTTCGTTGCATACGTAGAACTTTGATGTGTGATAAAAAACAATTATTGGATAGAATCAGGCGTTACCTGGCGAAAGTCCATGACAAAGCAATGGTAAGTATGATGTTCAAACTTTTTCAAATAATAGCATTATTTTCGCTAAAATAGAAGACATTAAAACGTCGACATATGTTTCACCTCTACACGAGGCATTCTCAAGACTGTCTCAAAAAAACAATTGGCAAATGATTTCCCGTCAATTGTTTCTTTTATTACTAAGAAGGTTGCAACGTTTAAAAAAATATAACATTCGAAATTCAAATCGTTCTGATTAGCTAGAAGTGCAAAAATTTTAGTGTGCCCCATGTACAGAATATCTATCTAATTCTACCTTGTTTCTTCTATTTACAATGTATTATACTACTACTACAAGTACTTTTGATCCAAGAATCTATCTTTCTACCTTTCTACCTTTCCATCCAAAGGTTGCCTGTAAGATATTACTGTTTAGTGATAGGGCCGCCATTTGTACATATTCAATATGGATTGTTTTTGTTATGTTATTTTTGTATTTGTGTATAATAAAGTTTATTGTATTGTATTGTATTGTATTATAAACTTTTATTGTCATTGTAATCTGGGATTAGTCCTACCTTTAATTTACGCAGTTCAGCAGTCCTTAGCAAGATGGCGTTGGATGAATTTAAGGTACCTACTTTAATCACACAACATTCTTCTTATGATTTGGTAGTGAAAGCGAAAGTAAGTTATGTAATTATTTTAACAAGAATTCGTACTACAGCCACTGAACCCAATAACGACATAGTTGAGAGGAACTTTGGTAAAACAATTTGCATTTTATACAGGCCCTCTACTAGAAGGGCCCAGATTCCTAGAAGTATCAAATTAAGGTAACCTTTGAGCTACGCGTGTATATAAAATATTTCAGCAAAATTCTTAACAAGTAGGTTTCTCCGTCATCGGTTGGGGGCCTTATTAAATTACATCCTTGACGTATACAAGATTACCTCCTTAGAAGACTTTATTTTGAGTGGATCCACCCACAGGCTAGGCAAAAACAGTCCTTAAAATTGGATGAGCCATCTTCGCTTTAGATTAAATTCTGATAGGTTTATTAGGTATATAGTAATTTACGAGTACTATGATCTGTTTATAATTTCTATCTTAATATTATAATACTACTGTTTTAAACATTTACGTTTCCACAGAATTGCAACAGTGAAATATTAGATACACGTACTGGTTGTTATGTACATTAAATCACTACAAAAACTTGAACGTACAAAAATGTTTGTATATCGGTACAACAAGCCACGGTAGAGCATAGAAAATGGCGTCTTCAGTGCCAATATATTGCTTTCTCGCGTGCTGTCGTTATTCCCAGCTGTTACCATAACCTACTTGTTTTTGCTGCCATTGTTTTAACCAACCGTGTATATTTTTTACTTTATCATTACTCAGCTTATTTGACTTAGTCCAGTTTATGATATTAATTGCAGTCGTAACATGCAATGCGACGATCGGTTATTATTGTATTTTATAGTAAGCGAGTTTGCTTAGTAAAGATGCATGTCAAAATACGGCGTGTTCAAACTTTGTTTGGATTGTGTTGTTGTTGCAATATCAATATTATTATGAGACTAGATTGTAGTGAATTGGCTCTATCTTTATTTCAAAAAGAGACAAATCAAAAAGAGATAATACCTACATGAAAGTCACAAAGTACGTGATAATTGTACCACAAAAATAGCTCTATAATTTAAGCACAATGTAAAGAAGACTGCAAGTAGTGCACTATCGATTAATGGGTGAGGCTGATAAACATAATGCCCGGTTAGTGCCAAGGTCTATTACGCGTGATCAATAAAGCTATTGGCGAAAAGTGGGTATTGTCTCTTCGGGGAGACAGGCGTGATTAAACAAATGTACAGATAATGAAAATTCAATCATTAGGTACACATAATTTAATTTATCAAACAAAATCGAAGAAAACTAAATTTCCAAGCCCATAACTTTCAAATTGGTTCAATACATTGGATTGAAGCTCCAAATCATAATAAATTGTGTGGCGGTTAAAGGATAAAGGCAGATTGACAGCGGTCTTTAACACTGCCCCGGGGCAGGCATCAACTTATGTTTTGTGGATAAGTCTCAATTTTATCGAGTGAATCCGACCATAATAATTTTTGAGGCGTTTACGCTGGAAGCTTTCCCTTTTGATTGTAAAAGGCAATTTGGTAAAGGTTCAACAATACGGTTTTTTTGTCTTCTTTTTATGTTTCAAAGGTTACGATTCCCTTATGTCTCTTTTATAAGATTATGGATTTACTTTTGCAGACTTTTTTCGACTTCTATTTATACTTTTTACAAAACTTACTGTTGTAATTTTTCTCTCAATATTTAACTCTGTGAAGACTTTAGCCGCCAACTAGGTAAAACGTGAATTTCAAATTTAAATAATTATATATGTAGTAGGTTTTTCAAGATGTTTCTCGAACACCTGATTACTTGTTTCATTTGGAATTTTTACTTCATACATGTTCGATGAAAGTCTTAGAAATTGTTGATCTGACCCATAGAAGCGTAGTCTGACCTCATAATAAATCCTTACTTTTTACACAAATATTCCCTATATTGCCACCTTAATTTTATTTGCATTGTACTCACATTGTGTTTAATATTGATAGTTTGACAAGAATTGAAGTAGAAGATAATATAATGAAATGTAGTTAGAATTACTATACAAATTACTCATTCTAACTATTTGATAATAAAGCAAACCCGGGTCAAGTTTACAAATAAATCTAAATTGAGTAAGAGTAAAAGGTGACAAGTGATTTTTTTTTATGATATACTTTACTTACACAAAATTGTTTGAATTATTTTTCTAGGAGCACTTAAGAAAGAAATGGAAAGTGAAAAGACGTGAAAGGATTTCAAATTCATATACTGAAACAGAAACGCTTATGAAACCAATTTCAAAAGGTGTTGGTGTGAAAATAGGCTGTTAAATAGAGCACTCTTGCCCACGTGTGATGACGTTCCTATCGCGTCCTAAATCTGTAGTATGCCTCTATCAGAGTGTGTTAGTTGATCTGTAGATATACACCCCTCTACAAAATAATAACGCTGTACGAAAAGTTAGAATTTTGTGTTTATCTACTGTTGTCAGTAAAAAATAAAGAAAGAAAGACACAGATTAATTATTTCTTTATATTAGAGATGGAGTTGCTCATATTACATGTTAACCGACTTCCAAAAAAGGAGGAGGTTCTGAACTCAACAGTTTATTTTTAATGTTTGTAACCTCATATCTTTTGACTGGGTTTATCGTTTGACTTTAATTCAAAGCTCTGCCAGAGTAGTCCTATTTTAAATTTATCCCATTCCGACAATTATTTGGCCTTATTCTAGTAATTTGAAGTCGATTTTTTGTGTCAAGGTAAGACGTGTTTTGTTATGCAAAAAAACGTAGGTAAACCTATCTACGCCTAAGCCTACGAAGATCAGAATTAAATGTTTTCGAACTTGGCTTACAGATAGATAATACTAATACTATTTAAGTGGCACGTTTTGACGTAATAGTCTAGGTAATAGGCAATAAAATGGTTTATTGTATCGTATTACTTTATGATCGGCTAGAGAGGGATAAAGTTAAAACGGTTGATTACTCAAACTCATTGTTAGTATTATTCTCAGCTCATCTTTATTCAAGATATAGCAAGACATTACTTTTCTTTATTGACTGAAGAGCGAAGCGACCGAAGTCTCCGTTTCAACTTGCAGACTGGGGAGAATTTCTTTCGTCTGTACCTCTACATCTACGGGTTCTGTCAGATCATGTTTGAGGCCGTATTTATCAACCGATTTGCATGAAACTTTACAAACGCTCTCCTTGCTTACAATGAATAATATTTAAATAATATTTTTTGGATTGGATGACAAATGAAAGAGTAATAAAGAAAATTGAAGAAGTAATTTTCTAAACAAAGTCGCTCCCGAAGTCTATGGTTCACAGAACCACTAGTTTTACTAGAGTTACCTACCTGTATTATAATGGTAACGGAATACCTAGTACCCATGTACCAGATTTACTAACCTATTGAATTTCGAAGTAAAGAGTTTGGTAGAAGTTGAAGTTTTATTTAGTGACATCACTTCATTTGTTAAAGTAAAATGAAGATTATTGACATACTTAGAAAGTAAACTAATTAATACATTTGGATTAAATATCATGAGTCATTTTTAATGAACGTCACTTGATGTGAGTGTTTGTTTTTTTGTAAAATAATTTCTATGCTTGTTTAGCAATATGGCTTTTGTCTTTTCATCATACCTATACAGTTTATGACAAAAATGATACCTGATATTTCTTGAAATCTTTGATTTGATGTGCTTAATTAAGACAGAAGGTGTTTTAACGAAAACACGGTTATCATTACGAGACATCTAAATTATCAATTTTGTTCTATTCAGGTCAATTCGTTTTCCGACGACTCCTAAGTGAATATTTGCATGACTGTAGTGGACTGCAGACTACGTCAAATTGGCTATAAAAAGTAACTCACTTTACCTTTGACGTTTTTAATTAAAAAAATCTGATGGCATTTCCCGTTAATAAACAGCAATATGCAGTAAAATCTAGGAGTAATATTTTTTTAAAGGCATGCATATTAAACGTTGATTTCTAAGCATTATTTTTTTAAGTAATAAACAGATCTATTATTCTTTGCAATGACGCAGCTGATTTTTTAAGCGATTTATTGTAAATATTTTTAGTAAATAATTATTCTAAAAAAAAAAGTGGGTAGTTGCCACAGATATACACTTTTTAACTAGCTCTCTAATTTTTATTACATAAATAATAAATAAATTATATTTTGAACATAATAGACACTAATTTTCAAATGTCACTATAGAACTCCTACCGGGAAGTGTTATCTCACTTATAGCTAAATCCTTTGTTGACATATTCACAAGTTTACACAAGCCTTAACCACCTTTACAACAAATTATGGATGGTATGAAGGAATCCTTTTCATCTGTCATGGCTGGCATTGAGGCACGTATGGCGACCTTTGAGGTGGACTTGCAGAGGAGCGGCAAGAACAGCACACCGGACTTGGCCATTCTTGCATCGGAATTTGGCCAGTTCAAAACTTTTGTGGTAAGCACTATATCTGCTTTCCGTACCCAGATTGAGTTTCTATCTCGGGAGGTGGACCGGATCGAGATGCGTAGCCGTCGAAAAATGTTGCTGATGCATGGTGTTCCCGAGTTGGCTGATGAGGACACTTCTCAGGCCGTGGTGGGGGTAGTCACTGACCGCCTAGGAATCTCTGATTTTGTCCCAGATGAGATCACTCGCTGTCACCGGATGGGTAGAAGACAGTCAGGTAATAACAAACCTAGGCCCATTTTGGTAAAAATGAAACACCTAGCAGTGCGTGATAAAGTCTGGTACACAAAGTCCAAGTTAAAGGGTTCTGGAGTTACATTGTCTGAGTTCATAACTAGGACTCGGCATATGGTCTTCATGGCTGCAAGGGAGCGGTTTGGCGTCTCTAGATCCTGGACGCAAGAAGGTCATGTATATCAGTCAGTGACCTCGACGGGAAAAGACGTCGTGTCGTATCGCTTGATGATCTCGGTGCACCACTGGATGAGGAAGTGCAGCAAGTCGCACCCTCTCCTAAAGCTGCGGGTACCGTTGTAACGGCAAGACCCCAACACGCCGCGAAGAACAAAAAATAGCATCCTTTTCCATTGAGGTACTAATGTAGGTACTAAGTTTACGTTCATCCTTTTCTGGTTTAGTTAGGCTGATATTGGTTCATTGTATCCAGGTATCTACTTTGTTTCTTGTATTTGTAACTTATCTAAATCTATTGTACCCTATTCTGAAGTAACTGTCCCTATTTTAAGTACTTAGCTTATTTTTATTTGATTACCTACCCATAGTTACATAAATTATGCAATGTTATTTTTTCAACTTTCACTTTGAAGTTTTGGTTTTGCAGTCACATGACATGACACTGACAGTGACATGAACTGTAAACCAAAACCAAAGAGTATAGGTAGGTATAATCACTGCTGTAAACACGAATATATATATATATATATATATATATATATATATATATATATATATATATATATATATATATATATACACTTCTATGTCTGTTTTAGGTTTAAACTATGGCAGTAGCGATGACGAAAGCTTTATCTCAGCTAGTAGTATGGCTGACAGTTTTACGAGCATACCTTCTTTGGCTGACAGTTTAGAGACTCAGTTCTCCGACGTACCCAAGAATTTTAATGTAGTCCATATCAATGCACAGAGTATTTCGGCTCATTTCCCTGAGATGTTGACTACCTTTGACAACAAGTATATCCATGCTATCCTAGTTTCGGAGTCATGGCTTAAACCTTGTATACCCACTATGTCTTAAACGCTGCCTGGTTTCAGCTTGATCAGAAACGATCGTACAAGCCCGGCCTGTTGTGGTGTTGCCATTTATCTGCGATGCAATATACCGTACAGTATACTAGATCTTTCTCCGCAGCCACCGCCATCCAATGGGGGCGAACATCTGTTTCTTGAGATTGAGTTGTGCCACTGCAGGGTTCTGCTTGGCGTGTACTATTGTCCTTCCTCTAAAATTAACTACTTTTCCTCTTTCGAAAGCATCCTTGAACGTCTTACGCCTTCCTATGACCATAGTATTATAATGGGTGACTTTAAAACTTGCCTGTTAAAGAATGACTCCCGCTCCTCGTCCTTTTCTAATATAATTAAATCCTGTAATATGTCTATCCTTCCTTTAAATGCTACTCATCACGTCCCTAACCGTATCCCGTCTCTTCTTGATCTTATCCTAGTTTCCTCTACTGACCTCGTCTCTAAGCACGGACAATACCCGGCTGATGATTTCTCCTACCATGACCTTCTGTTCCTATCCTACAAGCTCCGTCCTCCTAAACCTAAATCCAAAACTTTGATGCAGCGTAATTTTGGTGGTATGAACCTTGATGATCTACGCGAGGACGCCAGAATAATTGACTGGTCGTCGCTAATGGCAGTTGACTGCATTGATGAAAAGGTTAAGATTTTTACAAATAACCTAATTAGCCTGTACGACGTACATGCACCTGTCCGCGCAGTAAAAATTCGGCATCTTCCAGCCCCTTGGCTAACAGCAGAGATAAAGGCCCTTATTTCTAAAAAAGCGGCAGCTAAATGCAGGTTTAAATATCGTCCACACCACATAACCACGAGAAATATGTGTATTTGCGTAACCTTTGCAGTAAGGTGTGTAGGAAAGCACAACGCCAATATGTCTATAATATGGTCGAGAACGGCGACCCAGCCACAATCTGGAAATTTCTCAAAACTTTGGGTGTCGGAAAATCTAACACACAGAATACTTCCAAGAAGATTGATATCAACTTGTTAAATAAACACTTTTCATCCTCGTCTGCACTTGATCAAGCGAGTAAAACTAGTACTTTGAATCATCTTTCAACTCTTCCAGCACCCTCATATCCACCGTTCGTTCCGTATCAATGTTACAGACGATATAAGGATTGGTATGGAAAATGGAAATCTAACTGTACTCTCCCTACTCGATTTCAGTAATGCATTTAACACGGTGGATTTCCATATCCTATTAGGCATATTACACTCTAGTAACATATCTCCAACAGTAGTTGATTGGTTTCGTAGTTACCTGTTTGGTCGCCGACAGCGTGTACGTTATGATGAATCCTTTTCTGCTTGGTGTGATACATCTGCCGGCGTACCACAGGGTGGCGTTCTTTCTCCATTACTTTTTGCATTATTTATAAACTCCATCTCGAAATCATTACTTTCGTCCTATCACCTTTATGCGGATGATTTGCAAATATGCATGCAGGCGCCAGTGGACGAGCTCAGTGAGGCGTTCTCAATTATTAATGATGATTTGGTCCAAATCTGTGAGTGGAGTAAGCGATTTGGCCTTAGCGTGAATCCCTCTAAAACACAAGTCATTGTTGTTGGGAGCGCCAGAATGGTCGATCGGATTGACTGGGCGTTACTTCCTGATATTGTATTTAACGGGGCAAAAATACACATATCTACTCGTGTCAAGAACCTTGGCATTTTAATTGATAACACATTATCCTGGTGGCCACAAATATGTGAGATAAGTCGCAAACTATTTGCATCGATTGGTTCTTTGCGTCGTGTTCGCAACTTTCTACCAACTGCCACCAAAATTTCGCTGGCACAGTCTCTCCTGCTTCCTATCCTTGACTACGCTGATGTCAGCTATCTCGACGTCAATGAGGAGCAACTCAGTAAACTTGAGCGTCTTCAAAATTTATGTATCAGGTTCATATTTGGCTTGCGTAAATATGACCATGTATCTGAATACCGCAATATGCTCAAGTGGCTCCCAATTCGTCTTCGCCGGAATACCCATATTCTCTCAACTCTTTACAATCTGTTGTTTAATCCTTGCACTCCAACTTATTTAAAAGAGCGTTTCACGTTCCTTGATGACACACATGTAAGGTCCTTGAGGTCGTCGGAGTCGCTGGTATTAGCAGTACCAGAGCATTCAACTGGGTTCTATGACAAGTCTTTCTCAGTGCAGGCTGTTCGTCTTTGGAATTCACTGCCTGTGACTATAAGAAAGGCACCAACGCTACTTACCTTCAAAAGAATGGTCAAAGACCATTACTTGGGTTCCTAGTCACTGTTCGTCTATCCCCTGTATTAAGTAATTATTAATAATATATTTTGATTATGATGCTCTTGACTTCCATGGTTGTTTACCGCTAGTAGGTATTTATGTTTCAAGGTAATTGGTGGAATTTTGCATAGTTTAAATAACTAAAAATAGACGAATAGAAATCCTTATAGGAGCAGTATGCAATGTTTTAAAAATTTAAGTAGCTAATAAAATAAGGGTACTTAGTATTTAACTGCTAATCAAAAAACCTTTGTATTATACTAAAAAAATCCCTTTCCTTGGCAAAAATACTAATTGCGTAGCAAATAATTACCTAAAAAATATATGAATTTATCCCATAAAATAAAACATAACATAACATAACATCACGCCTTTTTCCCCGAAGGGGTAGGCAGAGGTGTGCAAACACACCCACATCTCGCCAGCTATGTTAGGTCCCATGTAATAGGGGGCGAGCCTATTGCCATTTACCGGGCACAAGTTCCAGACTCTGGGATAATTATCTGGGTAAAATTCTAAAGAGAATTATACATTATCCACCAGACCCGGGAATCAAACCCGAGACCTCAAGTGTGGCAGTCCGTACATAGTGCCATTGTGCCACCGAGGTAGTCATAAAATAAAATAACGGGCAGCTATATAATAATATGTTAAAAAGGTCATAGAACACTTGCTGGCTGGTTCATCATTAAATTTTAACAAGTTTTACCTATACCATGTGAAGTACCTACTAACATTAAGCAGGTACCAACTCGTGCTAGCCATTGCAGCAACTATCAGAACTATGACCAATTTCAACACATTCGAGGCCACAAGCGGAATACTATTAATCATAACTCAGCATATCCACATAGCACCAAGTGTACAATATATTACCTACGATGCATGGTAAGGAGCACCAAATGTGCACAGTTGGCGTTAATGGTTGGCCTTACCCCAGGGAAATGCGCTCTTGATATTGTGAACGGTAATTTAATGTTGCAACAATAGCAGTAATGTTCGATTCCTGCCAGCAGATAATGTTCAATTTAAATATTAACAATGCTGTAATACGTATTTCCAGCGACTGGTTGGATCTCTTTTAAATTAAATGAATACGAGTAAAGTGTATCTCCTTTGAGAGTTTTCTGTTGTTTTATTACAAGTTAAATTTGAATTTTTATTTAATTTAGGTCAGATGGCAGTCGCTTCACGGAAAATATCAAAGTTCAGCCGAATCGTAGTTAGACTAGAAAGCCGACCCCAACCGCGTTGGGAAAAAGGCTTGGTGGATTATGATGATTTAATTTAGTTGAATGATAAGTTTTATATGTTTGGACAAAGTATAAAAAATATAAATAAATATATTAGGACAATTCACACACCGCCATCTAGTCTCAAACTAAGCAAAGCTTGTGATATGAGTAGGTACTAGATAAACTGATTTATACTTAAATACATTATTTTTGTAAATACATACATACTCGTATTATACATAGGAAACACCCAGACTTCAGCACAAATGTTTGGGTCATCACACAAAGTTTGTCACGACCGGGAATCGAACCCGAGACTCCGGTGTCGAAAGCGGATGCACTACCGACCACGCCACCGAAGCAGTCATGTGTCATCGATGCAGTATGCACACTAATAATAAAGGTAAAGTATTATATGTACCTACCATAATTATTAATTTCTATACTAATATTGTAAAGAGGAATAAATATAGTACGCGGGCCGTAGAACATTGAAAAATATTGATTAACTGCAAGCTCATTTTTCGTAAGTAGCTTTATTTTACTGAGTCCTAACCCAATATCTAAAAAAGAATTCTTAAATCAGGTAGCTAACAGAGTTATCCAGTTAAAATATTCGGAACAAAATTGTAAGGTTGCATTAGTTCGTATAGAGTTACAAAGTGGTGCAGGTATTAAGTACATCATTATAAATCAAATATCAAAAGTTCCTATCGATCCGACTAGTGTTAAAAAAGTTATTCAGGGTTGAAAAGTTAGAAAGTTGAAAATTTTCGGTTTTTTGGATTTTTCTCGTAAGCAGTGAATTATATCAAAAATTAGATTAACTAAAAAAAAAAATTAGTTAAGACCTTGTAACTTTTTTCCTAGGAATTACCATTTCTGAGAAATTGCGGTTATTAACGTCCAACAAGCTATAATCTACACGCAATGCTGGTCCGCTCCTATTAACTCTGTCGTGATGTTATATAGCTTATGTTACTCGCTAAAAATGTAGCTCCATATTACCGAAACCAATTTTAAAATCGGTGCAGTAGTTTCTGAGGTGTCACGTTGTCCCGTACAAACTTTGTTCCCCCTTTAGGAGTAGAATTTTGGAAAATCGTTTCTTATCGGAAGTATAATATAAAAAACACGTCTTCTAAGTTTTAGGTTTCTACGATAACATACAGAAGATACCGGGTTAAAAAGTTTCAGATACCTTTTAACCCGGTAATGTGTTCCCACTGGAATCGGGAATGAGAAAACTATTACACGCGGAAGGAGCCGCGGTGTCATGAATATTTTTTAAATATTACTCTACTGCAAGTTAATCTATAAATTTAGCTTTGGTTATCATCAAAATTAACATCACTGTAAACAGATGGTAACAATAACTATCTTTTTTATGCTTTAAGATCTCATAATTACTTTACTATCATTACAGTTAAGTGCTTTTAAAAGTCCTTAAAACGTATCACATTTTTTAATCATACCGTTTCTTTAACAGAGACACACTATCTGAAACTGAATCATTAGCCGTATATCTGTAAATCCATAATAGCTCTATAAATATTTTCATATCGGAGAACGTTCTCAAAGTTCAAGTGATAGTTTCCGATAGGGAGGTAGTTTTGAGTTTCAATAGCGTGTGCTGTCTCATATTGCAAGTGTTATCTACCCTCCTTTGAGTTCCCTTTGTAAGTACTAAACTCCGTATATCACATGGTATTAGACGTTTTGACTTACAAATAGATTCGAACTTTACCCTTATCTTTAGTATACAAGCTATTATATTATGCTTTCAGGTAGTGCATAGTTGCTCCTTTCTATGTATTCATTACCTACTTATATACCTTGACCCTACTTAGTTTAATCCGCATGTATCCGCACTTTGTGTCCGTGTAATCAATTATTAAGTACAAGAAGTTGGGTTGCTGAATAATACTTATTGAAGTATTTAATCGGAAGGAGCTAAGGTGACTAGTTATCAAAATATTATTATCTATGGCTGAAGTCATCTTTACATGTACGTCGTGTACACACTGACAGACAGACGAGACTGCCAAGAATCCTTAACGTGCCCTGAAATGGCAATAGGTTCGCTACATATGACGTGGAATCAACAGTGATTGGCGAAATAATAAAGACATTTTTTTTTGGATATTCTCGCACGACGTCATCTAGCCCAAATTAATCTAATATAGGCTTGTGCTATGGGATCTAGATAACTAATAAAAATACTTATATATTTCTAAATACATACATATTATACATAGAAAATACCCAAACTCCGAAACAAACATTTGTGGATCGCACAAATAATTTGATTCGACCCGGAATCGAACCTGGGACCTTAGGGGCGGCAGTCGCATATTCATACCACTGCGCCACCGACGATGCATTGAAATGTGAGCGTAATGATAGCTTCTCTCTACCTCTTCTGTGAACAACGTGATTTGGTGTTGTGTTATATCAGAAAACCATTATTAAGGCGACACCTCGGAAAAGGTAAAATCGCTCGCTGGCAAAGGTAGCGGACGACTGATCGCAAAGTGGGAAAGGAATAGAGCGCTAGACTTCCGTATAGTGTTGAAAGAGAAAGGGGTAGTGTACGCGCGCCAGAACTAGACGGCGTAAGTGCCAAATTCATTTCCTCCATTTGTACAAAAAGAACAGAATATTTGTTAAAAATTTATTTTACAGACTTTAATACAGTTGAATACCTTTCTTGTGGTCAAGTTTCAGCATATAATATGTTGTTGTTTATTTACACTAAACAAAAAAAGATAATAGACGGTGTGCTACTTTGGCTTAATTTTCTATCGCGAAAATAATCAGAAAACGTGTTTTCAGCTTGTTCAGACTTTAGTTTATATGATTAAATAATGTATATCTGAAAATCATTATACCTACTTGCGCAGATTGAGAGATACAGTGAGTCAAAAAACACAAAAATCTTCAAGGTGCCGCCTTAATGCTGGCAGTAATGGGATATTTAAACTCCCAGAGTCTTGTAATGGTCAGTAAAATAATTATTATAGTTTAAAAGTACTAAACTTAATTGGAAAACACACTAAAGTTTATTCTACTTTCCTACCAGATACCTAGTTTATGTTTAATTGACTAAATGTACATAAAACTTAACTATACACTAGAAGATGATGATAATTATAGTGTCTTGGAATTGGTATGATGGAACGAGGATTTATTATGATTAGAGACAGGATTATATCGACGGTGGAAAGAAAAAACGAATGAAACTCCATTTGGCCAATTGTTCAGCAGAGCTGTATAAAGTTTAAATTTTAAGAAAAATGATCATAACTTCTTTGTTTATCAATGGACTTTTTTCAAAGTTTTGTCAGTAGATTCAGTTTCTTGTGCTTTACATTTTGTATTTATTATAAATTAAAACGTGGCGTTTCATGTATATGACATTTTGAGTAAGCAGGGAAAAACACTTCATAGGCCTTCAAGAAAAGAAATTTGAAAGGACAAAGTATTCATTCACCATATCTCCGTAAAAATAGGAGGGAAAAATTATTATAAATACCAAACCAAATTAAAAACATAGAAGGATAAATGCTTCAATTCACTTCGTAAAAAACTAAAAAAAATATATAAAAAACAGTCGAATTAAGAACCTCCTCCTTTTTTGGAAGTCGGTTGAAAGTACATTTTGTAAATCAAAATCTGCATACAATTAGTTTAATTAAAGATTTTATGATGTTAACTTACAAACACCCGAACAAAATCACGTCTCTATACACAAAGTGGTAGACAGACAATCATTTGGTTCCATGTACCTAATTTAGGAGGCGAGCCTATATCCACTTCTGGGACCATGGATAATATTTACCAGAGCTTTGACCGGTTGTCGGAAGGTTCAAAGAGTAAGGATGACTTAAGCCACAGAGATGTTCATACTTATGGTTTCTTAGCATCCTATAACCAAGAACAGTGAAAACTGTAAATATGGAAATACAAAAGTGGCCTATGCAAACAAAGTACCTATAGAATAAAGGGGCACCTAAATACATACATTATCTACTTCGAAGGAATCCGTATGCTATAAACATCTATTTGCAAATCTTACCTTTTGAGAAGTAGCATTATCTGAAGTACGGTACTTTCAAAACCCCACGCATTTAAGGAGCAAATAGTACGTAAATTTCTTCCGACAAACACTGGCACAATCCCTCCATCTCAGCCAAAGGGCCACGTATTAAAGCATTGAAAGGACAGGATTGCCCAATATCTGAACCTCTAATTCCAATGAGAATCGGCTAAATCCACTTACATTTCCTTATTCCTTACTCATTCAATGGAAACCTCTTTGTAAGACTCTTTATTGCCGCCTAACAATGTGAAATGAAATATTATTTTCTTTGGGAATTTCAGATATATTCTTACTTATAATCGTAATACCATGTGTTTTGGCACTACTGTCTATCACTCCAGTGAGTGCATCATCTGAGTGATAGTTCTAGTTAATTAAATGCTCTTACGCTGATGTCTAAGTTTTTATCAGAAAACGAGTATCCCACATAAGTTTTTAACCCCCGACGGAAACCCGAACGGGGTGTTATAAGTTTGTAGTGTGTGTGTGTGTTTGTAAGTCTGTCTGTGGCATCGTAGCTCCCAAACGGATGAACTGATTTTGATTCTGTTTCTTTTGTTTGAAAGATGGGTTAAGGGAGAGTGTTCTTAGCTATGGTTTATAAAAATCGGTTAAGCCATTTCAAAGATATGAGGGCTGAAAGTGGTGATGAAAAATTGAATATGTTCAAATATACCCGTGTTGGGTATCAAATGAAAGGTCATAACTTATACATCACTTTTTTTGATAGTCGGGGGTATTTTAAATTTTTAATTTAATTTTGACTTGTTTTATAAAAAATTCACGTCAAAAATTTGAATCGGAATGGGACCAAATACAAATGGAACCATTTGGGAAGCTTTCAATTAAAAAAAATCCTAATCGTTTTAACTAGTTCAAAGGTAACAAACATAAAAAAGAGAAAAACATACAGTCGAATTGAGAACCTTCTCCTTTTTTGGAAGTCGGTAGAAAAAGAAGACCTTCTAGTAATCGTAAATACAATCTTCTAGTATTCCCGTTAACCCCTCCAGTTAAGCTAAAAGTGCTTGTGTTAGGAGTGTGGGTTCACGTTAGGAGTGGAGTGACCGGGGATCGAGCTCACGTTCACGTCATCGAAACGCGAATCCAACCCTATATAGATCGCGAGGCGTAAACGGAGCTCTGCATTTGTGGAGTGCAGTGTATGAACGGGTAATGTGACCTCTTTGTCTTAGCTACAAAAAGAGTTTTTACTCAACTTTTCATGGTCACTCACACAAATGCAAAGTTCCGCTTACGCCTCACGACCTGTACCAGGCTACGGATGCTTGCTATTATTTAAGTTATTACCGTTTGGCTGTCTAACATTGAAATGGCCTGGCCTAGCTGTGCTAGACTTTATATACGTGTATCAGGTGCAGAGGAATAAAAAATAAGGGAACAGACTGTGTTGTAGTAGGTAGGTACTAACAAAGTAATGATGAACACCTATTAAACTATGAAACATCTCTGCCTACACTTCGATGTGTGTGACGTAAGTGTATGTGTGAAGTATACAACACTTACTTTGAGTACTTTTTGAAGTTGCAGTATAGAAGCAACGAAAAAGAAATGAAAAAAATGTGCTCATATTTTTGTTAAGTTTTCATTAGTGATCTTCTTTTAAAACAATACAATACCGAAAATTTTAATCAATTTTAGGAGAAACTAAAGTAATCATCATGCTTATTATAAAATAAGTACGAGATAGTCATGATATCGTGAACTTATTTGTCATTAATCATAAACTCTGCATGAGACAAAAACGCGTTGTATTATTCTAACATATTAATTTATTATGAATATCCTATTTATATAGTTTAGGTATTTACGCATAAAAACATAAGGTAGGGACGTAAGATTAAGTACATAAGACATGATCTATGATTTTGAATGTTGATCTCAACCCCAAGTTGCAAAGAGATCCTTGATTTTAACAGTCAAATAGCGTAAACAAAATATGCAAAGTAGGTGCGGGCGAGCGAGATATGGTCCTCGCTAATTATGTGGGAGCACGCTGTTCTGTGTCCAACCGGTGTCCTACATTTGAGATGGTTAATAAAAATGCAAAAAATGTGGCAAATTATCAATTATAATTAGCTGCAGGAGTAAGCAACTTTGCATCTGTTCTACTGTACTGTACACAATAGCTTATGGAATTTATTTCTTCTCGGTCACTAGAGCGCTATGAATGTGGACTATAAATATTGACTCATTCTTTACTTGCTGACCAAACATGGTAGATGTTACACAAAGGTATTTAAACGAGCTTATTTTTTATCTATTGCACTAAGAGACTTCTCAGTGCTATTTTATTTGTTCTAATTAGAGTTAAAACGGTAACTGTAGTTATTTTTACATGTTCATTATTCACTTTATATATTTTGAGGGTTCTTTTCAAAGACGAAATTTGTTATCTGATGATCCCTTCAAAATTTAACACCTAAATATCGTTTTCCTACCGGATGACTCGGGCTATAATTTATTGTCAGTAAGACGAACTGGCAAACGACGCGGTATTATCTCCCCTAAGTGCGACTTATAGGAGACCAAGATGTTTGAGATATTTCAATAAATCACAAAATGCGTATCGAATTTCAAAAGTAAAGTCCCCTACTATTGCATTACTTTTGTCAGGACGCAAGCCAAGGGTTGTAAGGAATGTTAATCTTTAGGAGTCATTTTTAATCACGCGCATTTCGAATGCTTTGTGATCGAGTAATCCTATTTGATTAAATGATAATCGATTATGTTTGTGCATAATCATCGTTGTGGTGTTAAAACAATGTTGTAATTTGTAAACATGTTTGTTGCGTCCGAGAACCAAGTGTAAGGAGATTGATAAACGATACCAGAACGTAGGCGGCCAGCGCCAACTTAACAAAACAATGTAAACATTTGTTTTGCTTTATAGATAATTCTGTACGATGTCGTGTTAGTACATATTTTACTGATACTACATCGTATCGTCGAGATATGTGTTTTACGATTAGTTTCGTGAATGTTTCGTCATGTGAGTATTTCATAATGATTTTGGTAAAATGTTGATCGTTTTTGAAATGCATAGGGGAGACATTTAATGATTTCCAGAGACACATTACCATAAACCCTGGCATGAAATGACTTTTACTTAACTGTTTGTTGAGGAGCAATGACAATAAAGCAAGTTGATAGTTCACATGCAAAGGACTATGATAGCTGCCATAACTACATTAAATTTCCAACTCATTCATTCAGAAAGAATTCGTAATTCAAAAACTTTAAAGTTGCATCTCTGCGACCAGTTCGCCGTGAAGGCTGCATCGTGTGCATCGTGAATGTAATGAATACCTGTCAGGCGCGCGTGTGGGCGATTCACCGGGGCCGCTCTAAGTCGAACGCAAACATTTACCCTTCGCTCAACAGTAATTGTTTAAAATTGAGCCTAACTGTGTGGGCCCTCGCCTGTTGCCCGAGTCCTGCCATACACTCAAATATACCGTCTCTCTTTGTTCATACACAATAAGTACCCACTAAGTGATACCGTGATATATACGAGTGAATTACTGGTTCCATGAAATTGCACAGCATTTTGTATTCATCTATTTTATAATTTAAACTTCTGGTGGAATAAATAGACATATTTATCAACAAGTTAATGAAATTAATTGGACGTTGATTGTAAATTAAAATTAATGCTTCATTAGTATTGAGTTTCGCATTTTGTGTAAAATAATTGGTGTCACCGCCACCTAATACGATAGTAAATTAGGGTGTTTCGACGCAGTGGCACGGCGGGTTTGCTGACGTGAACAGTTTTAGCTGATTTATGTTGGGTCGCTATGAGGATTACACCGTTGTCACTGACCTTGAACTATAAAGTAAAACAATGTTTGCCGTGAAGTTTGAAATTTAATTAATTGTCTTATGATATGATTATTTCTTGGTATGTTCACTTCTAAATGTCGAAATGTAAGAAGGTTTCAAACCATGAAACAGATGCTAAACTTTGAATTTATATCTCTGGAAAAGTAGATTATGCGTTTATCTTCACACTTCATCACCCACTTTGTTCATCTTCTTTTTTTTAAAAACGTGTCTCCATCGATGTTCATCGATAATTTCGCCAATGTCAAGGTATTGCTTGATTAGTTGATAGTCCCGCACAGAAGAACTAGTTATTCCTAACTAGCTCCAGGTGCAGAACAAGAAACGTTGTTCGGTATGTGTGTGTCTGGGAACCCGATTTTTGCGGAGCGCCAGAGGTATCCTAAAAAGCCAGGAGCCCCGCGCTCAGCAAAAATCGAACTCCACCCACTTTGTTGCTTCTACGTGTTACTGGTTGTTAAGTTTAAGTTGGTGTTCCAATGGAGACGTCACATTACACTGAAAAACGTCAAAAGCAAGATTTCAAAACAATAACTACATACAGTTAAATTAGTTCCATTTTTAGCCACATGCCAACTTACAGTATACTTGGCAAGCTAGTTCTATAAGTACCTATATTTCCATAGGCTTGAAAATCTGTCAGTGGTAAGATTTAATAAAAAAAATTAATAAACTTTTTTTTTAATTATACTTTTTAATAGATCATACACTTAGCTGGTACCTACCTATCTTGACTTCTTTTTAATATAAGCATACACCTACACAATAAATTGGTTACAAATTATTTGAATATTGAGATATAAAAACAAAAGGCTTACCTACTTATTTTCTCGTGTTGTATCATTCTTCATTATAAAGTTCACGTCGTATTGACGTTCCGTCCGATACATTCGACATGGCAGGAACAATAGTCTTTTGTACCATCGCAATGGTCCACTGGTTACGCATTGTAGTTCTTCCAACCCCTGATCATGTTCTATTTTTCTATTTATAAAGTGAAAAGAATCATTTATTTTCAGTTCTCTTTATCTTTTCATTCTGTTTATCTTCAGTTTTCAAACTGTGCGTCGATGTGATATGCTATAAACTATTGTTGAAAATTTCGTCAGTTTCAAATAAACATTTGATGTTGCGAAATAATTTACTAGTATACTCGTAGTACATATTATGTACTGGGATAAATAAAGTTTAACTTCCTTTTTAGTTAACATAACTTGTGATACCATTTCTGCTTTTTTGTGTTGGTATAAATTTGCCTATTTTTATTAATTAGGCGTGCTTAATATCTAAGTATTTACTTTAATATAGATACCTATTGCGACATGCATGGAAATATTGGTGACCTTAGTGACCTTAGGACTGAACAAGTCCTATACCGAGCATTGTTGAATAATAATTTAATCAACACTAACTAACTGAGTATCATCCACCGAACCTTTTCCCAATACAGTTGGGGTCGGCTTTCCAGTCTGACTGCGATTCGGCTGAACTTAAATATTATCCGTGAAGCGACTGCCATCTGACCTCCACAACCCATGGGCGATATTGAAGTTATGTAGACTTACTTACTAACTGACTAACTAACTGAATATGATTCACAAAATATAAACTTTATTTATATTGTTGGAACGAAGTAATTTCAGAGGTATCTTTACAAAAGGAAACCTTGCTGCGTAGTCAACGATGCATTTCGTATTCTAATGAGACGACCTAGGTACTGTTAGTGCATCGAGCACGTTTGCCAAAGCCAGTGTACCCGATTTCTTTGCCATTATAAGATCACAAGGTGCCTCTTTTTGGAGTATTTAGCCTCCATGGGTGCTTGGACAACTCCATCCTCAAACATTGGTTAACTGTGCACCTAGAGTTAAATAGGAAATAAATAGATAGTTTTTAGTTTAATTTTGTTAGGTAGTTTTAGTTTATATAAGGTCACTTGTTTGTGTTGTTAAATGGGTTATACCTGTCAATAAAGAAATTTAATAACAAAAAAGTAAATGGCGATTTTTCGGCATATTATCAAAGGAGTATGCCCACAAAAGTATGGGGATTGGTTTCCAAACAAAAGTCGTTGTGCACAAGTGAAATTTACGTCATTCGGAGGAGTTTTTAATGTATATTCTATAACAACAAACATAATCAATCCAACTCGCCGGACATTCGAGAAAAAAGCATATGAATTTCACAAAATTAGGTTATGTTTATCACGAGCTGGGCGTTTAATAATTGCCTACATATTGCGTTTTCTATGGTATGGCGAGGGAAAGTGTCGGACTTTATTGGGTCATGAATGAGAGCGATGTAACTTACCCGATTTTTGTTATTATTTAATCAGTAGAGCAGTCAATCTAGTAATACAGATGTCTATCGAGTAAGGTACCTACCTACCTACATACAATGTAAATAAAACAAATAAGTATAACATAATTTCAATTCTTTTATTTCATTCATTTTCATATGAAAACTCATCAAAAATATTATCTAAATAACTTGCTGGAGCAAACACATCATTGTGTCTACCCCAACCCAGATACCAAGTTATTGCCATAACATGGGCACAACAGCCGACGGTCCTGTTACCTACTAAACAGCTGCAGCAATAACCTGTAATTGCAGAAACAGTGTTGGCAACATATTCACTACGGCTTATTAATAAATAAGTGTGGTATGTCCTGCCTCCAATATGCCTGGACTTCATTCTTCCCCTCAATAAATAATGATTTGTACCTAGAATAAGAGGGATGTCATCCTCTATTTCATTATTTACTTCTAAACTGTAAGTACCATTAGCTCTCACATGTTCACCATAATATGAACGAGCTTGTTTGATCTGGTATGTCCCCAATGCAAGTTTTTTTAAATCAGATATGGTGAGTCTTGGAAACCCTTGGAAATGTGGGTGGTGAGCATTAATTGTTATAAACGTAGCTCGACGCCTGTTTAGATTTTCTTCACGAACTATATTTGCAAGAATATTTTCCATATTTAGTCGTTGTCTTGCAATGGCAACATACTCAGATGCTTCCGGTTGGTCTTCAATGAGAGGATGGAATTTATTGGTAAGCGCACATCCATTTCTGAAATCTATCATCAAATGTTTAGCAGCTGTATTAAAATAGTCTTGCCGAAATAATTTAAAGTCACGTTTGAGACGACCATTGACAACCTCAACGACCCATCTCCACATTGTGACACATCGTGACTTATTAGCCTGTAATGTGGTCAGCTGGTGTTCACCCTCAGACAAAAACTCAGGCATATGGGCTTTATAACCATATTCTCTCAATAATGGAACTACATCTCTAAATCCCCTATCAAGGATGAAAACATCTCCCTCTCGAAAATAACTTCTCATAGCACCAGTGATCTCGCGAAACTCATTGCTCATAATTGTAGCATCATTTATTGTGGCTTTATAAGGACCTAAGCAGTCTAAAATGTAACCATCACAACAGACTATCATAAATGGCTTTACCAAATTCTGGTGTTTGTGCAAACTGTAGGTGTTTTTCTGAAATAAATAATTGCTGCTACTTTGCACATACACATATGTAGCATCACATATGACAATGGCAGGCTTGATTTCACTATCCAGATGAGGATTTCCAAATAAACCCTCAGGAATTATTTTATTCCTTAAAGCTACTTCTGCTATTGTCATATGATTGAGACCTAGATATAAGGGAACCAGCTGTTGTGCCATGCAATCTCTAGCCTTCGACATATACCTTTCCAGAGTGCTACGGGGTAATTGAAATAGACTGCACAGCCTTTCGTTGCTATCACCAGTACACAATTTCACTAAATAAATGGATAGAGCGATACTAGCAGAAGGTACTTCGTTGTGAAGATTGCTCATTTCTCTTAAAAGATCATGGAATTGCGCTGATGTGAGTCCTAGCCAATAGTGGCAGAGATTTGGTGGCATTGCACTTATATTGCTAAAGTCCAGAGACTCCAGACTCGATCTCTCCATCATTCGAAACATTTGGTCAACCTGAGTTGCCGTAAAATCTCTAAAATTTGAATCTAACTGATCCCAGCAGTCATTTTGCAAATGGTATCTGCATATCCGAGCAGAAGGTGGGACATAAAATCTATAATGCCGAAGTAAGTTTTGCTTTACTGCAGCTGGTACCAATAACCGTTCAACATTTTCGCATTGAGGAAAAATACAGTGTCTTGATGACGATAATGCACGTTTATGAGTTTGTGATACTATCTTCACCGATTCTTGCTGTTGAGGTTGTAACACAACAGGTGGCATTGGAGGAGGTTCAGGTATTTGTGGAGATACATCAACTTCCATGTTTCCAACAAATCTAGGATAGTCCTGATGAATTTGCCTTTGAAGATGTCTCCTAGCAGTTGTCCAACATGCCACACAAACTCTAGTAATGCGGCCTACCTGAAAATAATGCACTTGCATTATCATTTATGAAATAAAACAAACATAATTTACAAATAAAAAGACAGGACTGTTTTTATGTACCTACTACTCTATGACACTTGGAGACAAATACCGTTCATTAGAGACCTCTTTCATCAAAATTCATTCAGCCTGATGGACAATTATGATAGATGGATATCAATGGATATACATACATACTGTCAAACAACATTACCCTCCTTTCTTTAGCAGTCAGGTAATAATATATTAATATACCTAATAAGACTGTTGTTGTTAGTCTTATTTTGGTGGTTTCCTTAGACACAAATAGCTTTTTAGTTAACTAGCAGAGGCTATTCTTTACTACTTAAAAACCTCTAAATAAAATAGGAAAATATAATACTAACCAAATGGGGTAGTGTTTGTTGAACTATAACACTTCTTTCAGGACAGTTAGGGTGCACAAGATGAGTGCCAGATCTTAGAATGGACATACCACAACCTAAGCATACACTTCTATGTCCAAACATTGGAGGTGGTATAGTCTCTCCTTCAGGTACTTGTTGTTGTATCTCAAAGCATTCAAAGCATAGGTTATCTTCAGGAGAGGCCTGCAAAAATAAACAACCATTTCAAAATCGGATTGCTAATCCATGTAAAATAATATTCTAAAACATAATAGGTAGGTACTGTGAAACAAGATTATATTCTTCACATGACAAGATTATATTGTTGCTTGTTTTTATATATGATTACTTTTGTATTTTACTAAATAATTATAACACGATAAATAGATATTACTTACCGGTGTTGGTGATATCCAGACACGAAGAATATTTGTCATGAATGCAGTCGCGTCTTGTAATAGACGCCGGCGCTGGTGTGATAGTCTCATGAAACAGTTGAAACACCGTCGTCGATTATCCGCCATCGTTCACACAATAAATAAAGAGTATATAGCTCGATGTTTTTGCTGATTATTATAGCTACGGAGGAACACTAGGCTCGACTCGACGTAAAACTTATAAAAATCTAAATAAGCACTGAAATCACAACAAACGAAAAAAGAATCACGAGAGCGGCAACGTCAGTGAAAAAAAGTGACATTTAATGTTATGTTACTCAAGTGAAATCGCACTTAATGTTGCCATAAACAGATTCGCAATTAAGTACGTTTTTTTACAAATTATAGATATAAATTATTGAATGTACGTATTGATGTATAGACATTATATACTATTTAATATGTAATTTGATATTAATAATAAAATATCATTAATTACATAATAATAACATATAATTATATTTATTAACCGTAAAAGCCTTCTCCAGAATAACCTTTAGTTTATTTTACTATTGTTTTTAGTTTATACTACACTTCACTACAGAAAACTTGAAACAGTTCGTGTACGTGTACTGATTTAATACGCGGAAATTGGTAGAGTTACATTTTAGTGTATTTACTGGCAATACTTGTAATAACGAAAGGAAATTGACGATCTTGCATTTTTGCAAGTCATATAAATAGCAAATTATTAAACGTATTTTTTTCCGGCGAAGTTATGGCTTAGTATTTTGAAAGTTGTTATGAAAATTAAAGACAGTATTTTTAATTATATTTTGATTGTTGCACACTCCGAAACCATGATTGGGCTTACTCCTTTGTCTTATTTAAATATAACAAAATTAAAAAAAATATATTATTTCAAAACCTTGTCGTATGATAGGTTTATATTATGTTCCTTATTGCACTTAGTGCAATGTTGACCTGTTCACTTGTATCCTACTCGTATCTTCAGTCTCTTTTTTTCATTATTATGTACACTACCCGTATAGTAAGTAATTTAAGTTTAGTATTTTCTAATGTTACTCCTTTTCTAGCTTCCCGTGTGGTCTCGTTTCAATTTGGTCCCATTCCGACATTAAGAAGTCGGTGTTTTTTCCAAAAATTATTTTAAATAACTAGTGGTCGAACAGTAGACCTCACGAAAAATTTTTTGGGATCCCCCTTCTCTCACACCCCTTTCCCCAATAAAAAAAAACTACACTAAAACATTGTTTCTAGTAAAGGAATACTTGTGGCAAGTTTCGTGAAATACATTAAAACGTAATTTGACCATATTTACCCCATTTTCCCCTCAATTCAAAAAAGCTCACTACGAAAATTTTTATTAAATCAAGGAACACTTGTGTCAAGTTTAGGGAAGATCGGATACAAACTGTGGCTGCTAGCCCGGAACACAGATACAGACAGACAGACGGACGAAAGCAAAATTGTCCAATCTTGAAATTTAGACGCTTCGCTCGCTCGGTCAATTACAACCTACCTACTTTATTATTAAGAGACCGCGGCCCAAGTGAGAAAGGGGAAGGGACGGGGTAAGAAGGATGGAACCTCTGGCACCCCCGCTTCCTCCAACGTCGCCCCCGCTGCTTCTTCACATCCCTCCAGACAGGAGGAATGGGAAGTAGTGGGAACAAAGAAGACGAAAAAGAAGAAGACAAAGGCCACCAAGAAAGCGGCCAAAGCCGCCGCGGCGAAGGCGCCGAAGAGGCCCCGCGCTCCTCGCTCCACAGCCGTCGTCCTTCCGGTGACGACGGAGGGTGTGGAGAGGGGTGTGGGGTACGCTGATGTCCTGAGGCAAGTTAAAGCCTCAGTCGAACTCTCAGCCCTCAATATCCAGGAGGGTCTCCGGTGCAAGACGACACGCACCGGGGCTCGCCTCCTCGAGGTCTCCGGCGCCTCCAGCGGCCCTAAAGCTGACGCCCTAGCAGCGCAGCTTAGGGAAGCGCTGGACGCAGAAGCCACGACGGAGGAGGTTATTTCTGCCGTCGTGGAGGCGGGCGGCTGTCCCCGTGACCAAGTGAAGGCTGGAGAGATCTCCTTCAGCCTCACTGGCCATGGCACGACAATCGTCCAGTGCCCAGTCGCGGCGGCACTGAAACTGGCGGACGAACGAGGCCTCCTCATAGGGGGCTTCCTAAAGGCGCAGGTGCACCTCCTTCGTGCCCGGGAAACCAGATGTTTCCGGTGCATGGTGGTGGGGCACGTTGGAGTGCAGTGCACAGCGGAAGTCACCGTAGGCGATCGGTGCTTCCGCTGCAGTCAGCCCGGTCACAAGGCAAGTGCCTGCGACGCCCCGCCTCGCTGCTTTAGAGGCGAGGCGGAGGGCAAGACTGCGGACCACCGGGTTGGCAGCACAACCTGCGCCGCCTCGAGGCCAAAGCCTCGTCCGTCCGCTGAGAGCGGTGGGGGTGCCGTTTCTGCACGGCCAGTTATTTCGCGGCGGGATGCTGATATGGACGTCCATTAATGTCTGACGCCCATATCCGCATCCTGCAAGTGAATTTGAGCCGCAGCCGCGCTGCTCAGGATCTTCTGTACCAGAGCATCCGGCAGTGGTCCATAAACTTGACCGTGGTCGCCAAGCCGTACTACGTCCACCCGGGAAGCCCGGTGGACGAAGACGGCTCGGCCTGTTTTATCTTCGGGGGGTCCGCCGCAGACAGCTCGCGCCTTGCGGCATTGCAAGGGGCCGCGGGTGTGTTGCGGCAGACTATGATGGGTAGGCAGTCGTGGCCACCTACATCTCGCCGACACTGGACGAGACTCAGTTTGAGCTATGGCTCACTGAGCTCGACGTCATCTTCGCTTCGTGCCGTCCTCGTCCTGTCCTGCTCCTGGGAGACTTCAACGCCTGGAGTGTGGCGTGGGGCTCCCGGGAAACCATGGAAAAGGGGAGGCTTCTTGAGAACTGGACCAGAACACGTGGTCTGGAGGTCCTCAACCGGGGGAATGTCGCCACCTTCTGGTGGCGGGGGACCAGCTCGGTCGTGGACGTATCGTTCGTGACCTCTGCCCTCGCCGCCCGTATTACTGGCTGGCACGTGGAGGAGGGTGAGGAGACGCACTCGGACCATCGGTACATCCGGTTCGATGTCGTCCCCCCACATAGCCTCCCACAGCCGGTGGAAAATCCCCCTGATCCGCGTTGGGCACTTCACCATCTGGATCGGGAAGTTCTCCTGGAGGCATCCATCGTGCAGGCCTGGATTCCGGCATCGGACCGGCCTGCCGATGTGGATGCCGAGGCGGAGTGGTTCAGGAGAGCCATGTCGCAAATCTGTGATGCGGCGATGCCTAGGGTTACACCCAGACCGGCTAGGAAGCAGGTGTACTGGTGGTCGCTGGAGATTGCACAGCTGCGCGCAGCATGCATCTCCACCCGCCTTTAGTACACCAGGTTTCGCCGGAGGCATCGCCGCCCAGACGACGCGGCAACCCGAGAGGCGGAGCTTTATCAGGCTTACAGGGAGGCTAAAGGTAATCTCCAGGAGACAATAAAGCGGGCCAAGACGGCGGCCCGCGAGGAGCTCCTGGAGACCCTGCAGCAGAACCCATGGGGGCGCCCGTACCTACAGGTCAGGGAGAAACTCCGACCTAGGGCGCCCCCACTGACCCAGAGTCTCCAGGCGAAGCTGGAGCGGGTCATGGGCTCCCTGTTTCCGACGAGCGTGGAGGAGCACGGCCCTCCACGCATGGCTCCGTCTCTGCCCGACGCGGATAGCACCAGCAAAGACGACGTACCCGAAGTCAGGGGGGGGGGAGCTAGGTGCGGCAGTACTCCGGCTTAAACGCTGGAAAATAACTGCCCCCGGACCCGACGGCATTCCTGGCCGTGCATGGGTCCTGCACTCGACGATCTCGGGCCTCGATTGATGGGCTGTTTAGCGCATGCCTCAAAAGGGGCCAGTTTCCCAAGGTGTGGAGGACGGGGAAACTGGTCCTGATCCGTAAGGCGGGGCGGCCGGTGGACTCACCGTCCGGATACCGGCCGATCGTGTTGTGTTCGACGAGGTGTGTAAGCTCTTTGAGCGAATTATCGCGGAACGCCTCGTCGAGCATCTCTCGACGGTGGGTCCAGACCTGGCGGACAACCAGTACGGTTTCCGTCGGGGACGCTCCACTGTGAGCGCGATCATGCGCGTCAAGAGCCTGACGGAGGAAGCAGTCTCGCAGGGCAAGGTGGTGGTGGCGGTGTCTCTTGACATCGCCAACGCGTTCAACACCTTGCCATGGAGCTGCGTTAGGGAGGCGCTCGTGTATCACGAAACGCCTCTCTACCTCCGTCGTATTGTCGGGGCCTATCTCTCGAAAAGGACCATAGCTTTCCCCAGCTGGCTCGGGCCAGCTCGGCGGGATGTGTCGTGCGGTGTTCCACAGGGGTCGGTCCTGGGGCCGCTTCTGTGGAACATCGGCTACGACTGGGTGCTGCGGGGTGCGTTGCCTGAGGGCGTCGGCGTACCGTGCTACGCCGACGATACCCTCGTCACGGCACGGGGTGCAACGTACCAGGAGGCAGCACTCAAGGTCACGACGGGTGTTGCTCAAGTCGTGGGTCGGATACGGCGGCTGGGACTGGAGGTGGCCGTGCACAAGTCCGAGGTTCTGTGTTTTCACAGACCTCGGAACGGTCCACCTGAAGGTTCCAGCATAAATGTGGGAGGCGTTAGCATCGGCATCAAGCCCTCGATGAAGTATCTAGGGATCGTACTTGATGGCCGATGGAACTTCGGACCACATTTCCGAAGTTTGGTCCCCAAGGTGACACAGGCTTCGGTCGCGCTTTCGCGACTGATGCCCAACCTAAAGGGACCACACGCTTCCTGCAGGAGACTCTACCTGGGGATCGTGCGGAGTATGGCCCTATATGGGGCTCCCGTATGGGCGGCGCGTTTGACGGCCAACAACTCAACGCTCCTTAATAGACCGTTGAGGACATTGGCCGTCAAAACAATAAGGGGCTACCGCACGATCTCCGGAGAGGCTGCATGTCTCCTAGCCGGGACCCCTCCATGGGACCTGGAAGCGCTGGAGCGGTACCACAGGCCTGAGTCTCGAGAAATCGATGACCAGCGGTCCCAACTCCACCAGGATCTCATGAAGTCATGGAGGGTGCGACTTGAGCAACCCAAGTGGGGTACCACCATCATCGCGGCGGTGAGACTGATCATGGACGATTGGCTGCAGATGCAGCATGGTGACCTCACGTATCGTGCGACGCAGATCGTTACCGGGCATGGATTCTTCGGTAGCTATCTGTTTCGCATCCGTCGTGAGGTCACACCCCGGTGTCAACACTGCGAGGTTTCCGACGACGACACCGCACTCCACACGTTGGTGGAGTGCTCAGCGTGGGCGAGTCAGCGCCGGGACCTCGTAGTGGGACTGGGCGTGGATAACCTCTCGCTGGAGACCATGCTTCAAGCCATGGTCTCCAGCGGGAGTAGGTGGAACGCGGCCGTGTCCTTCTGCGAGCAAGTCGTGCTCGCGAAGGAGGCGGCCGAGAGGGAGAGGGAGCGTACCCTCCCCGCTGAGTTCCGTAGTCAGCGGTGAGGGCGCCGCAGACACTACTACGACCAAGACCATCGACCACCATGATCGGGGCCTGAGGACGGCGGGATCACCACCCGTCGTCCGTACAGAAGCAGGCTAGAAGGGTTGCGTGCTGCGGGGCCTTTGCCCCATAGCACGCAACCAGATTCACTCACTGACGCGGGATAAAACCCTACCCCAACCACTGGAAATACGTTCTGCTAGTAACCAAAGACGCCCGGCAACGGACGTTATAGCGGCCGCAGCCTTGGGCCGCGGAACTAAAAAAAAAAAAAAGATGATGTATTTCTGTTGCCTCTATATTAACAAATACTAAAAACAGAATATAATACAAATTTAAGGGGGACCCCACAAAACGGTAAGTTTGTTCTTTATGGTACGGAACCCTCTGTGCGTATAATAAACCTTTTATATTTGGAATTTCAGCAGTTTTATTAAATAACTCATGCAATGTTTACCTCGTCCACGGTTATTTGGCTTTGCAAATAGACGAGTGTGACCCTAAGGTCGCTGTTTGGCCTGTAGATGCCCTCCGGCCTTGCTTGAGCTTCGGTAACAATGTTACACCGTCCCTTGCGTCCCTCGAGGCAATGTATGTCCCTCTACATCTGTTCACAAAATACATCTAAGTATAAAACTGTAGTAAGTAAGTATAATTTACATTCCGCAATTTCATTTTATAGATATTACACAATAAATCATAATGATTAAGACTTTCTTTCGGTCTCATCGTATATTAAACCTGGTTCCACCGGTTCTAAGCAATCTCGGTCGATTGCAATTCAAAACTATATTCTCATGTCCTTTGTAAATTATTTTCTAGCTTGGTTTATCTATACTTCTATACTAATATATAAAAAGGAAAGATTTGATTGTTTATTTGTTTGAAGCGAATAGGCTCCATAAATAATGGTCCGATTTAAAAAATTCTTTCATTGGTATGTAGCAACAGTATTCCTGAGTAACATAGGCTACTTTTAATCCCGGTAATGTGTTCCCACGGGAACCGGGAATAAAAAATATATATATCACACGACGTCTGCTAGTCTCTTATAAAGTACTTATTATTTTTTCCTGTTGTTACACGTAGTAGTAATTGTGACATAAACTTCTGCTATTTAAGTAGCAGTTCCAAAGGGTATAGAATACACCTTCCGAAGTCAGGTGTGTATAGGCATAAGTGTGGGGATTGTAAGGGTGTTTATATTGGCCAAACCGGCCGTAGCTTCGCGACGCAGTATAAAGAACATATAATCAGCTTTTAGAAACAATTGCCCTGAACGGTCTCATTTCGCAAAACATTTGTTGGACTCCGGTCACTCCCTACCTAATCCTCACACTTATGACGTTTTGCACACAAAGGACTGAGGCTTTCGGTTTTGGAACAATTAGAAATCTACAAACATAGACTCTTGAACCCTAATATTTTAAATGATCAACTTAATTTCGCCTCTTCCCCTTTGCTGCGGGTAGGTATACGTCATTCAAACAACGGTGGTGGGTAGACATAAAATATTTTGGTGTAATGATTGTGGGTAGAAATAAAAAACCTAGGATATAAATAGGTGCGGTTTACGAGTTGTAGCTCATTTGGTCACCGTGCGCCGAGCCATCGACATCTCCTGATGATGCCCCTGGTTGGGGGCGAAACACGTGTCGAGGTTTTTTATTATTTTTTTCACGATAACACAACTCTCATATTTATTCTATTTTCAAAATTATTTCTCTATTCTTTTGGCCTAAGTGGGTTTGAAGGGCATGAATAAATACGAGAGTTGGGTAATTTGCATGTGGCGGAATATTGCAAAGTAAGTTAGATTTATTTAATTTACAGACATACCTATCTACCAAAGTTTTATGTTCTATCCGGTACTGCATCAACTTTCTATGACCACCGTGCAGCTCCAGCATCAGCAGAATTTTTCGAAATCACAATAGATTGTTTAAATAAAAAAAAAATACTTGCAAGATTTGTTCTCAGACATCCGACGGGGTAGTTGAATAGACTAATCTAAAGTATTTGTTAAAGTCACAGCCCACTTATGGAACACAGCTCCAACACCACTCTTGCACAACTAATCCAGACATAAAGGCGACTATAGGAACCCAATAGAGGACCCCAGAAAACATAGCAATAGCAGAGATTACGTATTTGATTGTACGGTGTTGTCTGCTGCGACCATTTAGCTTCATGTCAATTCTACTTTTATGGGTACAGGTACCTACCCAAAGTTTTTGAATAGGCTCCCCTTATACATAGGACCAATAAAAGGTCAAGGTACCTCTCAAGTTTACAATGGTATGATCAAATATACAAAATATAAATCATATACATGTCTTGCATCGTTCCTGGTGCAAAAGTGCCCATGATGCTGGCAGCATTGCCCCGCTGAATGGCAATGGACAATCTTTGTAAACCAATAAAATGACTGGCAAACTAAGGGTATAATAAAGAATACTGTTTATCCCTCTGGGAACAAAAACAAGGTTTTGCATGAGTTTAATACGACTTAGAATTATTAATTTTCTTAATAAGCTCTAAGTAACAATAAGACTTGGAAATAGACATTCACTTAGTCAGTTAAACGAACAGGTGTCTGTTCCCAGTAACAATGTTTTTCTATCGTGTTGTCCTGGAGCGATCCGACGTCCCCCGAGTATGGAACAAGTCGTCTTAATAGACTTAGAGACGTACCGTAGACTGTATCCCTTGAGGCTAACGTGTCCCCAACCCACCCCATGCTATGCTATCAAAAAAAATGAGATTAGCTTCTTTTGTGCAGCTTTCTCGTTTATCTAGAGACATTTGGTTTAAGTATTTCCGGGGCTTAAACTAATCTTTCTCCAACGTTAAGTGCTTTTTCTTTTGTTTTAAATTTAATACTTAGTTGCATCTGTTGAATAGTCGCCTAAAACTTTTAGTATTCATAAACGGTATTCTAACAATATAGTTTGGGTAATAAACAGAGGAAAATTGGGTATAAAGTTTGTTGTAAAACTTCAATTTATCTACATAGTTTTATGACTAAACATTGTAATTTGCAATTTTCTCCTAATATAGGATGAAATGGAGAATCATAGGAACCTTCCTATGATTAGTTCTAGTTACGTTATTTTACCCGCGTAGAATGTAATTCTTCTTCCAACTTTTTACTCCAGGTATGTACGTAGTAATTTTATTGATTTGTCCAACTTTATTCGAATTCATTTAAAGATTAACCTCTAATAAAGAATTAACATTTAAAAAAAATGTTGTGCAGAATTTGTTTTGCTGTTCTAAATATAAACAAATGCGTGATATATAAATCTTTTTATAAGTAATAATTACCAATATGCGAATTTCATGTTACCATTATATCGTATCAGCACGTGCCCACGACATAAATATTCACATTTAGTACGTTACCCTAATGTTTCTCGATTTTTTTCTCCTCCCGTTGTGCATTTAGATATGAGGGGATGAAGGCGTAACATATCGATGGAAAGCGACAGAGGGTGACGCCATTCGCCTACTGTTTACCCATTATTTGCTATAATGTGGGTGAAATTTAGCTTCGTTGTACACCGTGCAATAATTGTCTCCGTTCTTTTATTGGAAACGATTTTATTTATGGCAGCAGGGACGTAAGCCGGGATTATTTGGCTAACAAATTATATCGAATCTGTTAAGAATAGGACGGGCCTGTCAATAAATTAATGTACGGATTTATTGATGAAAGCTGACAAATTTATGCCATTGAATTTTGTACAGCTCCCCCGAAATTCATGACTATGTAAAAATGGAATGTCCCTCGTTGCGATCATTTTATGTTAATTATTTACATCAAATCCTGATCGTTTTAGTTGGAAAGAGCATACTGTTCCCAGAATAAATCGCTAAATCAGGTAATTACCACCCTCTCACTTGAAACTGACCTCAAATAGCTAATGTTGTGTACGATATGTAAGAGTTTGAGATGCGCACTTTCCGTGTCTCTCTCTATTTTCCCTATTTTCTCTAAACGTCCTTTCTCCCTTCCACCGGTAGTCAGCCTCTAAAACTATAGATACTTCTGGCTACAATCGTTTATTATAATTATACGCTTGTGGCCATAGGTAATTAACACAAGGGGTAGAGAGAGGCGCTTATTACGCCGACATTTCGCCAGTTACTTCGTTAGCCCCCTCTTAATATATGGCGAGCCTATTGCCGTTTTCGGGGACTGAGTATTCTTGCCAGAGCCCCGTCTGTTTGTTAGCAGGTGCACCGCTTGCAGTTGAGGATGATTTTGGCCCTAGATATGTTGGTAGAGCCCCTTAGCATCCTGTAACCAGAAGTACTTAGGTACCTAGGTATTTCTTTTTGTAGGTGACTAATGAATCTCAGGAAAACCGAATGCTTCGATACTTCCTTAGCTCCTCAAATTGTATAAAAAATTTAAGGTAAGTAGGTAGGTTTTCTTATTACATTCCCAAGAGAACATCCACCTTTTATTTCTTAGTTTATATTTTTATCTAAGTACCTAAGTACTTAGCAGGGTTTCAAAATGACGAAATAACTGCTTACCAACTATCTCCCAAATTGATTACTAGATTATTCGATAGAGGAGGGCTGACTAATAATCACACAATTTATTATTATATTATGAGTTGTCGCCATATCTGCCGGTTTTAACCGATCTATTATTACGAAATTGAATTAAATAGTTATTGAATGATAAAATTGTAGTTAAATACGATATTGCCTACAAAACTGTTTGGTAACAGGTGTGAGAGGAGAACGACTTAATTTAAGAACTTCAATTAACTTTATCAAACTTTGTCTTAATAATTATATACGCACTTTGAATAACAAGATTGAAAAGTCAACCTAAGAAAGTAAATTAAGGAATTAATGTGAATATATGTGTTTGACTCGTAACTGGGTCATAGTCGAAATTAAAACAACAAGAACAAAAGTTTTCCCATCTTATATATTCTTCGCTTTATTTTCGTAACACAAACACTGTGAAATATATAACATCAAATTATCCGAAATCACTCAATAGATTACAAGCGCTGTGGGCACAAAATATTGTCTAGGTCAAACATAGAGGAAAATAGTGAAATATGGTGCCGTATAAGAGCCACAAGGCAACTCGGAGTGATTAATGAATCCACACGATAACAAATATGTCGCATTCGCAAACGTATTCTGGAACCCTCGCACTGGTAAATGTTATGTGCAAACACTTCACTGAAATAATGTGACGAAACAGACCTACTGACTATATAATATGTATACTCGTATATATATTACATACCTACTTATCATAATACTTACATAAATATAAACTAAAAATTTTTTTCAAAATATAGTTTTAATATATCCTCCGCGTGATTTTATCCAGGATGCTGGCTGCGTTGACACGTTAGATGGCGATACTTACCCAAATATTCTTTGGACTAGTAAATAGCCAGCCTTCAATCAGACGTACCTAGTTATCTATCGAGAAAATTGATGTTCAAATGAAATATCAAATATGAAGATGTATAAGTAAAAGCTTCTGCAGCATTAAAATGAATTTCCAACTTAAAATAATAATTGTACTTCTGAATGTTCTTAAAATTCATGTCTTCTGAAAATAGTAGGCAGAAGCATATACGTAGGTCACACTATAAGTTTTGCGAAACTTAAAAAAACAACATGTTAAAACCAAAATATTATGTTTATTGCTTTTCAAAATACTCTCCTTTACATTTTAAGCATTTTTTCATGCGATCGAAACATTTTTTAAAACAGGAGGACCACAGATCTGAAGGCATGTTTTCTACATGCTGATTGAACGCTATCACTGCCTCTTCGGAGTTGGTAAAAGTGAAACCTCTCATCAAATCTTTGATTTTGAGGGAAAATGCAGAAATCATAGGGTGCTATGCTATGCTATGCGCAGGTTGGGTGACGAGTTGTACTTTTTCGGAAGCTAAAAATGACTTTGTTTTGTTGGCCGTGTGTGAGCGTTGTCATGATGTAGGAGAACGCGGCTTTTGGGTCTGTCTTTCGGGAACTTTTTCTAACACCCTGGGTAAACAAATGGTAGAATACCACTCGGCATTATCACTCTTTTGATCTTCAAGTGGAATTGTACAGATGGGACCCGTAGCTGAGAAAAAAAAACGCGATCATTTTTTTACCAACGTTTCTCGCCTGCCTCACTTTTGTTGGCTTGTTCTCATTTTCAAACACCCATTCACAAGATTGCTGTTTTTTTTCGGGTTCAAAACAATAAATCCACGTTTCGTCTCCTGTGACAATGTCATAAACAGCATTAGAGCGTCCGTGGTCGTACTTCAGTAGCATCTGTGAGCACCATTCCACGCGAGCCCGCTTCTGCTCCGCTGTCAGTTCATGAGGGATCCAACGACAACAAAGTTTCCGAACTTTCAATTCTTCGTGTAAAATTTTCTGGATTTGACTCATACCAATCCCCAATAGTCCTCGAATTGTCTCATAGGTAATCCGCGGGTTTTCTTCAATTAGCCGCTTAACAGTAACTACATTATTTTCGTTGACGGCAGTTGAAGGCCGCCCTTCACGAAATTCGTCATGTAAAGAAACTCGACCTCTCTCAAATTCAGCAAACCATCGCCTCACGGTGCTCAAACAAGGTGCTCCTCTCCCAAAAGCATTTTGAAGACGAGCGGCACAGTCTTGCGGAGAGAGAGAACTTTTAAAATCATAAAAAATCATCGCTCTAAAATCTTATCGACTTAATTCCATTTTCGTTGCATACGTAGAGACTAGACTTTGACTTTGAACGTTGAACAATTGACAAATGATTTCCCGCCAATTGTTTTTTTTATTACTAAGAAGGTTGCAAATACGTAAAATACGTTTAAAAAATATATTATTCCAAATTCAAATAGTTCCGATTAGCTAGAAGTGCAAAACTTTTAGTGTGCCCCATGTATAATGCATATTTCGCAAGCTATTTGGTTAATCAGGATATTGTCGCTAACCGATGTCGATCGGTATTTCGTCAGAAGACGGCATTTTATAAGTAGTTTACAGCTTAATTTACAGCAATAGGCTGATAATGATGAAGATGACTTTTCTTCAGAATAAACTTATCTTTATTAACAGACCCCACAAAGTTGCCAATACCAAGAACTCATCATCAAAAATACAATAAGTAGTATTGGTCGTTTAAAACTGCACGCATTATAAACTTACACCAAAAACAAAATGGTCGGCTAATAAAGCTGTCTCCTAAATCGGCTGTGGTGATCCCATTTTGTCGAGAACCGTACTTCATAATGCAATGAACGCACCATTACACCTCTAAATTACAAGTCGGACAGACGATATGTCACATTGCTTTATAATGCAAATATCTCGTAAACCCTATTTTGAAGCACAAATATATTTAGACCGTACAAATTGCACTGGAGATTGGTTATAAGTATGATGAATAATATTGTACTTGTAATTTGTTCTTTTGACATCTTGAGGATAATTCTAAGTCTTGCTCAAGGTGTGAGGTTTTTTTTTTTTAACGTGGTCGGTGATGCATTTACGCACTTCACCGTCTAGCTACGGGGGGGAGCGAGACGGCTTCTAGTGGGACTCCCGGCCCTAGGATGGAAAACGGGCCGGACTACCCACTAAAACATATCCACGGTGTTTCTCCTTCGCCTTAGCCGGGCCCCCGGATAGGCAGAAACTGCTAAGCGACGGCGGCCCGGCAAAGGGGCGCTATTTAGAAGCTCTTCGAAGGGGGGCTTCGCCCCCCCAAAACAACATAGAAGTGACGCCCCCGAAACACATAAGGGGCGTCGAACACCTCAGGGCCTTTCGTGTGAGCCATGGGCCCCCCGACCCACCGCCCACGGTCCTATCAGTCGGGGGCTTAGGCGTAAGCAATACGCCGTCGCCCCCTGACTGGTGCCCGGCGTGGCGGGAGAGTGCGGCCTGCACGCTCCCGCTCACGCAGGGCCTCTCTCTTCGCCGTCATCACCTCCCGAGCGAAGGAAGCGACGGCGGCCCAACATTCTTCGCTGCCGGCCATAGAAAGAATGACGGCCGGCAGCGAACTAAGGTGTGAGGTTGGCTTGGGTCCCGGAGGTAAATATATTAGTCCCAAATGTAAAGGAATCATTTACGACAACCGAAGATTTAACTAGTTTTTCTAAGTTAATTTTGTTTATTCTTTCTCTTAATCCTGTTCTAAAGCTATCTAATATTTATATTGCATTTATCAGATCGTTTTGAATAAATAATACTAAACTCATTCACTCAGAAAGGAAGTCCGTTTCATACAGAAGTTAAAAGGTTAGTTTGATTCATAAAAAAATAATTCTACACATTAGATTAAGTGCAATATTTACCAACAATGCTATTTTTATATACATCAAGAATACTTTTTATTACTCTTTCACAATGCTTTTATGAACTGTGAATGACTTGTAGCATCTGTAGTGGATTTCAATTTCCTTTACTCACCATGCTTCCGTTACTTATATGGTAAGTTTCGGTGATAAAAAATTAACAACATACGCATTTATTTTCCCAGTCTTAGAGTGTAAGTACAGGAATAACTTTATCGTGTCTTAAAATATAATTCGTTTTCACTTGCCTTTCTTGTAAACAGATTTATTATGCATGACCACACTAAAAGTAGCGGTGATTTATTATGTTCAAATGTTGCTAAGTTTTGCTATAAATAATATTGAGGTTTATCCAACGGAGCATATCACTCAATCGATATTGCGTTTACTTTTAAATCAATCATATGGATATCTTAATATTATTTTCAAAGAATCGAATTGGCACGTCAGACCCTGAGGTCTGATTTTTCCCTTTTAAGATTATTTTATTCCTATTCCTTACTTAGATACTTTGATCATTAGAACTATTGAAACACTCAAATCATTAAATTTAAATTCATAAAATTGTAAGTACAACTTATAAATACTTAGAGAAATTAATTCTTGTATGTTGACAAAGTCATTCCGGTAACCAAATGTGCGCGGGCGCAGACATCAACAGATACATTCGTTTCAAACATGTGGCACCAATTAAAGTTTTTTCACTGAGAGGATAATAAAGATAAGACTTGAATAATGATCTGTGAAGAAACATTTTACGAATGACTTACACTTGTACAAGTGACAAATTTATAAATAGCCCTTCTTACAATATGAGCTTATCTCTAGATCTTTAAATATTGAAAGGGTAAGGCAAGGGTTTATCAAAAACTATACACACCAACCACGTTTTTATATCTTAGATAGAATCAAAGAATCAATTTCGTTTATTCAGTTTAGGCACCTAAAAAGCACATATGAATGTCAAAATTTTACAATTTTATGTCAAGCAGTATTATGCACATACTTTGGCATGCTAACTAATTAGTAGAAAACAGTACATTCAATTTAAAGATAGAATTATTTTATAGACATCCTACCAATGTAGAAGTTCATTATAACAAGTACCTAACTCATTTTAAAAACCATAGAGTTCATGAACGTACTCCACTGACCGCGTTAATATGCAACTTTAGTTTCGTAATTAAAACTTTCAGATACAGTGAAGATTTTCAAGTGTTGCCAACTCAGGTACTATAAAACGGCTTTAAAATGATTTAAACATTAGATTTTAAAAAGTTTTGATAAAATATATAACCTCAATGATAACAAAAATACTCTATGATACTCGTATTATATTTTTTTCTATTTGCAAGTCGAGACCATCTATCTGATACGGTAAAATAAATATTTACAGCTATCTTCTGATTATTAGTTCTGCCAATAACAGACTGTCACCTCCGCAATGAAACCATTATACGTAGAACGTATATTATAACATCCTTACAATAGATAAGCTTATTTTCAAAATATTATAATATTAAAGATGTGAAATATAACAAATAGAACACTAATTAAATTGAAATAAAAATAAAAATGATAATGTTTTCTATACTTTAACTGTCACTGTATTTCTTTTAAATTGCTCTTGAAAGTGGACGCAGGCAACTGCAGTAATCATTTTGCATAAGCGAGCCCTCGACGGGTTCAATTAAAATTGTAATTAATTGTTTTGCTCAGAGCACTGACAGGTTCACGGCGAACATCATTCACTTTTATATTTATGCGAATCCACTTGACAGGTGAAGAACGATGCCCATCTTTTTCTAACATGACTTTACTTCATTTATGACGCGAGTCAATGTATGCCATACACTAATAAAATTGAAAATTTGGTCAAATGTATACGTGTATATAATAAATAAACTAGGTATGCAATGCATTCTGCTGTTGCAATAATTGAGCTGAGTTTGTCGATCCGGGTCGAACTCCTAAACGACTGGACCGATCATTATTAATTCAGATATATGCACTCACGGTGATGGTCACTATGACCGTGCCAAATTTCAAAAAGATCGGTCCAGTCGTTTAGGAGGAGTTCGATCACGAACGAAATACACGAGTCGTCTTTTTTTTTTTTTTTTTTTTTTTTTTTTTTTTTTTTTTTTTTAGTTCCGCGACCAAGGCCGCGGCCGCTCCAACGTCCGTTGCCGGGCGACTCTGGTTACAGGCAGAACGTATTTCCAGTGGCGCCCGGCGGACTTTGACCACCTCTGTGGTCTCTGCGGGGGTTGGGTCGGGATGAGAATCCCGCGTCGTAGGGGGTAGGGTTTTATCCCGCGTCAGTGAGTGAATCTGGTTGCATGCTATGGGGCAAAGGCCCCGCAGCACGCAACCCTTCTAGCCTGCTTCTGTAAGGACGACGGGTGGCGATCCCGCCGTCCTCAGGCCCCGATCATGGAGGTCGATGGTCTTGGGCGTAGATGAGTCTGCGGCGGCCTCGCCGCTGACTACGGAACTCGGCGGGGAGGGCACGCTCCCTCTCCCTCTCGGCCGCCTCCTTCGCGAGCACGACTTGCTCGCAGAAGGACACGGCCGCGTTCCACCTACTCCCGCTGGAGACCATGGCTTGAAGCATGGTCTCCAGCGAGAGGGTATCCACGCCCAGACCCACTACGAGGTCCCGGCGCTGACTCGCCCACGCTGAGCACTCCACCAACGTGTGGAGTGCGGTGTCGTCGTCGGAAACCTCGCAGTGTTGACACCGGGGTGTGACCTCACGATGGATGCGAAACAGATAGCTACCGAAGCATCCATGCCCGGTAACGATCTGCGTCGCACGATACGTGAGGTCACCATGCTGCCTCTGCAGCCAATCGTCCATGATCGGTCTCACCGCCGCGATGATGGTGGCACCCCACTTGGGTTGCTCAAGTCGCACCCGCCATGACTCCATGAGATCCTGTCGGAGTTGGGACCGCCGGTCATCGATTTCTCGAGACGCAGGCCTGTGGTCCCGCTCCAGCGCCTCCTTGCGCCATTGGAACAATGACGCAAGGGCTCTCGCTTCCAGGTCCCATGGAGGGGTCCCGGCTAGGAGACATGCAGCCTCTCCGGAGATCGTGCGGTAGCCCCTTATTGTTTTGACGGCCAAGGTCCTCAACGGTCTGTTAAGGAGCGTTGAGTTATTGGCCGTCAACCGCGCTGCCCATACGGGAGCCCCGTATAGGGCCATACTCCGCACGATCCCCAGGTACAGTCTCCTGCAGGAAGCGTTGGGTCCCTTTAGGTTGGGCATCAGTCGCGAAAGCGCGACCGATGCGTGTGTCACCTTGGGGACCAAACTTCGGAAATGTGGTCCGAAGTTCCATCGGCTATCAAGTACGATCCCTAGATACTTCATCGAGGGCTTGATGCCGATGCTAACGCCTCCCACATTTATGCTGGAACCTTCAGGTGGACCGTTCCGAGGTCTGTGAAAACACAGAACCTCGGACTTGTGCAAGGCCACCTCCAGTCCCAGCCGCCGTATCCGACCCACGACTTGAGCAACACCCGTCGTGACCTTGAGTGCTGCCTCCTGGTACGTTGCACCCCGCGCCGTGACGAGGGTATCGTCGGCGTAGCACGTTACGCCGACACCCTCAGGCAACGCACCCCGCAGCACCCAGTCGTAGCCGATGTTCCACAGAAGCGGCCCCAGGACCGACCCCTGTGGAACACCGCACGACACATCCCGCCGAGCTGGCCCGAGCCAGCTGGGGAAAGCTATGGCCCTCTCCGAGAGATAGGCCCCGACAATACGACGGAGGTAGAGAGGCGTTTCGTGATACACGAGCGCCTCCCTAACGCAGCTCCATGGCAAGGTGTTGAACGCGTTGGCGATGTCAAGAGACACCGCCACCACCACCTTGCCCTGCGAGACTGCTTCCTCCGTCAGGCTCTTGACGCGCATGATCGCGCTCACGGTGGAGCGTCCCCGACGGAAACCGTACTGGTTGTCCGCCAGGTCTGGCCCCACCGTCGAGAGATGCTCGACGAGGCGTTCCGCGATAATTCGCTCAAAGAGCTTACACACCTCGTCGAGCAACACGATCGGCCGGTATCCGGACGGTGAGTCCACCGGCCGCCCCGCCTTACGGATCAGGACCAGCTTCCCCGTCCTCCACACCTTGGGAAACTGGCCCCTTTCGAGGCATGCGCTAAAGAGCCCCATCAGTCGAGGCCCGAGTTCTTCGAGGGCCAGGACCCATGCACGGCCAGGAATGCCGTCGGGTCCGGGGGCAGTGATTTTCCGGCGTTTAAGCCGGAGTACTGCCGCCCCTAGCTCCCCCACCCTGACTTCGGGTACGTCGTCTTCGCCGGTGCTATCCGCGTCGGGCAGAGACGGAGCCATGCGCGGAGGGACGTGCTCCTCCGCGCTCGTCGGAAACAGGGAGCCCATGACCCGCTCCAGCTGTTGCGGCTGGAGACTCTGGGTCAGTGGGGGCGCCCTAGGTCGGAGTTTCTCCCTGACCTGTAGGTACGGGCGCCCCCATGGGTTCTGCTGCAGGGTCTCCAGGAGCTCCTCGCGGGCCGCCGTCTTAGCCCGCTTTATTGTCTCCTGGAGATTACCTTTAGCCTCCCTGTAAGCCTGATAAAGCTCCGCCTCTCGGGTTGCCGCGTCGTCTGGGCGGCGATGCCTCCGGCGAAACCTGGTGTACTGGCGGCGGGCGGAGATGCATGCTGCGCGCAGCTGTGCAATCTCCGGCGACCACCAGTACACCTGCTTCCTGGCCGGTCTGGGTGTAACCCTAGGCATCGCCGCATCACAGATTTGCGACATGGCTCTCCTGAACCACTCCGCCTCGGCATCCACATCGGCAGGCCGGTCCGGTGCCGGAATCCAGGCCTGCACGATGGAAGCCTCCAGGAGAGCCTCCCGATCCAGATGGTGAAGTGCCCAACGCGGATCCGGGGGATTTTCTACCGGCTGTGGGAGGTCAGGTGAGGGGACGACATCGAATCGGATGTACCGATGGTCTGAGTGCGTCTCCTCACCCTCCTCCACGTGCCAGCCAGTAATACGGGCGGCGAGGGCAGAGGTCGCGAACGATACGTCCACGACCGAGCTGGTCCCCCGCCGCCAGAAGGTGGCGACATTCCCCCGGTTGAGGACCTCCAGACCACGTGTTCTGGTCCAGTCCTCAAGAAGCCTCCCCTTGTCCCTGGTTTCCCGGGAGCCCCACGCCTCACTCCAGGCGTTGAAGTCTCCCAGGAGCAGGACAGGGCGAGGACGGCACGCAGCGAAGACGACGTCGAGCTCAGTGAGCCATAGCTCAAACTGAGTCTCGTCCAGTGTCGGCGAGATGTAGGTGGCCACGACTGCCAACCCATCATATTCCGCCGCAACACACCCGCGGCCCCTTGCAATGATAGCAAGGCGCGAGTTGTCTGCGGCGGACCCCCCGAAGATAAAACAGGCCGAGCCGTCCTCGTCCACCGGGCTTCCCGGGTGGACGTAGTACGGCTCGGCGACCACGGCCAAGTTTATGGACCACTGCCGGATGCTCTGGTACAGAAGATCCTGAGCAGCGCGGCAGCGGTTCAAATTCACTTGCAGGATGCGGATATGGGCGTCAGACATTAATGGACGTCCATATCAGCATCCCGCCGAGAAACATCTGGCCGTGCAGTAGCGGCACCCCCACCGCTCTCAGCGGACGGACGAGGCTTTGGCCTCGAGGCGGCGCAGGTTGTGCTGCCGACCCGGTGGTCCGCAGTTTTGCCCTCCGCCTCGCATCTAAAGCAGCGAGGCGGGGCATCACAGGCACTTGCCTTGTGACCGGGCCGGCTGCAGCGGAAGCACCGATCGCCCACGGTGACTTCCGCTGTGCACTGCACTCCGACGTGCCCCACCACCATGCACCGGAAACATCTGGTTTCCCGGGCACGAAGGAGGTGCACCTGCGCCTTTAGGAAGCCCCCTACGAGGAGGCTTCGTCCGTCCGTCACTTTCAGTGCCGCCGCGACGGGGCACTGGACGACTGTCATCCCATGACCAGTGGAGCCGAAGGAGATGTCTCCGGCCTTCACCTGGTCACGGGGGCAGCCGCCCGCCTCCACGACGGCGGAGATTACTTCCTCCGTCGTGGCCGCGTCATCCAGACCCGTGATGCGCAATGCAGCGCATTTGGTGGGCCTGGTGACGCGGACGGCTTCTGCGTCCAGCGCGTCCCTAAGCTGCGCTGCTAGGGCGTCAGCTTTAGGGCCGCTGGAGGCGCCGGAGACCTCGAGGAGGCGAGCCCCGGTGCGTGTCGTCTTGCACCGGAGACCCCCCTGGATATCGAGGGCTGAGAGGTTGACTGAGGACTTCACGGTCCTCAGGACATCAGCGTACCCCACACCCCTCTCCACACCCTCCGTCGTCACCGTAAGGACGACGGCTGTGGAGCGAGGAGCGCGGGGCCTCTTCGGCGCCTTCGCCGCGGCGGCTTTGGCCACTTTCTTGGCCGCTTTCTTGGCGGCCTTCGTCTTCCTCTTCTTGGCCCCCACTACCTCCCATCCCTCCCGTCCGGAGGGATGTAAAGGAGCAGCGGGAGCGTTAGAGGAAGAGGAGGCGGCAGGGGTGCCGCTCTTCTTGCCGCGCCCCTTCGCCTTCCGCGCCTGGGCCGCGGTCTCGGCCGGCAACCGGTACGCTGGAGCAGACTGGGGTGGAGCGGGGCGGCGGACAGCGGGTGTGCCGCTTGGTCCTGGAGCGGGAGAACCGCTAACAGCCGCCGCGTATGAGAACGCGGGACGTGCTAGCGGAGGGCGGTACGCCCGGTCCTCCAGGACCGCGAGGCGCCTCTCGATCGCCGTCAGGACCTGTACCATAGTCGGCACAGGCTGTGGCGGCGATCCGGGCGCCGTGTTGGGCACCGTGGTGGGCGCCATGGTGGGCGCCGTGGTGGGCGCCTTTTTGGACGCCGTGGTTGGCGCCGTCGTGGGCGCCTTGGTGGGCGCCGTGGTGGGTGGCGCCGTCTTCGGCGCTGGTCCAGCCGTCGGAGGAGGAGGCGGCAGCATGGGACCGGGAGGCGCCTTGACCACCTTGGTCAAGTCAGCGACCTCCCGCCACAGGTCATCCATCTGCTTCCTGGAAGCAGCGAGCTCCGCCTCCAGGCTCGTCACCTGCTTCCGGAGCCTCGCCTCCTCCTTAGTGACGCTCCGCGCGAGGAGCTTGTTGAGGGAAGATTGGGCTTCATCCACCAGTGAAGCCACAATCTTCTTCCTCCCCGCCACGTTTCTGTTGCCCCGCATGGCCGCGTTCATGCGGGCAAAAACGCTCATCAGCTCCCGCGCGGGCGGCCCACCGATTTCCCGGCGACTTCGCTGGGACAGTTGGACCGAGGACGGAGGAGGAGTTGGCGGCCGCCTTCTGTACGCGTCGAGACGCGTACATACCGTCTTGACCGGCACCTCCTCCTCCGAATCGGTGGAGAGGAGGGACCCCCACCCGGAGCAGCTGGTGCTACGGTCGCGCGGCGGCCCCCCCTTCACCTCGAGGGTCCTCTTCTTCGTCGCAGAAGAGCGGCCCTTCTTCTTCACACTGCTGGGAGCTGACCCATCGTCAGTCCCAGCAGCATCAGTTCCTTGGGGCGTCGACATCGCGCTGCGACTAGGCAGCGCGGTGCGAGCCCCCAAATCGATAGGCATCGGAGTCATTTGTTCGTGCATAAGGTCGTCGGCCGACACCGCCCGGGAAAGGGCATTGTCGGGACCGGGGGTCTCTACAGGATTATTCATTGGAATAATAAAATCGCTTTTAATGGTCACAAGTAAGGATTAAGACGTTCGGTCACCCAACCTGCCACTGCGTTACCGTGGTCAAGTTGGGGTCCAGGGCGGACGACGAGGACGTAGAATTAATCACTTGGGGCCCCGCCCCACACGAGTCGTCTAAGAAAGAGCTTCGTAAACTCCGCTCAATAAATATGTTAGGACACAACGCCATCTAGTCTCAAACTAAGCAGAGCTTATATGATATGAGTACTAGATAAACTGATATAAATACTTATAAGTATACATTTCAAAAACATGGAGCGGGACACACAGTTGGCGAAATGGCGCTGGTTTACATTGTTAAAATTCTGCCTCCTTTACCGCGGTTTGGTTACCGTGATATCTTCTCGGTTTAAAATATCTTTTGTCTCCTTCTATGTATCAGTTTCCTGTAGACCAAATCGGAAAGACAAATTCATTCAAGGGTGAGAGCTGGAGCAATAAACAAACAAAAGTCAAAACTTTCCTAATATTAGACAGCTCTGTAATATCTCGATATAACTGTTTAATCGAGGATATTCATCGAATATATGCAGCTTACGCCACAAGTTAACTACTTATCGAACTTGAGTGAGAGCGACGAAGAATTTATCTTTCTTTAGCATGTAAACGGCTTTGAAGAGACGTTACTTCAGAAGTTCGAAAGCTGTAAACCTAATGTTCAACATGAGTTTCGCTTTTTCGTTTCAAATAATTTGTTAGAAAGCTTATTTAACTTTGGAGATAATATGAAGGTTGGAATTGTTATTGTAACGATAAAGATTGATTTTCGGATATCAATGTACGAGTATAATATTAAGCGTCTTATAAAATAGATTGTTTGAACTTTGAAATTGCTATCAGAAGTCTAACCGCGATATCTTTAACACCAACAACTTCTACAGTACGGTTGGTTTTATTATGGGATTCGAGTAGACTATTGCTGTAACATAAAACCCAGCTTTTTTTTTATTTACCTCGGTGGCACAATGGTACTATGTACGGACTGCCACATTCGAGGTCTCGGGTTCGATTCCCGGGTCTGGTGGATAATGTATAATTCTCTTTAGAATTTTATCCAGATAATTATCCCAGAGTCTGGACCTTGTGCCCGGTAAATGGCAATAGGCTCGCCCCCTATTACATGGGACCTAACATAGCTGGCGAGATGTGGGTGTGTTTGCATACCTCTGCCTACCCCTTCGGGGAAAAAGGCGTGATGTTATGTTATGTTATGTTTTTTATGTTTTTTTATTCCGCGCCCATTGTTGAGCGCCTCTGGTTAGCACTAAGAAGAAATCCAGTGGCGCCCGGCGATATAGTGCACAGCTAGCTAAAACTTTCAAAGGAGACTTCTCATTCAAAGAATAGGGTCCGTTTTAAACCGGGAACGAAAACTATAAACGACGTTGGCAGGAGCACTGATACCAATTTAAGTGATATATGTACTATGTAAAACTTCTGAAGTATCGTAAATAAATTTCATAACATTGGACGCCGTTTGTAACCCAAATAACAAAGAGAATGTTTTCCCACATACATCTTAAAATACTTGTATCGTACACAATGGGATACGGATTGATCGCATCCCTTCCTACATTTATCAGACCATAGCAGTTGAGAGGTGGCTGTTGTCCCGTGCTCACATAAAATGGAACTTGAGAGGTTCTGAGGATTAACCTGGATAGGTACTAATAGCCTTTCGGTCTTATCTGTGAAAAAAGAACATATACTATTACATTGTGCGTAGTCAATTCAGTCTTCGTGATGGGGTGCAATATATAATGTTGCTCGTGACAAGTTGTGGGATGTGCCTCAGTTGCTCATACATATTATAATATGTGTGAAGAAAGCAATAATAGTATAATACATTTTTTAATATCGAAGATGAATCTTCAACTGGTAGTGAAACACACACGTTTAGGATTGAAAATATTCATACCTTGACCATACCATTATTTCTGAAGTTCTGAACATAATATAATCTCTGCGAATGCTTTGACTCTTCATTCTGTAAAAGCAAAATATTGCAACAGTGACGTTATCTTTAATTTATCTATTTCTTCCGATCCGATATTGATAGAGTAGAGAAAGATTCACACTAAACTATTTCCGTAATTCAGAAACAGTGTTCAATAAGATGCTGACATCACACAATAGATGTAGGTACCATCAATTTTGTTCAGTAAATCGCTCAATCTTGTATAAAATTCATGGGGTACAGCACTGAGGAGAATGATAAATAAGTCGGCGGTTTGGCCGAATATTCTCATTTAATACGTGACCTGTTTTGTGAAAACATCCCTCAGATATGAGTATCGCGATGGATTGTAACATAAGAATGCTATCTATCATACTCCTTTATCGTGTTTTATTACGTTTATCAAACACTTTTTAAATGGTAGTAATGCGTCACAAAAGTAACATTTTATTTTATTTTAATATAATAATCACATTTATTTATGTCTGAATCAATGACTGGTAGTGGTAGTACAGTACTACTCCCTATTCTGTTCTAAAACCTAAAATAAGGAAAGATATTCTTTGTCATTTTAATAGGTAGGTAAGATATTATTTTAATATGTACCTATAGCAGTCGTAACGCGTTGTTCTGAACCCGAAATATCCTAAACTTTGACATCGCCAATGGGTTGTGTAGGTCAGATGGTAGTCGCTTCACAGAAAATATTGAAGTTCAGCCGCGACGCAGTTATACTGAAAGCCGACCCCAACTGGGTTTGAAAAATGCTTAGCGGTAGATAATTGTTTGTCCTTTATTTTCTAAATCAGCTGATGCCTGAGGTTCACATTCCACATTATTTTGTAGCATAAGCTACCACAACTTTAGGATTGTTAACTACTTGTTGTGTTTAGTAGGATTAAGAAAAATAATTTGGAATGGCGTTTCATTCGATAATACATACTATCACGCCTATATTCCCGTGGGCTTGTACCTATATGTCACTAATTTTGTTGGTGCTGATATGTAATCCGAATCTAAATATTCCTACAATCAAGGATTCAAGGCCGATGTTTACAGTCATGCTCATGAGCTACCTGTCGATAAATTGCGATTAAAATATTTACAACGGACGAACGACGACCCACTTACACATACTTAACAACATGGCCCTTGGAAATTAACAAGTATCGAAGTTATCATTGTGTGATCGGCAGCCGCTATTTCAAGTTCACTGAACTTAATTCGTCGCAGTTTTTGCCGACAGGAATTAAATCATAAACGTTGGATGGTTAAACACGACATTTTTCTCCGAGCTCTGGTCATCATTCAACGTCAACCTGTAATGAGGCAGGATTCGGTTCTGTTGAGACGATATACATAAATCAGAGGAAATTATTCACTCACGCCCCTCATATGCTTATGATATTTGGATGATGACAAAGTAAAATGCCGTTATCATGTACTTTGTAGTAAGCCAGTCGGCAATATTTTGACCTATGTTAAGGGCCCAAGACGTTCTTACTTGCACACGGTGCACTTGCACCGTGTGCAAGTAAGAATGAAGTAAGAAAGTAAGATGGTAAGACGGACACGGGCCGTAAACGGCAATAGGTTCACTCCCTATTAGAAATAAATAAGGTGATTCACGAAATATGGGCTAAAAAAATATTTGGCCCAGGTGTTGACAGAAGCATCATATCATTAATTAATGCTTCTGTCCCTTCTGGGATAAGTTCATAATATTGGGTGCTATAGAAGTAACAATTTTCAGACCAATATGACACGGTATTTTTTATTTTTTATTTTAATCCGCGGCCTGATGTCGCGGCCGCACCTACGTCCATTGCCGAGCGCCTCCGGTAGAGACTGAGAGAAATCCCAGTGGCGCCCGGCGGACCTTGGTCACCTGCGTGGCCACTGCGTGGTGGTCGGGTGTTACCCCGTATCTTTGGGGTCGGGTTTTATCCCGCATCGGTGAGTGAGGGCGGCGTGGGGTGCAGCCCCACATCACGCAGCCCTTCTAGCCTCCTTCCGTAAGGACGGTGGGTTGCTAATCCATCATCCTCAGGCCCCGATCATGGAGGTCGATGGTCCTGGGCGTAGTCACGAGTCAGACTTTGGAACTCAGCGAGGAGGATACGCTCCCTCAACCTGCCGGCCGCCTCCTTCACGAGCATAACCTGCTCGTAGAAGGAAACGGCCGCGTTCCACTGGCTCTCGCTAGAGGCCATGGCTCGTAGCATGGTTTCCAGCGAGAGAGTATCTACGCCCAGACCCACAACGAGATCCCGGCGCTGACTCGCCCAGGCTGAGCATTCCATCAACGTGTGGAATGCCGTGTCTACGCCGGAAGCCTCGCAGTGTTGACACGCGGGTGTGTCCTCACGATGCATGCGAAACAGATACTAACCGAAGTTTCCGTGCCCGGTGATGATCTGTCGCACGATACGTGAGGCCACCGTGCTGCCTCTGCAGCCGGGTCTCCCTTGTTTGACCGAAAGGAATTGTGACAAATGTTCACTTCCCAAAAAAAAATTCGCATAATTTCATTTGACAAATTATTACTTATCAATGCCTTATAACTATCAATGCCAATAGCCATAATGACATTATACTTGGTAATATTTTGCCAAGTAAAAATTTGACCAAATAAAAATATGCGTACTAAAATCATTCGAAATACTGCAATGGTATAAAATAAGGTTGCTAAAATTTGTTTGGGTAATGAAATTTTGACAAAATCTTTTCGGCAAAACGGCAGGTACCCTCTGCAGCCACTCCTCCATGATCGGTCTCACCGCCGCGATTTTAGTGGTTCCCCACTTTGGTCGCTAAAGTCGCACCATCCATGTCTCCATGCGATCCTGGGGGAGTTGGGACCGCTGAGCCTTGATTTCTCGAGACGCAGGCTTGTGGTCCCGCTCCAGCGCCTCCTTGTGCCATTGGAACAATGAGGCAAGGGCTCCTGCTTCCAGGTCCCATGGAGGGGTCGCGGCTAGGAGACATGCAGCCTCTAGGGAGATCGTGCGGTACCCTTTTATTGTTCTGACGGCCAAGGTCCTCAACGATATGTGTAAAACAGCAGTGTTGTTGGCCGTCAGGCTCGGTACCCATACCGGAGTCCCGTACACGGCCATACTCCGCACATGACACGGGTATGGATATTATATATTTAACAAAATCCGAAAGAGTTTAATCTTGGATTGAATGTATTCTCTTGGAAATTAATCAAACGTAATTGGGATAGTTAGAAATAGTAACCATATGACTAAAAGTGTCTTACATCTGCTCCCAGTTTATCTAACTTTCTGACGTACAGCCACACCTCTTTCCTTGAAAAGGATAGGCAGGGGTGTATTAAAAAAATAAAAAAAAATAAGAAAAAAATTAAATAAAAAATAACGTTTATTATCTTTGAAATTTTTGAAAATTATTTAGATTCGTCAAAAGTTGGTGTGACTCTACCAACATGCAACGAGACTGAGAAGAGCTCTCAAGAAACTCAGTTCGGCTTTTTTCAAAATATTTCATCTTGAATCTAATACAGAGTTATTTAGAAAGGAGCAATTCGTGTTACAACCAGGCAGCCTTGTCATCTAAGAAATCATTAATACTATAATAAGCTTTATGGCACAATTTACTTTTTATTAGTTTATTAAATTTATTGACAGATAAATTTGCTATTTCGGTTGGCAATGTATTGTACATTCGAATAAAGTTCCCGCAAAAGAATTACTCACTTCATGAAGCCTAAATTTAGGAACAGCCAGTTTATCCTTATTTATTAAGTTTAGATTGATTATGATTATCACTATTTTTCATAAATTTACTTTTGTTCTTGTATACAATAAAATTTCATAAATATACTGTGAATACACTGTAAGGATGTTAATATGCTTAAACTTATCTCTTAATGACTCCCGAGACCCCATACCATAGATAGTCCGGACAGCCCTCTTCTGCAACACAAAGAAGCATTCAATGTCGGCAGCGTTACCCCACAGTAGTATGCCATATGTCATGATACTGTGGAAGTAGCTGTTATGCTACTACAGAGTAGACAAGACGCGCCGTTTTAATGTCTGTAACTTGTCGGATCTTTTTGACAGCATAGGCTGCAGAACTAAGCCTGGCCGAAATTTTCCCGATATGAGGCCCCCATTGCAATTTGGAGTCTAACGTTATGCCCAGAAAGACAGTGTCATCGACCAATTCTATTACATCATCCCTAACCTTAACACTGGTTTTAACAAGTCTTACATTAGGTAAGGTGAATCTCACACATTTAGTTTTATTTTCATTTAATAATAAATGGAAAAGAAAGAAAAACGAAAAGAAAGTGGACTGTTAATAATGAGCAAAAAGCCTCTAGGTTTGCAGAACATTTAGAGAAAACCTTTCAAACAGTAGGATACGAAGAGCTTGAAGACAAAGGTAGTGAAGACTCATGCGATGACCATCACATAAAACTTGCTTCACCAAAAGAAGTTTATAACATAATAAAGACATTGTCTAATAAGAAAACACCTGGATACGATCTTATAACTGGTGACATCGTAAAACACCTCCGGCGAAGAGCATTAGTTAAATTAACAACCCTTATCAACGCTACCATACGGATTAAACACGTCCCAAGTCTATGGAAAGTTGCAGAAGTGATCATGGTTCCCAAACCAGGAAAGCCGCCTATTGAAGTAACGTCATATAGACCCATTTCACTTCTGCCAATTATGTCAAAATTATTTGAAAAAATACTGTTAAAACGGCTAAAACCCATCATAGAAGACAGAGATCTGATACCTAACTACCAGTTTGGGTTTAGAGAAAAACACTCAACGATAGACCAAATTCATAGAATAACCAATGTGATACAAAAAGCTCTAGAAGAGAAGAAAGTCTGTACCGCAGTCTTTCTGGATGTTGCTCAAGCTTTTGATAAGGTATGGCACCAAGGCCTCATATACAAATTAAGACAAATGCTTCCTAAGCATTTTGTAGATATTTTAGAATCATATTTAACAGAAAGGACATTTAGAGTTAGGCATGAGGATGCATATTCGGAACTGAAGTGTATTCAAGCCGGTGTACCACAAGGCAGTGTTCTTGGACCTATATTGTATCTCCTTTATACAAGTGACATCCCTGAATTAAAAAATAACACCATCGCCACTTTCGCTGATGACACGGCTGTTCTGGCTGTGGAAGATATTCGTAAAGAAGCAGTCCACAGGGTGCAGTTGACTGTTAACACCATTATCAATTGGACAAAAAAGTGGCGAATCAAACTAAATGAGTCTAAATCGATCCACATAGATTTTACAAATCAGCGATCGGATTTTGAACCGGTATACATAAATGGTCAAATAGTACCACACGAAAACACAGCAAAATATCTCGGCATGACGTTAGATGCAAAGCTCCGCTGGAAGGCTCATATGAAAAAGAAGCGTCAAGAACTAGAACTTCGCTATAAAAAACTGTACTGGCTCCTTGGCAAAAAGTCTAAACTGTCAGTGCAGAGTAAGGTACTTCTTTATAAACAATTACTAATGCCAGTATGGACATACGGTATACAGTTGTGGGGTTGTACCAAACAGACCAATATGCAGATCACACAAAGGTTTCAGAATAAAGTACTCCGGGGTATCGTTAGCGCTCCTTGGTATGTGAGAAATGAGGACATCCACCGTGATCTAGGTGTGGACCTCGTCGTGAAGGTCATACAAAAATACGCAGAAGCTCATCAAAATAGACTTATACACCATGTGAATGTCGAGGCCATCCAGCTCCTCGATACCACGGACATAGTGAGAAGACTGAGAAAGACTAAGCCTTACGAGTTAGTGTAGTGTTATAGTGCAGTGTTATAGTGCAGTGAGCAGTGAGTGCTATACTTTAAGACAACAAGAACATAGTGTCATTATTCATTAATATAGAGAAAATAAGAAACGTGCCAATGGACACATTCTTACATTTTAATTATTTAGCAATTTAAGTTAGATACAAATTACTTATTAGTCTTAAGGCTAGATTGTAATTATAGTTATGAAGTAACATATTATTACTATGTTACGACATAAACACGAGTAAAAAAAAAAAAAAAATAATTTAATAATAAATTATTAGCACAAAACCAGTGGACTATCCTAGAGAGGGCAATGTTTACATCGTTAAGTTAGCGCTGTCCACGTTTAACTTTAGATATTAAAGAAGTGTCATCAGCAAACAAAACTACCTCGTGGTCATCTCTTATGAGGTGAGGGAGATCATTAATATTATACTAGAAAAATAAAAGGTCCCAATATTGAACCCTGCGGTACCCCCTACAGGAGAACCAGGTGACTGTTTATCATTGATCACTACTTTCTGGACCCTACCACTTAAGTAAGAATTGACGAAATTCAAGGCCGTCCCCCGGATTCCGTAATGATCAAGTTTCTTAATTAAAGTCTGGTGCTGAACGCAATTAAATATTATTACTAGTTCAAGAGCAACCTTTCAATTTAAAGATTTAAAAGTTTTAAAGATAGTGTTTATGTTAATTTTACTGAATTTAAATATAACACTACAACAAGGAACGTTCTACAGGATCTACAGGAATTCGGGAGAAAAAAAATTCAAATTCGTTAGCGACCTCGAAGTCTGATGTAGTTATTTTACCATTTATATTAAAGTTTAAAATTATTATCATTTAATTTTAGTTGACCTCTTTCCGCGTTTATAATTTTCCAAGTAGATTTAACTTTGTCTGCACTATTGAGAATTTTATCACTTATATATTTTGATTTAGCTGCTAAACAATCTGCTTTAAACTTTTTTGAATAAGTTTTAACATAATCTAGAAATTCAACTAATCTATTAAGCTGTCTTTCTGAGTATAGTTCATAAAGTTTTTGTCTACTTTTGTGTATACCCTCAGTGGCCCATTCACTGAAAGTAGGACTATCACTAATCATGACCTCTTTAGACTTGAATATGGAGTTGAACTCGTTGTAAAAAGAATAAAAAAATAATTTATACATTACATTTGGATCTAAGCCAGTGTCTAAGAATGGAATTTTATTGCAAAGTCCAACCCTCATACGTTCCAAGCGGTCACCAGTTATTGGTCTACATAATATTTTACGTTTTATAACTTTTTCTTTAGTGATTTTAAAAGATGCTATTTACCCACAATGGTCTGAATCTAGCTTTTTTATAATATTTTTACTTTCTGGCAACATATCGCTCTATATATTATCCAGGCAAGTGGCTATTGTATCACAATATCTAGTAGGCTTCAAAAATAAGTTTGTAAGATTGTGTGATGTAAATAAATTTAAAATATTTATAATATCACACTACACTCATAGGTGTATTAACAAGTAAATCGACATTAAAATCACCACACACTATTAGGTACTTATTAGTTTTTACAAGTTTACATGGTTGGGAGGTTCCAGGTTTATACACGCATACTACTATGAATTGCTCCATTTCCACGCACGACAGTTCGACTTTACACTCCAGAGAAAGAGACACAATATCTTTCCGTTCTTTAAATTTAAGTTTTTTATTTTATAAAATCAAAGATCCCCCCCCCCCGTATTGTGGTCACCCTGCAGAATGCACCACCAACCCGGTGATTACTGAAATTCAACATGAGCTCATTCGACTTACGCATATGTTCTGGAATACATAAAATAAAAATATTATCTGAATTCATTAAGAATTCCAAATCTAACTCTTTTCCATGTGTTAAACAACCAATATTTTGATGCCCTATGTTGATATAATTTAAGACCGTGCCTCGGAGAGCACGTTAAGCTGTCGGTCCCGGTTGTCATACTAACATCTATGGCAGTCGTTAGGGGTAGTTGGAGCCCTAAATCAAAAATCCGACCGGTCTAATTACAGAACTTCGATATCGCCCATGGGTTGTGAAGGTCAGATGGCAGTCGCTTCACGGAAAATATCGAAGTTCAGCCGAATCGTAGTTAGACTGGAAAGCCGACCCCAACTGAGAAAAGGCTCGGTGAATGATGATATGTTGATATAATTTACATTTTTTGATTTGGTTTGATTTGGAGGGCATTTTTTAACATAATTAATATTTGTAACTAAATATTTTTTTTTTTTTTATATTTAGGTCGACAAATTGATGCCACCCGCCTGATGGTAAGCTGTGGCGACGTCTGTCAATTGAGGGCGACTCTCACAGTACACAGGAATACTATAGAGAGTGGCCCTCAACTTGACGACCCAGTAATGTGCCTCTTCACGCTTCGCTTAAGCTTCCAAGCCGTTTAAAACGTTTAAAACGCTCGGTTCTCGCGAAGATGGTTTCCACGGTATGAGAGTGACATCTCTGCCCGGCACGCGTTGTTCGGGATCGGAAGGGAGAGGGTGGGATCAGGTTGAAGAGCTCTTCAGAACACTCACCGTGGTAAATACGGTAGAACGCGGCCAAGGAAGCAATTGTTCGGCGCTGGTCTAGCGGCTCAAGGCTTCCCGTTACCTCCGGACAGTCTATAATGCGAACAGCGCGTCGCTGCATAGCTGCATAATTTAATTCAATTAATTGACTATGTCTGCTAAAGGGTAATATTGCCTCTGATATGTAGGTAGGTATAGGTACATACCTATACCTACCTAGGTATAAAACTTTTTGCCACTAACTTGGTTGGTCCCTTATAATTTACATAATTATGTTGGAATTAGGTATGTACATACCTAGTAGGTATTTATTATTGTAGTACTTACAGGTATTATCGGCATCGACTCTTGCGGAAAACGGATGTAGGTATAAGTACTTAACTAATATTATAATAATTGCTAGACATGAATTTTAATTTTAAAGTCATTAATGCAAACAAATACGTTGAAGACGATCATATCAAAAGTAATCTTTACAACAGTATATGTACACAAAACAGTATACTTATTTTATGTTTGAACATAAAATAAAATTAAATGGCTAAAGTTTTTATACGGTAAGTTTATACCATACTTCGAATATTATGCAGTTAACCACATGTTGGTAAACGAGTTTATTGATACTGAAATTAAAATAATTGGCAAGAAAGTATTAAAAATGTCAATAGTCATGTATATACCGGTATGGTAATTACTACCAATTTAACTTAGGTAAAGAGCTCAATGTAATGTGAATGTTTAAGTCGCTCATATGTAAATTACAGGTTCCACAATTATAAATAAATATAATCTACAGTGTGTGGTATTCAAATTACTCAGTGTGGAAAAGTCTGAAACTATAAGACATACATACGTAGATCGTTCGTACGTTCTTAGGAACCATGTCAAAGATTTAAGAAAAATAAAAACTGGATTCACCGATATTTTTTTTTTACTTAGATTAAAATATTTTATTTAAATTCATCAAAAATATACTGTAGGCAATAATTAAAAAAAAAAATTTCCGCTTTGTTTATACAAAGATTGTTTTATTGCAGTTTTGTGAACAGAATAAAAAATAGTGTTATGTCAATGTCAGTAATTTATATAAGTTTATAAAGCTATCTCTACAAAACGAATTGGGTACCGTAGGTATCGTAACTTCCAAAAAATTGATTAAGCTCATAAATAAAATTGTTCCGAAAAAAGCGTACCCAGTAATTTAGAAACACCGAAAGCGTTTACCGCATGGTTTTTTAAAAAGGCGTCGCAGCTAAAATTTTTACCTACACCATCTTAATTGTTGCTCGATCAATGAGTAAAGTTGTATCGATTTAATCTCAGATCGGACGCGTTATTCTGCAAGTTTAATTTTTCTTTTTAAACTTAATTTGCCGTGATAACCATCTAATGGAGCGTTTTTGACTTCTTTTAAAATATTTCACTTTTTATTTTCGATCCGAGAAGTCAACACGACGCCGACGTTTAGTTCACATTCAGTTTGTCTTTCCTTTTCAACCGACTTCCAAAAAAGGAGGAGGTTCTCAATTCGACTGTATGGTTTTTTTTAATATTTTTAGTAGAGTTTAATAGTTTTTAGTTTAAATGGGTATTTTATCATTCAGATTTCAAATAGTTTCGGAATAATCCAACAACGTAAGCGTAGTATCGTCTACAGCCTGCGGCCCTTCAGCTATATTATTATCAGCTTCTGAGTCCGCTTCTGCAATTGATTTTTATCGTGACGACATTATTAAAATCTTAACTGATAAAAAACAAACTTTCTTTGTGTGTAATTATTTTTTTATTTATGAACACAAAGCTGTAGAAACCAATATTTATATAAAATCGGTTTCGTCATCGCATTTTAGGCTTTTGTTGGTGTGTTTCTAATAAGGTTTTTGTCATGTTTAGTTATAACCGTGAAGTTAACTATTCTTCAATCTTAATATCACTCCGTTTGATAATCTAGTAGGTACCTAACATAGATATGAACAAAACAAACTATAGGTACTAGAGAAAATAAAGAAGGATTAGAAAAATTTCATCATCATACGTATATATCCCATCTTATTTAACTACAATTCGTTACTTAAATACCTTTTATTCGACTCGGCAGGAAGCACTAGACATACACACAACACGCAAGGAGGTGAATTACTTATCCTGGTGAAGGACATAGGCTATGACTGATCCTTTGAATTCCTTCCACGCTAATTTACCACAAAAGTACCTACATTAAAAATGGTATTCCTTAAATACAAATAACAAAAGTTCGGACAATACCATAATCGTTCCAGAACGTCTCTCCCAAAGTAAAGGTGCTTACGTAATTCAAAGTTCAACCGAAAAACTTGTGTGGAACTGTCGAAGGCGGATAATCTGGTAGATCGGTACCAGACGAGACCAGACGTTCCACACGGAAATTTATGCCGCAAGTTTTGCACATCACTTTTTCTTATCTCTGACTTTACTGAAGCCAGTAATCTATGCTCTTCACTGGAATTTACCAATCGTTAAATCTTAGTATTGGCCCAGGTATTGGTCTGAAATATCCGTACTTATTCAAAGATTTCCCTTAAACTATGTAATTTTAAAATTTATTGTTACACTTAGTTAAATCATCAGCCACTGTTTTATTAATTATAACGATCAGCATATAAAAACAAACCTTATTGACTATAAAATACTAAGAAGCGTATAAACGGATTTTATCACTTTTAGCAACAATAAAACGAATCGGCAGAATTTATTTTACGTATGTAGCGTTCATACGCATTGTAATTGATATAAAATATTTTCGATGGCTACTTACAGCTAATATGAATTCATTGGTAATCAGATAATATAACTTTAGCATTGCTAGGATACTAAACATAATTATAATCCAGTTTACAAGCTTGTACAACGCTTGCACCGTGGGTGGCGTTTACTCTGTCTCAGCTTATCGAAGCCCGCTTAATGACAGCTATTCGGTAATGGGCTCACGACTAAAGCAAGGATGTACGTTTATGATAATTAGTACGGTCCAATATTTATCTGAGCGGGTTTATAAACTACCTACCCTTTTATCTTCTTGTTTATTCAGTTCCTATTATATATCCTATTCGGTTCTCTTGGAAATAATCACATGTAAGTGCGTTATATGTATATGTTACGGCTAATACCCGAAGTACGACTGCACCTAGTTTTAGCCGCCCAAAGTGCGGCTGCACCTAGTTTTAGCCGGTTAGGTTAGGTTAGGTTTTTTTTTTTTTTTTTATTATATAACGTTCTACCTCCCCCTTAAGTGGAGTCTATATTAAGCTAATTCTCTTTGTCATTCCAGTTCTTCTCGTATTCCTCTCGCACTTTTATGCCGCATACTATTTCTTTCTTTCATACATCTCTTTCATTCTTTTTTTATGGGTGGGACTCCCACTTTTGTTCCCTACTCTCACTATCTACTTGTTTTCTTTATTTATTTTTATTTCAGGGGTAAATAATTTAATATAGTCTTTTAATATATTTGGTGGGTACCTAGTTACATTTTATACAATTGTTCAATAATATCCTTATTTCTATACAATTTTACATTTTTTACAATATTTGTTTCATTTTGTATATATACATATTTGTTCCGTATAATATTTTTAACAGTATTTATGATATATTACATTTTTAACAATATTTCTACAACTACATTTTTACCATATTTATTCATTTTTACAATTTTACAGTATATTCATTTATGACAGCATTGCTGCTACCTGCTGGTACATTTTTAGCAGGTTTCATATAAAGGGCCACTTTTTACACATTTTAGGGCACTACATTTTTTCCCATGGGTTATGATTATTTACATGTTCTATTTATGCCTGCTTTGCATGTATCTTTTGCGGCTCTATATTTCAAGATATTTGCCTGCCTTATTACTGGTATTTTGCCAGTGGCTTATTTTATTATCTGTGTTATCTTGTTTCTGTTGTATTTGTGTTCATTTATGTTTTTTTTTGTCGGTTCGTGTTGCGCATGTTTGTTTATGTTTCTGTTACTGCTAATTTGTGATTGCTTGATGCTTGTCATTGAGTATTATTATAATACTATGGAAACATCTGCTGTTACCGGGTTTTGTTCCGGTCAATTACTGCGCTGGCAATTTTTGTGCAGTATTTCAGGAACTGCTCCCTATTCTTCTTATGCATAAGATCATGCACACTGTTCAGGCCAACATCACAATCGAGCTCTTGCTCCAGGTTGAATCTGTCTTGTGCAAAGACAGGACATGCGAACAATACATGTGGGACTGTCTCATCGACTGCTGGGTCACAGATGCACGCGGAGCTTTCCTTGCACCTGAATCGCTTCAGATACTCCGAGAAACCCCCGTGCCCCGTTAAAATCTGTGTCGTGATCCTGTCGATGTTTATTGACCGTATTGTGCTGTATGCAGCCAGCGCATCCGGTAAAAATATTTTCGTGATGGCAGCGGTGTCTCCCGTTAAATACCGTTGATTTCATTCGCCAAGCGAAGCACCTCGGATGTTTCGCTTGACGAATGAGATCGGGCAGAGGTCGTAGTCGGGTTTCTTTTTTCGGTTCTTGGCGGCCGCTTTGGCCAGAACATCCGCTCTCTCATTGCCTACCAATCCAACATGGGCTTTGACCCAGAACAAAGACACAGCTTTGCCCTGTTGCAGTAATACATTTAAATTATGCCTCGTCTCCACTGCAAGTGGATGGAGGCAATTCGGGTTCTGGACCGATTGAAGGGCCGCCATGGAGTCACTGTAGATACCGCACGATGTCGCCCTTGCCTTAAGTACCTCCCGTGTGGCACTGCGTATGGCTAAAAGTTCAGCTTGGTAGACCGTGCAATAACTAGCAAGCTTCAGCTTGAGGGTTTTGCTCTCTGCCTCACCCCTCCAGATGGACAGAGCGGCTCCGACCTCTCCCTGAATCTTGCTGCCATCGGTGAATATGCGCAAGTCATAGTCACCACTGGCAGCAAGCTGCTGGTTAGGTTAGGTTAGTTTAGTATAGCACCTAGTTCTAACCGGCTAAAACTAGGTGCAGCCGCACTTCGGGTATTAGCCGTAACATATACATTAGGTTTATTATATCCTAGATAGGTGCAAATAGTTGAACAACTAAAACTTAACGGATTCTGGCAAACTTAAGGTCTCCTAAAGTCTCCTAATAAATTAATAGCGAACTGTGGGCAGATAATATAATTACCATGTATTATCATCCATAGGTTTATGCAGGAAAACATGTTTGTCACCACTCAATTATTTAAATAAAACACTGAAATAATATCAAAACTGTATTAATTTCAATTACTTCCAGCACATTCTCAATTACTTCGGCCATGACACATATATCGAGATCATAGAAAATTATATTATATAGCTAGAGATGTGACACACAACTAGTGTTGTCATTCACCTGACAATATTCAATGATGCTAACTTATGACTATATCTATATAGGCCGTGGGTTTTCATTGCAAGGTTCTTATCTCACAACCTACTCTATATCTATGGTCTTGTGAATCTGGCTTTAAATGTTAAATCACTGACTGACGTATTTTAATAACTAAACATTACAAAATAAAATAGGTTTTGATATTTGGGGAAACAAGTGTGAGATTATACTGTATCTATAAACCGAATAATAAATTGGGTTTATGATAAAAAAGAAATTCGGCTAAAATTGTTTTATAATGATTTGAAGAACAATAACCTCTAGTGTAATGACGTGAGAAATATTTACAAAACTTCTGGTTACTCTCTAATGTTTGCCGTAACTACCGAAACATGCAACATCGTTCTATCATTAGACATAATCGACGTAATTTTTCACGCATTTTTTACACGCAATAACGAACACACTCAGCCAAGTTCATTTCCATCATCTCACGTTGGAAAAAAGTGATTGATGCTATACGACTAAGTTTTTGCTGAAAATTTGCGACATATTTTATATAAGTCATAAAAATATTGAGCTTAATGTTCTTTATAAAAAGACGCTTTAATGTACAGACAGCAAAATCATCATCTTCATCGTTTCAGACGCTTACATCAGTCTACTCTTTAATATCATTGGTAATGAAATTTCAATGAACGCGTTCTTGTATCTTTTGAATTTGATTTTTTTAGCAGATAAGAATCCCTACATTAGCAGAGAAAGACGGTTTCAGCCTCAGATGATATTCTGAAATCTCTAGTAATGTTACAAAGCTGGAGAAATTGTTTGGAAAAACGTGCTATTCTCAGGAACTACTCTTGTTTGAATTGAAAAATATATTTTTGTGTTGAATAGTCTTTGGAAAGATTTTATTTATACACTAGCTGTTGCCCGCAGCTCCGCCTGCGTGTTATAGCTTTCTTGATCACCAGTTACTGAATTATTATGTATAGCTGTTGAGCGATATTGTATCTTATGATATAATATTATAGTATCTTAGCCGTGAGCGCCCCTTAGTGAACGGTGACGCAACCTACGACAAACTTATTATTTGCGGTTGGTACAGTAATCGAGTTTAGGGATCGAACCGCAAAATTAAGTTTGTTTTTATTGTATATACTTTTCCGGGATAAAAAGTACCCAGCGTGGTGCCCAGGATATTAAAGAATAATTATACTAATTTTCATCATAATCGAACCGGTAGTTTTTGCGTGATGCCTGAACAAACAGACAGACAGACAAAAATTTTTTAATCACATTTTTGGGTTCGGTGTCGGTCTAGTAACACCTTCTGCCCTTTATTTTTTTGATATTTTTAATGTACAGAATTTTCACTTCTACAGCTTTATTATAAGTATAGATTACACTACATTCAATAATAGGAGCGTAACAAATTGAAAAATGATGCAAATCGGGGAATATTTACTACTTTAATAGCTTCCGTTCTGAGCAGTGCGTAAACGGTTAAAGCACGCAATAATTAGGCATCTACCAAGCATGAAGAGATATTATTGTTGTTTAAGAACCACGCGAATAAAGTCGCGGACATCTGCTTGTAAATATTAAAATCATAGGTGTTTTTACCAGCAAAGAGTTCGAATAAGAATAAAATGAATGAAATTTTCATTCAGTTGTGCAACAATTGATAAATAGCAGCACTAAATCACCACTAAAAAGATAATAAACATATCATTGTAAGCCAGTGACAGACACACCGTATTTCATAGAGATTTCATTCGAACATAAATCCAGTTCACATTGTGCAGTGATAATTACTGACGAATACATTGTTTGTTATTATAATACTTGTGTTATTGTTGCTTTTTTGCTATCATTATCACCCACCGAGCCTTTTTCCAACGCAGTTGGGGTCAGTTTTCCAGTCTAACTGGGTTTCGACTGAACTTCGATATTTTCCATGCAGCGATTGCCATCTGACCTGCACAACCCATGAGCGATATCGAAGTTCTGAAGTTAGACCGGTCGAATTTTTGTTTTAGAGCTCCAACTACCCATAACAAACGACTGCCATAGATGTTCGTATGACAACCGGCACCGACCAGCTTAAAGTGCTCTTAAGAACTGAAGTCTCAATGTTTTAAGAAATGTCACCCATCCCAAGACCTTTGCTATAATTGTAGGTAATACAATTAGTAGTTTACCTTACTATAAACGATCAGGCTTCCAATTTGATGTATATAGGTATAAGAAGAAAGTTTCACAGAATCATAGTTGCGTTCATATTTTTTTTTTCATTGTAAATGCAAGTGAGTATTGGAATTCGGATGTACTATGCGCTCGTAGATCGTAGCAATTTCTAATCAACCGCTTTCACTATAAACTACTGGCTCTAACTATATGTCACCCATCCTGTAACCACGTGGATTATATAAATGCATCGAACCATTTAAATCAAACCCTAACCAGGCCACTTAAGTGTGATATTGGGTTAACTAAGTAGAGATTGTATTTGCATAGCAGCACGTAGATCTCACTTCCAAGCGGTCAACGGCGAGCGATGGCTAATTAAGAACGTAACCTCAGAGGCTCAGTGGTCTAAGGTTCACTAAATGCGGACTAAGTGAGCTTCTGCGCTTGTCTTCCAAAGCATTAGAGAAGTACCCACGTATTTACATTTCGTAGAGCTCTGCATGAAACTACGTTTCGACGGTGAACGATGAATTTTGCATGAATTGAATTGCAAATAGTTGTTAAGTTTACAGTTTCATATTGATATGCGGGACACTGTTTTCATGTGTGCGTTTGCAGAGACGAATATTTATGAAGATTTATGACTTGATAATTTATGGGTTTGTATTGGAAATAATATTAAGTTGTGAGAGCAATATCTTATATACGAAGTATGATTTATCACAAGCGGAGAGCGTTTTTGCATGATCAATTTAATTATTATCTATTAGGTTTTAAATTAATCTGTGTTTGGTTCTAAATTCAGGTCTAACTCAGTGTAAATTAAACTTTTGAAGAATCTAAAACAAAATAACGTAAAGTTGAATTAATGGCACTATGTCAGAAATTTATCTTGGTAGCGCTCAGTCATGGATCCGGAATTGAAAGAGCGATTTCAGCAATTTCAGATTTAGACCAAAAAGTGGCATTAACATTTCATCTGAATTGGGGACCGTACTTTGAACTTCGGAGAGTACGCCAAAGTTGGTCCCGGCTGTTTTACATTCATCGGGTCAAGCCCGCCATGGTGACCTGAATAACTTTGACACCAGGTTGGCTACCATACCTACTACTCGTATAAGAAGAAGAATGCTATTTACAATTTAATAATGTCACTTTTATAAGTAGTTTTATTAAAACAAATTCTACAATCAAATAATTTTACAATATAAATCGCATAAAAGTCTTGGACTGGACTTGAACCAGCGACTGTTCCCTTTTCAGGGGGTAACGTACGTCCTGGAAATGGAACAGTCGCCAAGATCAACTGACCAAGATACCACTAGCCCAAGACCTCTAATATCGATCAATATCACGACTTACGGCGTCGCCAGAGCACCATCTACCAACAGTTAAGGAACTAACTACTGTGAACTATGGTATTGTTGCAAAAACGTTTAGAAACAGGTACAACAGAGGGCTCTGATGGCAAACAATGAATATAATATTGTTATTAGCAATGAAGTATGTATTTTACTCAAATAATTTTACAATATGTTTTAACTTTAAATAATTCAATACTTGACCGAGCGAGCGAAGCGACCGAAGCATCTACATTTCGAGATTGGATAATTTTGCTTACGTCCGTCTGTGGTCTGTGTGTTCCGGGCTAACAGCTACAGTTTTTAACGTTCTTCATGAAACTTGGCATAAGTGTTCCTTGATTCAATTTTTTTGACGTGAGTTTTTTGGTTTGCGAGGAAAATGGGGACGATGGGGCCTGATTTATATTCCGATCTCAAAGAAACTTCATACAAGTAATTCTTTACTTGACACATTTTTTTCAAAAACTTATTTAATCCTATTTAATGTTCGCGAGATCTACTGCTCGACCATTAGGATTATTAATTTTAATAATTCCACTATCATTGTTATCATGAAGTGTTTCATGAGAGAGAGTACAGACTACAAGCGAACTCGCACTATATCACTATACCATTACATACTACACCCACAAATGAGTGCATGGTACCTACTTGTTACATTTTAATTTTCTATAGAGTGTTTGTTTCTTTTTTTGTATGCTATGCCGGCAATTGTTAAGTTACTTTTTAGTATTTTTTAAAAGAAACAAGCACTAGGTACCCAAGTGCACATGTAACTAGCTCCCGATTACGGAGAATTACATCACTGATGAAACATGCGTGTATGACATGCTTAGCTGCTATCCCTTAAGGGAATCAGGCATGATTATATGATAAAACTTATTAAGGGTTTTAAACTTGAAAACAATACGACGTAACTCTTTGTGTATTATACTTCGGGAATCGATGAGCTATTTTTATTCTCTTATATCCACCGCTTATTTTCGGTTTCTAAGCACGTTCTTTGGATGATGGCAAAGTCCAATACAGGCGGGTGAGATGGCCATATTGATTGCAAACTTTTATAACTTTGCTTAAATAAAATCCTTACTTACAGATATTTTAGCTTTAATAAAAAAATAACAATGATTTTGATCATGCCTCATTTTGTCTACTTTTTTGTGGCTTGCATTTTAACTTCTAATAATTTTAGGGTCATATTTATTATTATAGATAATTTTTCTAGGATGATGCATCATACACCGAGAATTCTCCCAACCCAGTTGGATTCGGCTTCCTAGTCTAACTGCGATGCAGCAGAACTTCGATATTTTCCAAGGAGCTATTGCCATCTGACCTCTGCAATGCATGTGTCCAGTCGGATTTTGTTTTACTGCTCCAAATACACGTAATTACTGTTCTCTATTGTGTGCCGTAACGACTGACTTAGAAGTTCGTATGGCAACCGGTACTGACGGATGGCTTAACGTGCTCTCCGAGGCACGGGTGATTATTTAGTACAATATATTTTCTAGGATGATTATTTTATACTATTCTATATGGATCACATCCTTATGTATCCATATAGAATAGTATAAAATAATCAGGTAGGTAGGTACATTAGACCCTTATCTAATGTACCTACCTACTTAATGTATGAATATTTTTCACATTCAAAAGCTTCACTTTGTGAATGGTTTCGATATAGTCTTTAAGATTTGAGTTTCAGGTGTCTGATACTTAGTTATCTCTTTTATGACCCTGTCCTATCCACCCTCCTCTTAACTATTTTGTGGGGGTTAAATTCACGTTGGTAGCAATTATCTTAGTCACCTGTCTGACCCTCTTTAAGAATATTTTAACTGTGAACAGATAAACTAACTTCCAATAACGGAAAAAACGAGTATAAAGAAATAAGGTTTTATTCTTTTTCTTTTAACAATACAAAAATAAATATGAGTCGTCTGAGGTGCTACTCGAACTAGTGACAACAATAAACTGACTTAATATAACGATGTTGTAACCTGCGTCTAAATTGTACCCACGACCTTAGTTTATATAGAACAATATTATCGTTTGAGTTACCTTAACGGTTGATGTTTAAACTGATAATAGTGTGAAAATACTAGGATATTAACTTAAAGTGAAACTAGGTAGCGCCACCCGCAACTTTGTGTCACGGTATGGTTTCGTTACCTAGGATCCATAAAATGATTTGGTTATTGTCATTACATTGTCTAATCATTCCGGAGAAAGTGTTTTATTTCCTGGCCTTGTATACCCATAAACATGGTCCTTACGGAGCCGGATGGTTTTTGAAGAAAAGTACACTTGGTGGCATTTAAAATTTGACCATAGATCAACTAGAGTGGTGAGAGTGTTCCAGTAGCAACAGTTGGAACTGCATAAGGAATTGAGGATACTTATTAGTGGTATAGTGCAAGATAGAACTGTAAGTACATTGACCTTTAATAGTGTTGTGCAGTGATAAAAGACTTAGAAAATTTAGTGTTAATTTGTACTTGTGAAATTTTCAAGAGTAGAATAGGGACTTAGAATAATTCGGTAAAAAACGACGAGACGGGGAATCTATGCCCAATTTTATACCGAGTTATTGTGCTCCAAACACTTAGAAAATTTCAACCAAAATTTGGACTTTGAAAAAATCCGAAATTTAAAATTAGGAAAATTTTGCGGGTTGTTGTTTGGATCAAATCTAATAATTTCTTAAGATGGATCAAGACATAAGAGTAATGGCGGATCTTAAAAAGCAAATTGAAAGAGGAAGGATCCTTTTTAAGAAATCTCCAAGGGAAAGAGTTACAGAAGATTATGTCTTAGCTAGACTGGAAGGTCTGGAAGAAATAGTTAAGAAATTTACGGAAAAACATGAACATATAATATTAACACATGATGGTTTAAATGAGAGCAACTACATAAAAGAGGATGTCTTTACTCTTGGTTACGAAACATATATTATGTACAAGGCGGAGTTGAAGGCTGAGTTAGGGACATTTCAGCCGGCTAAGAGTAATGAATGTCATCCAGTGGACAAAACGAGGGAGTCAATCGTTCGGTTACCCAAAATAACGATACCTACTTTCAGCGGTAAATACACTGAGTGGTCGTCATTCAAAGATTTATTTACCTCATTAGTTCATAATAACTTGTCACTGGACGATGTCCAGCGCTTGCATTATTTAAAAACTCAACTTAAGGGCGAAGCAGAACAGCTAGTTAAACACATACCGATTACTGAATCCAATTATAGAAAATGCTGGGAAATGTTACAAAATCGGTATGATAACAAAAGATTTATGTCTAATTGTGTTTTAAAGCGTTTATTTAGTTAACGAGTTATGAATTGTGAGTCTGCTCAAGCCTTAAAAGATTTGTCAGATACTACGTCGGATTGTATTCATGAACTAGCTAATTTAGGTATTAATGTATATTCATGGGACATAATAATTATTTAAATTGTAAGTTTGAAATTGGACACTGAAACCCGCAAACAATGGGAATTCCACATTAATAGGTCCAATGAAGAGTTACCGTCTTTGGCCAATTTTAAAGATTTTTTGGAATCGCGTTTCCGAGCGTTACAATGCGTAGAACCCTCTAAAAACAAGTTTAAACCTAGTTCGAATCAAACACATACCAAAGTCTTGCACACTATTTCAGACATCACTTGTCCTCATTGCCATGGTAGCCATAAATTGTATTCCTGTAGTGAGTTTGCCAAAGAAGAGGTAGCCAGTCGTCAGAATATAGTAAGGTCACTTAGACTTTGCTTCAATTGCCTTGGCAACAATCATACGGGAAAGACATGTCGGGTATTTACATTCATTGCTATGCAGATGACAGTACATTGCACGGGAGTTACTCGGTTCGTCCGACGGCGGGGCGATCTGTGATAGAGGAGGAGAGACGACATCTCGTGGGTGATCTCGACCGAAACCTCGACAGTATCTCCCAATGGGGTGCCGAGAACTTGGTCGAGTTCAATGCCCACAAAACAAAGGCGTGTGCATTTACAGCGAAAAAATCCCCTTTCCTTCCCCTACCCACTCTTCAGAATGCAATATTACCAATGAAGGACAATCTAGACATCCTTGGCATAGACGTTCGTCGAGAGCTCAATAACACAAAATACATTGAGAGATGTATTGGGCTAGCTTCGCGGAAACTAGGAATACTGAACAAGGTAAAGCGATTCTTTACACCGCACCAGAGGTGTCTGCTGTACATAACGCAGATTAGACCCTGCGTTGAATACTGCTCTCACCTCTGGGACGGCTCCGCGAAGTATTTGCTGGACGCACTCGACGCTATGCAGCGACGCGCTGTTCGCATTATAGACTGTCCGGAGGTAACGGGAAGCCTTGAGCCGCTAGCCCAGCGCCGAACAATTGCTTCCTTGGCCGCGTTCTACCGTATTTACCATGGTGAATGTTCTGAAGAGCTCTTCAACCTGATCCCACCCTCTCCCTTCCGATCCCGAACAACGCGTGCCGGCCAGAGATGTCACCCTCATACCGTGGAAACCGTCTTCGCAAGAACCGAGCGTTTTAAACGATCGTTTCTCTGCCGAACGATGGTGGCTTGGAAAGCCCTGCCTGCGCACGTGTTGCCTCCAACATATAACCCTGGGCTCTTTAAGCGAAGCGTGAAGAGGCACATTACTGGGTCGTCAAGTTGAGTGCCACTCTCTATAGTATTCCTGTGTACTGTGAGAGTCGCCCTCAATTGCCAGACGTCGCCTCAGCTTACCATCAGGCGGGTGGCGTCAATTTGTAGACCTAAATATAAAAAAAAAAAAAGTGTCGTATCTGTAAGGGCTTCTCCAATCACAGTTGCAGTTGCAACTGAAGAGTCGGGAATAGAACACAGCCAACCGGAATCGTCTGTGGAGACGAATGAGACCACAAACATTAAAACCCATTTTGTGACAGGAAAGGTACAGAATCAAACCTTATTAGCCACAGCCTTAGTCAAGGCTGAGTCAAGAAATGGATATCCTCAGGTATTAAGAGCTCTGCTTGATCAAGGTTCTCAAGCATCTTTTATATCTGAAGCAGCCGTACAGTTGTTACGGTTGAAAAAAGTTGCAGCCAAAAGCTGTCTTTCTGGTTTAGGTGGGAGTCAGAGTGGCTTAACCTCTAAGTATGTGGTTATGGTTAATATTCAGTCACTCTACGATTCGACTTTCAATTTAAAGGTAAAGGCGCATGTGCTTCACACGGTTACGTCTGTTTTACCAGAAAGGAAATTCACCCCACCTAATTGGACAGAATTAGTAAGAATCAAGCTAGCTGATCCAGAATACAATTCACCTAATAGAATTGACATTTTATTAGGTTCTGAGGCGTACTGTAGTATCCTGAAAGAGGGTTTAATTAAAAGCCCTTCCGGTCTTATTATTGCGCAGGATACTTACCTTGGATGGGTGTTGTCAGGTCGAGTGTGTAGCTATGATGAAAAAGAAAATGCGCGTCAATCAGCCATTTTGAATTTACACGTCAAGATGGAAGAAAACGAATTGATAAAGAAGTTTTGGGACATGGAATCTGAACCCAGTACAAAGAAGATCTACACTCCAGAAGAGCAGGCTTGTGAAGATCATTTTAGTGCGACAACGGTGAGAGATGAAACTGGCCGCTATATCGTAGAGCTACCATTTCATCCAAACACCCCTCGCAACTACGGTGATACCAGAGCCATTGCTGTTAAACGTCTGGTTGGTCTGGAGAAGAGACTTGCTAGAAACGAAGAACTGAAAAGAAACTACGGAGAAGTTGTAAAAGAGTATACTTCATTAGGTCACATGGAAGAGGTTGAGAATGATTCTGAGAATCCTAATGAAAAAGTCTGGTTACCCCATCACGCCGTCATCCGTATGGATAAAACTACAACGAAGACTAGAGTTGTATTCAATGCATCTGACAAAACTGCTAATGGTGTATCGTTGAATGATACTTTGATGGTTGGTCCAACTATCCAACCAGAACTAAGGCACACCATTATGCGATGGCGCATGCATCCTATAAGCCTCATTGCCGATATTGTAAAAATGTATCGACAAGTAAAAGTCTCAAAGAAACACGTAGACTATCAACGGATTGTATGGAGGCAAAACAACGATATACGTGATTATCGGCTCTTAACAGTAACTTTTGGGACATCCTGTGCACCATACTTAGCAGTCAAAGCCTTGCAGCAGATTGCAGTGGACGAAGGTCACAATTACCCACTTGCGGTGGACAGGGTAAAATCCGATTTTTACATGGATGACTTGCTCACCGGGGCGCAATCGGCAGAAGAAGCAATTAGTCTGTACCATGAGATGAATGAATTGCTGAAGAAGGCTGGATTTGAATTGCAGAAGTTGGCAAGTAATCGAAAGGGACTATTGGAAAGAATCGAAACCTTAGAAAAGGATAGGGAATTTGGAGAAGACGATATCACCAAAGTGGTAGGTATTGCTTGGAATCGCCGGACTGATGAGTTTGATTATAGTATTAAACTTACATCCGATTCTCCCATCCCTGATACAAAGCGTGGAATCATTAGTGAAATTTGTCGCATATATGATCTACTGGGTTCGATAGCTCCATGTGTGATCACAGCGAAGATATTTATTCAAAAATTGTGGATTGCTGGACTGGATTGGGATGCAAAATTGCCTGAATAACTTCTGCAAGAGTGGAGAGTTTATAGAGACGAACTGGCTAAGCTGAGAGATTTCCACATTCCTAGATGGGTTAACACTACTAAAAGCGATGTAAAAGTTGAGCTACACGGGTTTAGTGACGCGTCTGGTTCAGTCTATGCTGGAGTAGTTTACATTAGGTGCATCTCAGTAAATGGAATGATTAGCACTCATCTTATAACGGCTAAGACTAAAGTTGCACCTATAAAACAGATATCCATTCCGCGTTTGGAATTATGTGGAGCGGCTCTGGTCGCCAAAATGCTACGAGAGGTATCTGAAACTCTAAACATTGAAAGGACTAATTTGCATGCCTGGACGGACTCGACCATAGTTTTGGCATGGATTAGCGACCATCCGAGTCGGTGGAAGACGTTCGTAGCGAATCGGACCTCGGAAATACTCACTCTACTAGATGCATCTCAATGGTCATACGTACCCTCCAAAGAAAATTCCGCTGACTGTGCATCACGAGGTATATCACCCGCTGATTTTCTAAATAATAAATTGTGGAAACATGGGCCAGATTGGTTGTCAAAAGACAACATAGAGTACGTAAAACCACGGTCCATTTATACAAAATTAGACTTAGAAAGTCGTCCGATAAAAGTAAATACTACTCTCGTGGAAAATGGTTTAGACATTGAGGACATCTTTAACAAATTTTCTAAACTAGGAAAACTGCTGAGAGTAGTGGCATATTGCAGAAGATTTCTGCGATTGAAGAATTCCAACAAGGCAAGAATCAAAGGACCGAGTTACCTATCTTGTGCTGAAATTCAGGAAGCTCGCACTTGTTGTATTCGGCAACTTCAAGGACGTTGGTTTGCAGAGAATATCACTGAAATCTTAAAGGACAAGGATGTCCGTAATAAAAGTAAGATATCCACCCTTAATCCGTTCATTGATCAGACTGGAAAATTGCGAGTAGGAGGTAGGATTGAGAACTCTGAATTACCTGATCACAGTAAACATCCCATCATCATTCCTGGAGAATCACGTCTTGCTGAACTCCTCATAGCTGATGCTCATGGAAAAACGTTACATGGGGGCAACAGTTGACCTGTAGCTACATTCGATCGAGATATTGGGTTACTAAATTAAAGAATTTAGTTCGTTCACATATCCATGGATGTGTTCCCTGCATTCGTAATGCCGCGAAGATAAGATCTCAGCTAATGGGTCAGCATCCATCTTCTAGGGTGACCCCTCAAAAGCCTTTTTTACATTCCGGTGTGGATTATGCAGGACCCATTAACGTAAGGGTGTCAAAGGGAAGGGGGCAGAGATCCTACAAAGGATATATCTGCCTATTCGTATGTATGTCTACACGTGCTGTACATATTGAAGCGGTGTCTGATCTCACGACAGAAGGATTTCTTTCTGCCTTTAAGCGTTTTATCGCTAGACGAGGACGATGCCTCCATCTGTGGAGCGATAACGGGACCAATTTTGTTGGTGCTGCGAAGGAGTTAAGAACATTGCTCTCAAGTGAGCGTTCCGCATTTTCACAGGAAGTTGCTGCATCCTTGGCTAGCACAGGGACCGAATGGTATTTTATCCCTCCCCATTCACCAAATTTCGGAGGTTTGTGGGAAGCAGGAGTTAGAAGCACCAAGCATCATTTACGCCGCGTCATCGGAGACTCAAATCTCACATACGAAGAATTAGCAAATGTCCTTACTCAAGTGGAAGCATGTCTTAATTCCCGTCCTCTGTCTCAACTTAACACTGATGCTGACGACCCTGTAGCTCTGACGCCTGGTCACTTTTTAATTGGCAAATCGCTGCTTATAGCCCGCAGCATTGATCACAATTATGAACCGTTGCAATCCCACAGTTTACGTCGGTGGCAGCTCACGCAGCGAATGGTACAGAACTTCTGGAGACGTTGGTCTCAAGATTATCTGAGTCAGTTTTTTCATAGATATAAATGGAAAATTAAGTCTCCTGACATTTGGGTAGGTGACGTCGTTTTAGTGCGTGAAGATAACTTACCTCCCGCTAAATGGCTCTACGACTTAGTTGTGGAATTGCATCCGGGGAGAAGGTTAACAAGAGTGGTAACGTTGCGATACAAAAATTCTATTATTCAGCGTTCAATTTCAAAATTATGTCTTTTACCCGTAAATAATTCTGTTTGAATTTGAGGATAAAAATATATCCCATAGTTTTCTTTATACATCTCTTTTTACTTATTATTATTACTCATTCATTTTAGTACTTTTTTAAACTAGCTTGATGTTAATGTTAATTCTATTAACCTCAATGGTAAAACGTATTGTTTTGTGTTTACAGTCCACACAAAAGGAAGGTTATTTTGTATCATTTAAGTGTGAATTGATTGGCAATTGATGTTTTTGTTATTTTCTGTGAACTATATGATTGTGTATACCCATTGTCAAGGACTATCGGTCCTTGGTGGGCGGTATGTTTAAACTGATAATAGCGTGAAAATACTAGGATATTAACTTAAAGTGAAACTAGGTAGCGCCACCCGCAACTTTGTGTCACGGTATGGTTTCGTTACCTAGGATGCATAAAATGATTTGGTTATTGTCATTACATTGTCTATTCATTCCGGAGAAAGTGTTTTATTTCCTGGCCTTGTATACCCATAAACAGTTGACACGTTGTAACTATTGACAAAACAAGATTTTTATAAGCGAAAAAAATAGACCATAATAAAGCTTAGGTATCATATTAACTTTTTAAAAATAATCTGGTAATATACGAGTAATATTGGAAATCGGGAAGGACAAAATTATACTTATTTAACGCGGGTGTGGCCGAGAGCATGACCTTGTAACTAACACATAATAAATTGGTTTGTGTATCTGTATGTAGAATGTAGGTACAGGAGGGACAGATTTTCTGGCGGATTACATGATAGATCAAGTTCAGCGTGGGGTAGTAGGTACCTAGTAGGTATATAGGTTTTGGTCAATCAGATGGAAAAAATATTGTCATATAAATTTATTGTATGTACAATACCATACAACTTTGACGCAAACCGAGCAGCAGGCATTAGCTAGTAATAAAATAAGATACCTACTTAGACTGTATGATGTTGTTATTTTATTTTATCCAGAGGCGCTGTCGCCCACACAGTGAATGTATTGTAGGAAACCCTTGGCAGATGAGTAAGAAATTCTCAATATAAGTTATTACATCGTAAAGCTTCTTGGGTGCAAAGGGACTCTACCAACATCTTTAGGGCCCCAGCGACCTCACCTGCTAGTGGCGCACCTGCTGATAAACGGACGAGGCTCGTTAATTTACGGTACCTATGGAGTGGCTTCGGCCCCTACGTGGGTACCAGGTGGTACAACAGTGTTGGTCCGGGGGGGTACCACTGTGCAGCTGTGCTAAAGCCCCCCAAGTAACCCAGTCCAGGCTGGGTTGCGTTAGGGGTTCAGCAGCTGCACCACCGGGCCCGGGGCGATGTATGGTGCAGCAGGCATGGGACCAGTGGGGGCGAAACGGAGTCTAGTGTGGGTGGTGTGGGTCGATTCGCCGGCCAGGGAGACCCTTAGCAACGGCGTTGCCGCGGCCGCCCGCAACACAGTCATGGGGCCCGCCTGGGGCCAACCACCCCAGGAGGCTGCCCCACATGTTGCGCATAATCCTGATGTGGGATCGCCGCTCCGGGTGGTAACCGGTGTGGGGTAGCGGCGGCCTTGCATCAGGGGGGTTTGGGAGCCCTTCCGTCCGGCGAGTCGGCTCCGACCTAACCACACGGTTCTAGACAAAGCTAGCCCCTGCACTTTGTCACTTACTGCTGCACCAAATGTCGCCCTGTCTTCACGCTTCTTCTTCAAAATCTACAATGGCAGTGCAACAAAAAAGAAATAAACGTTACACAGCGGCCCTAGGAAACCCCACAACTTCACATTTCAAAGTGGAGTTCACTAACATCCGTGGACTCCATGCGAACCTCGATACCGTCCACCACCACCTTGAGACGGCACGGCCCGCTGTGATGTTCCTCACGGAGACACAAATACGCCGCCCTGACGACACGTCTTACCTGTGTTACCCCGGCTATGTCATCGAGGAACAATTTCGAGACAAAGCCGGGGTGTGCGTGTTCGTTAGGGCGGATGTTTGCTGCCGCCGGTTGCGCTGCCTAGAGAACCCCTCCAATTCCGTCCTTTGGCTGCTCGTAGACCATGGCTCTATGAGCCAGATCTACGTGTGCGTCTACCGATCCCACACAGGGGATTCTGAGACAACAAAGCTCTTCCAGTACCTCAGCGAGACGGCTGATGAAGCGCAGGTGCGGTTCCCGAACGCTGACCTAGTATTTCTGGGGGACTTCAATGGCCATCACATTGAATGGCTGGGGTCCCTCAAGACTGATCATGCGGGTAGAGCCGCCCATGCGTTCGCTCTCTCCCACGGTCTGACCCAGATGGTATACGGGATCACCCGGATACCAGACAGGTCAGATCACGCGCCCGCTCTGCTGGATCTACTGCTGACGAGTCGCCCAGCCCAGTACAGTGTTTCGGTAGGAGCCCCACTGGGTAGTTCCGACCACTGTGTTGTTCACGCTGTCATGAAGGTGTCACCTCCTGCACGTCCTGTACAAACGTCACGACGACTATGGCACTACTCGTCAGCGGATTGGGACGGTCTACGCGATTATTATGCGTCCGTCCCCTGGAGCCAGCGCTGCTTTGTAGGAAAGGCTCCTTCGGATAGTGCTTCTGCTATTGCTGGCGAGATCAGTTTAGGGATGGATTATTACATCCCTTTCACTGATGTCGCCAGTATCCGCAGAGCCCGTCCCTGGTTCGGGCGAGATTGTGCCAAAGCTGTTCGACAAAAACAGTCGGCATATCGCGCCTGGATCAGGGCCCGGGCTGTGCGCGACCCAAACGTGGGCCACCTCAAAGCAGCGTACAACCGGGCCACAAAGTCGAGTAAGAGGGCCTTTAAGAGAGCGGATGCCCAGCGCGTCGCGCGGCTTGGTCAGGAGCTCACTTCCCATCCCACGGGCAGCCGTGGATTCTGGCAACTGGCCAAAGCCGTGCAATCTAACTTTTGTCAGCCCTCGCTGCCACCGCTGCGTTACCCAGATGGAACACTGGCTCACAAATCCCAAGAGAAAGCGGATATGCTCGCAGACCTCTTTGCGGCTAATTCCCGGGTCGACGACCGTGGCCTGCAGCCCCCCGCCATCGCCAACTGTGGTCACACAATGCCTGATATTGTTATCAGGCAATGTGATGTACGGGCAGTGCTGCGGTCACTCGACACGCGGAAAGCCAGTGGCCCTGACGGCATTCCGGCGGTGGTGCTACGAAAATGTGCAGCTGAGTTGTCTCCAGTATTAACGCGTCTGTACCGCCTGTCATACTCTTCAGGGCTCGTGCCGGAGGTCTGGAAGGAGGCGAACGTACAACCGATCCCCAAGAAAGGGGATCGGTCCGATCCAGGCAACTATCGACCCATAGCTGTCACCTCAGTCATTTGCAAGGTGCTTGAGCTCCTTATAAATAAGCAGCTCATGCAATTCCTAGAGGATCACTCGCTAATCAATGATCGACAATACGGCTTCAGGCCAAAGCGATCAACGGGTGATCTTCTGGCATTCGTAACGCATGTCTGGGGTGGGGCTATGGAAAGGCACGGCGAGTCCTTGGCTATTAGCCTGGACATCGCCAAAGCCTTCGATAGGGTCTGGCATGATTCGCTCCTTTCCAAGCTTCCGGCATATGGTCTACCTCCTCAACTGTGCAGCTGGATTGCCAGCTTTTTAAACGAGCGCCGAGTGCGGGTCCTCTGCGATGGCCAGGCTTGTCGCTTCTTGCAAGTGAATGCCGGGGTACCGCAGGGGTCCGTACTATCACCAACTCTCTTTCTTCTGCATATCAATGATATGCTATCCCTCGGGAACATTCATTGCTATGCAGATGACAGCACACTGCACGGGAGTTACTCGGTTCGTCCGACGGCGGGGCGATCTGAGATTGAGGAGGAGAGACGACGACTCGTGGCTGATCTCGACCGTAACCTCGACAGTATCTCTCAATGGGGTACCGAGAACCTGGTCGAGTTCAATGCCCGCAAAACACAGGCGTGTGCATTTACTGCGAAGAAAGCCCCTTTCCTTCCCCTACCCTCTCTTCAGAATGCATTATTACCAATGAAGGACAACCTTGATATCCTTGGCATAGACGTTCGTCGAGAGCTCAATAATAAAAACTACATCGAAAGATGTATAGGGCTAGCTTCGCGGAAACTAGGAATACTGAATAAGGTAAAGAGATTCTTTACATCGGACCAGAGGTGTCTGCTGTACAAGACGCAGATTAGACCCTGCGTCGAATACTGCTCTCACCTCTGGGACGGCTCCGCGAAGTATCTGCTGGACGCTCTCGACGCTATGCAGCGACGGGCTATCCGTATTATAGATTGTCCGGAGGTAACGGGAAGCCTTGAGCCGCTAGTTCAGCGCCGAACAATAGCTTCCTCGGCCGCATTCTACCGTATTTACCACGGCGAGTGTTCTGAAGAGCTCTTCAATCTGATCCCACCCTCTTCCTTCCGATCCCGAACGACTCGTGCCGGGCAGAGATGCCACCCCCACACAGTGGATAGCATGTTCGCGAGAACCGAACGTTTCAAGCGTTCGTTTCTCTGCCGAACGATAGTGGCCTGGAACGCCCTGCCTGTGCACGTGTTTCCTCCCACATATAATCCTGGGTTCTTTAAGCGGAGCGTGAAGAGGCACATCAGTAGGTCGTCAAGTTGAGGGCCACTCTCAATAGTAATGTGTGCTGTGAGAGTGGCCCACAATCGCTAGACGTCATCACGACTTACCACCAGGCGGGCGGCGTCAATTTGGCGAACCAAATATAAAAAAAAAAAAAAAAAAAAAAAAGCTAACTAGGTTATTTATATTGAATCATTTTAATAACCAATATTTTTTTCATGGAACATAATTATGACGAGCTTCCTTCCTTACATTAATTGAAGTTTAGCGTAAGTAAATAACTTTGATTTTGCTTCTTGTAAAAATTTCGAAAGAAATTTGTGATAAGTCGTTTGAAAAAAGGTACCTACAATGTCTGCATAATTTAGGATACCTATCTGGTCTTTTTTATATTTCTTTAATTACTACATTAACCGTATATACCGTTTAGACGTAGTTTAAAAAAAAAATTATACAGAAACTTCATAGTAAAAAATCCGAAGTTGAAATAATCCGATGGGAATTATAGAATGTTCGCCACACATAGCTTTTATTTTATTGGTGGATGCCTCCGTGTATCACTGAGGTTTACGATGCACTGGTATTCTCTTTATTTTGGTGTGCAGGCTTGCATTTTAGTGTAGTAAATCCTCTACTGGTCACAATAAAGTCCTGGCTTTGTAAAAACTTTTATAAATAATGTTTTACATGTGTAGCATACGTTTTTCGTGAAGACTAGATTAGATTAGACTAGATTTCGTGAAGAATAATTATATATTATTTTATTTTTGTAAAGCCTTACCAAAAATTAAAAAAAAACGATCTGAGCACTACATTAATCTTGTAAATAATGTTTTACATGTGTAGCGTACGTTTTTCGTGAAGACATAGTAAGTATGTAGAAAGTACTCGTAGTATAAATAATTCTATATTATTTTATTTTTGTAAAGCCTTACCAAAAATAAAAAAAAAACGATCTGAGCACTACATTAATTATGATTATAGCAACACTAAGTATAGTCCAACAAATGGGAATTGACTAGTGAAATATCTTCATCATCCTGAGCCTTTTTCGAACTCAGTAGGTGTTTGCGAAATTTAGCTTTTTTTTATTAATAAACGTAACCTATGTTATACCTTATTATACATAAGCTATCCACCGGTGGAAGTGCCGTTAAAACCAGTCTAGCCGTTCCATAGATTAGTGGAAACAAACAGACAGACAGACAAAATATATTTTTTTATTTACCCAAGATAGATAGTCTTATTGACTTTCATAAAAAAAACGAGAACTAAATGTTCATGTGTGTTCAGTGAAAAGCTGTTAATTTGAAATTACACACAGATACTTTTATTTGTCTGTATGGATAAGTGACACCAATTTCAACTTCTCTGCAGATATCGTAATTTTTTTTCTCTTATTCTTTCAAACAGGGCTCATTATAAATGCACGTAACTTTGGGGTATTTAAGTGTTAATTGTTTAGCACTTAACGATCACATTGTCATCCCATTGTGTCATCCATTGTTCTTCCATCGCCGCTCTCAAAATATCTGATGGTGAGATTTCAACATTAATTGATCCAGTTACAATTATTTATTACTAGCTGTAGCCCGCAGCTCCGCCTGCGTGTTAATTTAGATCTACATAACTTTTTTATTTATGAACCTATTGAAAACCAAACCTTAAATGTTAAGTTGAATAAACCACAACGTATTACTGAAAACCGCAAATTCAAATCAAAAATTCAAATCGGTTAAGCCGTTTCTGAGATTAGCGTGTACAAACATTCAGACAAACAGACAAAAGTTCTAAAAACCATTGTTTTGGGTTTTATTGCGTTCTTAAAAAAATTAGCTACAACAGCTTCTCTATTATATTCTCTATTATACCATACAAATTCATCTTAAGATACGAAAATATGAAATATTATTTATCTCCGTCGTGTGTGATAGTCCATTGAATTGTATGGCGAGCGATATTGTACCTTAAAATAAAATATTATAGTATCTTAGCCGAGTGCAGCGCCCCTTATTGAACAGTGACGCAACCTACGACAAACTTATTATTTGCGGTTGGTACAGTAATCGGGTCTAGGGATCGAACCGCAAAATTAAGTTTGTATTTTATTGTATACTACTACTTTTCCGAGATAAAAAGTAAGCCAGTAGGTGCCAAGGATATTAAAGAATAATTATACCAAGTTTCATCGTAATCGAACCGATAGTTATTGCGTGATGCCTGAACAAACAGACAGACAAAAATTTTTTAATCACATTTTTGGGTTCGGTGTCGGTCTAGTAAGTAACACCCCTGCCATTTATTTTTTTTGATATTTTCAATGTTCAGCATTTTCACTTCTACGTATTTATTATAAGTATAGATTATTTGGGGCGGGGCCCCAAGAGATTCGACTACGTCCTCGCCGTCCGCCCTGGACCCCAACTTGACCACGGTAACGCAGTGGCAAGTTGGGTGTCCGAACGTCGATATCGAGACTTGAGTGGCCAACATTGCGATGGATATGCTTGACGAGACCCCCGGTACTGACACTGCCCTTTCCCGGCCAGTGTCAACCGACGACTTAATGCTTGAACAACGGACTTCGATGCCTATTGATTTGGGGGCTCGCGTCGCGCCGCCTAGTTGCAGCGCGACGTCGACGCCCCAAGGAAAAGTTGCTGCTGGGACTGACGATGGGTCAGCTCCCAGTAGCGTGAAGAGTAAGGGCCGTTCTGCCTCGCAGAAGAGGACCCTCGAGAAGGAGGGACCGCCGCGCGACCGGAGCACTAGTTGCTCTGGATGGGGGTCCCTCCTCTCCAGCGATTCGGAGGTGGAGGTGCCGGTGAAGACGGTGCGCACGCGTCTCGGCGCCTACAGAGTGCGCCCGCCTACTCCACCGCCGTCCTCTGTACCGTCCCTGCGTAGTCGCAGGGATATTGGTGTGCCGCCCGCGCGGGAGATCATGAGCATTCTCTCCCGCATGAACGCGGCCATGCGGGGGAGTAAGAATATGGCGGGGAGGAAGAAGATTGTGGCTTCACTGGTGGATGAAGCCCAATCCTCCCTTGACAAGCTCCTCGCGCGGAGCGCCACAAAGGAGGAGGCGAAGCTCCGCAAGCAGGTTGCGAGCCTGGAGGTGGAGCTCACTGCCTCCCGAAAGGAGATGGAAGATCTCCGTCGGGAGGTCGCTGAGTTGACCACAGTGGTCAAGGCACCTCCAGGTCCCATGCCGCCTCCTCCTCTGACGGCTGGACCAGCGCCAAAGACGGCGCCTAGGACCACGCCCACCACGGCGCCCGCCTCGCCGCCACAGCCTGTGCCGACCACGGTGCAGGTCCTGATGGCGATCAAGAGGCGCCTCGCGGTCCTGGAGGACCGGGCGTACCGCCCTCCGCTAGCACGCCCCGCGTTTTCATACGCGGCGGCTGTTGGCGGTGCTCCCGCTCCCGGTCCTAGCGGCACACCTGCTGTCCGCCGCCCCGCTCCGCCCCCGTCCGCTTCGGTGAGCCGGATACTGGCCGAGACCGCGGCCCAGGTGCGGAAGGCCAAGGGGCGCGGCAAGAAGAGTGGCACCCCTGCCGCCTCCTCTTCCTCTATCGTCGCTCCCGCTGCTTCCTTACATCCCTCCAGACGGGAGGGATGGGAAGTAGTGGGGGCCAAGAAGAGGAAGACGAAGGCCGCAAAGAAAGCGGCCAAAGCCGCCGCGGCGAAGGCGCCGAAGAGGCCCCGCCCTCCTCGCTCCACCGCCGTCGTCCTGACGGTGACGACGGTAGGTGTGGAGAAGGGGGTGGGGTACGCCGACGTACTGAGGACTGTGAAGTCCTCAGTCAACCTCTCGGCCCTCGATATATAGGGGGGGCTCCGGTGCAAGACGACACGCACCGGGGCTCGCCTCCTCGAGGTCTCCGGCGCCTCCAGCGGCCCTAAAGCTGACGCCCTAGCGGCTCAGCTGAGGGTCGCGCTGGACGAAGAAGCCGTCCGCGTCACCAGACCCACCAAATGCGCCGCATTGCGCATCACGAGTCTGGATGACGCGGCCACGACGGAGGAAGTTGTCTCCGCCGTCGTGGAGGCGGGCGGCTGCCCCCGTGACCAGGTGAAGGCTGGAGATATCTCCTTCGGCTCCACTGGTCACGGGATGACAGTCGTCCAGTGCCCCGTCGCGGCGGCACTGAAAGTGGCGGACGGACGAAGCCTCCTCGTAGGGGGCTTCCTAAAGGCGCAGGTGCACCTCCTTCGTGCCCGGGAAACCAGATGTTTCCGGTGCATGGTGGTGGGGCACGTCGGAGTGCAGTGTACAGCGGAAGTCACCGTGGGCGATCGGTGCTTCCGCTGCAGCCGGCCCGGTCACAAGGCAAGTGCCTGTGACGCCCCGCCTCGCTGCTTTAGATGCGAGGCGGAGGGCAAGACCGCGGATCACCGGGTCGGCAGCACAACCTGCGCCGCCTCGAGGCCAAAACCTCGTCCGTCCGCTGAGAGCGGTGGGGGTGCCGCCCTTGCGCGGCCAGTTGTTTCGCGGCGGGATGCGGTTATGGACGTCAATTAATGTCTGACGCCCGTATCCGTATCCTGCAAGTGAATTTGAACCACTGCCGTGCTGCTCAGGATCTTCTGTACCAGAGCATCCGGCAGTGGTCCATAAACTTGGCCGTGGTCGCCGAGCCGTACTACGTCCACCCGGGAAGCCCGGTGGACGAGGACGGCTCGGCCTGTTGTATCTTTGGGGGGTCCGCCGCAGACAACTCGCGCCTTGCGATCATTGCAAGGGGCCGCGGGTGTGTTGCGGCGGACTATGATGGGTTGGCAGTCGTGGCCACCTACATCTCGCCGAACATTGACGAGTCTCAGTTTGAGCTATGGCTCACTGAGCTCGACGTCGTCTTCGCTGCGTGCCGTCCTCGCCCTGTCCTGCTCCTGGGAGACTTCAACGCCTGGAGTGAGGCGTGGGGCTCCCGGGAAACCAGGGACAAGGGGAGGCTTCTTGAGGACTGGACCAGAACACGTGGTCTGGAGGTCCTCAACCGGGGGAATGTCGCCACCTTTTGGCGGCGGGGGGGGGGGGGAATCGATCGTGGACGTAACGTTCGCATCCCCTGACCTCGCCGCCCGTATTACAGGCTGGAGCGTGGAGGAGGGTGAGGAGACGCACTCGGATCATCGGTACATCCGGTTCGATGTCGTCCCCCCACCTGACCTCCCACAGCCGGTGGCAAATCCCCCGGATCCGCGTTGGGCACTTCACCATCTGGATCGGGAGGTTCTCCTGGAGGCATCCATCGTGCAGGCCTAGATTCCGGCGCCGGACCGGCCTGCCGATGTGGATGCCGAGGCGGAGTGGTTCAGGAGAGCCATGTCGCAAATCTGTGATGCGGCGATGCTTAGGGTTACACCCAGACCGGCCAGGAAGCAGGTGTACTGGTGGTCGCCGGAGATTGCAGAGCTGCGCGCAGCATGCATCTCCGCCCGCCGCCGGTACACCAGGTTTCGCCGGAGGCGTCGCCGCCCAGACGACGCGGCAGCCCGAGAGGCGGAGCTTTTTCAGGCATACAGGGAGGCTAAAGGTAATCTCCAGGAGACGATAAAGCGGGCCAAGACGGCGGCCCGCGAGGAGCTCCTGGAGACCCTGCAGCAGAACCCATGGGGGCGCCCGTACCTACAGGTCAGGGAGAAACTGAGACCTAGGGCGCCCCCACTGACCCAGAGTCTCCAGCCGCAGCAGCTGGAACGGGTCATGGGCTCCCTGTTTCCGACGAGCGCGGAGGAGCACGTCCCTCCGCGCATGGCTCCGTCTCTGCCCGACGCGGATAGCACCAGCGAAGACGACGTACCCGAAGTCAGGGTGGGGGAGCTATGTGCGGCAGTACTCCGGCTTAAACGCCGGAAAATCACTGCCCCCGGACCCGACGGCATTCCTGGCCGTGCATGGGTCCTGGCCCTCGAAGAACTCGGGCCTCGACTGATGGGGCTCTTTAGCGCATGCCTCGAAAGGGGCCAGTTTCCCAAGGTGTGGAGAACGGGGAAACTGGTCCTGATCCGTAAGGCGGGGCGGCCGGTGGACTCACCGTCCGGATACCGGCCGATCGTGTTGCTCGACGAGGTGTGTAAGCTCTTTGAGCGAATTATCGCGGAACGCCTCGTCGAGCATCGACGAGTGTGGGGCCAGACCTGGCGGATAACCAGTTCGGTTTCCGTCGGGGACGCTCCACCGTGAGCGCGATCATGCGCGTGAAGAGCCTGACGGAGGAAGCAGTCTCGCAGGGCAAGGTGGTGGTGGCGGTGTCTCTTGACATCGCCAACGCGTTCAACACCTTGCCATGGAGCTGCGTTAGGGAGGCGCTCGTGTATCACGAAACGCCTCTCTACCTCTGTCGTATTGTCGGGGCCTATTTCTCGGAGAGGGCCATAGCTTTCCCCAGCTGGCTCGGGCCAGCTCGGCGAGATGTGTCATGCGGTGTTCCGCAGGGGTCGGTCATGGGGCCGCTTCTGTGGAACATCGGCTACGACTGGGTGCTGCGGGGTGCGTTGCCTAGGGGTGTCGGCGTAACGTGCTACGCCGACGATACCCTCGTCACGGCGCGGGGTGCAACGTACCAGGAGGCAGCACTCAAGGTCACGACGGGTGTTGCTCGAGTCGTGGGTCGGATACGGCATCTGGGACTGGAGGTGGCCTTGCACAAGTCCGAGGTTCTGTGTTTTCACAGACCTCGGAACGGTCCACCAGAAGGTTCCAGCATAAATGTGGGAGGCGTTAGCATCGGCATCAAGCCCTCGATGAAGTACCTAGGGATCGGACTTGATAGCCCATGGAACTTCGGACCACATTTCCGAAGTTTGGTCCCCAAGATGACGCAGGCATCGGTCGCGCTTTCGCGACTGATGCCCAACCTAAAGGGACCCAACGCCTCACGCAGGAGACTGTACCTGGGGATCGTGCGGAGTATGGCCCTATACGGGGCTCCCGTATGGGCGGATAGGTTGGCGGTCAAGGGGAACGTGACTCTGTTAAACAGACCACTTAGAACCTTGGCCGTCAGAACCGTACGGGGGTACCGCACGATCTCCGGAGAGGCTGCATGTCTCCTAGCCGGGACCCCTCCATGGGATCTGGAAGCGAGAGCCCTTGCGTCATTGTTCCAATGGTGCAAGGAGGCGCTGGAGCGGGACCACAGGCCTGCGTCTCGAGAAATCGAGGACCAGCGGTCCCAACTCCGCCAGGATCTCATGGAGTCATGGAGGGTGCGACTTGAGCAACCCAAGGGGGGTGCCATCTTCATCGCGGCGGTGAGACCGATCATGGACGATTGGCTACAGAGGCAGCATGGTGACCTCACGTACCGTGCGACACAGATGGTTGCCGGGCATGGATGCTTCGGTAGCTATCTGTTTCGCATGCATCGTGAGGTCACACCCCGGTGTCAACACTGCGAGGTTTCCGACGACGACACCGCACTCCACACGTTGGTGGAGTGCTCAGCGTGGGCGAGTCAGCGCCGGGACCTCGTAGTGGGTCTGGGCGTGGATACCCTCTCGCTGGGGACCATGCTTCAAGCCATGGTATCCAGCGGGAGTAGGTGGAACGCGGCCGTGTCCTTCTGCGAGCAAGTCATGCTCGCGAAGGAGGCGGCCGGGAGGGAGAGGGAGCGTACCCTCCCCGCCGAGTTCCGTAGTCGGCGGCCAGGCCGCCCCAGACTACGCGACTACGCCCAAGACTATCGTCCTCCATGATCGGGGCCTGAGGACGGCGGGATCGCCACCCACCGTCCTTACAGAAGCAGGCTAGAAGGGTTGCGTGCTGCGGGGCCTTTGCCCCATAGCACGCAACCAGATTCACTCACTGACGCGGGATAAAACCCGACCCCAATGACGCGGGATTCTCGTCCCGACCAAACACCCGCAGAGACCACAGGGGTGGTCAAAGTCCGCCGGGCGCCACTGGACATACCCTCTGCTAGTAACCAGGGACGCCCGCGGCAACGGACGTTAGAGCGGCCGCGGCCTTGGGCCGCGGAATTAAAAAAAAAAAAAAAAGTATAGATTATTTATTATCTTCGTCGTGTGTGATAGTCCATTGAATTGTATGGCGAGTGATATTGTGTCTTAAGATAAAATATTATAGTATCTTAGCCGAGTGCAGCGCCCCTTAGTGAACTCCACTGCGGGTGACGTAACCTACGACAAACTTATTATTTGCGGTTGGTACAGTAATCGGGTCTAGGGATCGAACCGCAAAATTAAGTTTGTTTTTTTATTGTAAATACTTTTCCGAGATAAAAAGTAAGCCAGTAGGTGCCCAGGATATTAAAGAATAATTATACCAAATTTCATCGTAATCGAACCGGTAGTTATTGCGTGATGCCTGAACAAACAGACAGACAGACAAAATTTTTTTTTAATCACATTTTTGGGTTCGGTATTGGTCTAGTAACGCCCCCTGCCATTTATTTTTTTGATATTTTAATGTACAGAATTTTCACTTCTACAGATTTATTATACGTAAGTATGGATAAGTCAAACCACGTTCATATAACTATGTGGGTTTTAAGGGAACCTATTACACATCGTAGGGTTTTAAGTCATCTTGAAAAGTCATGTACTTAAAATATCCGGTAGCAATAAAAAGCCTCACTCCATATTATGCGAAACCAATAAAGTGACTAGATGTGTCTAACCTATCAGTTCGTTGCTATTACATAAATATATATTTTTCTATTACAGTCAAATATTGCAACTATACCTAACTACATACATAAACATAAATAATATTTAAGTTACACACGTGTAATTCTAAACTTTAAAGCACGAATTCGCTGTTGCAGAATACACCACAAAGCTAAATCGGCATACAAATAAATTTACTCACAAAATAGAGGTAGGTGCGTGCGGGGCGCGCTTGCAGTAGGTCATAAATACGTTTTATGCCTATGTATGTACTGTTTTAGCTTTGTTTTGACAACTTATTGTATGATCCAGGTATATCCCATCAGAAACATGAATATAAAATGGGAACCAAGTTCAATAAGAATATATGTAGTCGTCGAATTCGCCGTCAAAAGGATTGAGATAGGATACCTGTTTACAGAAAGGCCAGTTGGCAGAAACAAGCCAAGTTAAATCAACTTACACAATGTCACGTTATTTTTACACTTTACACATCAAAATCTTCAGTAAACGAATCTTAATCCCATGGGCTGCAGAGATTCTATTTAGCGGTATGTAGGTAACACCAGTGGCAATTACAGACTGGTAATGTCCTCTTATCCACTGTACGTCTGGTCCTTTAAATACATCCTAATATCCAATAAAATCGAAACCGTATTTACGAACAAATGGGTTTAACAAACCCCTATAATGTACCAAAAAAACTGAGGTCGGAGAAGTTTAATATAATCTGATCTGAAACCAACTCGGTATGGAATAATTTCAAATTTTGTGACCAGAATAACAATTACTACATGCGTATAAAACAGCGCATCAGCTTTGGAAGTTTTTACCACAAAAGGTGTGGGTTACATTATAAGTTTGTTAGCGATTTGTAACCAAGGTATGACTACTATATGATTTAAGAGTGAAGTATTTTTTTGGTAATTTTATTTATTTTACAGTTAACAACAACTTTATTACAAAGAAAATATTGATTTAACTACAAGATAATGTAATACGCGGATAGGAAATGCATGTGTGGTTAAAAGAATGAGAGAAGCTTTAGCCTATTCGTAAATAGATGTCTTGTAGGTGAATAATCTGAATTACGCCTACTATTCATAGTATTCTATGTCTCACATAACATACAAAGCTTTATACTAGTCAGGAAGCCAGACATACATCACGTCTATATCCCACAAGGGGTAGGCAGAGGTGTACCTCACACCATCACTTGGCTTAGTACCTAATCTTGTTGATGGGGAACTACCACCAACATAATTAATATACTTACATTATGTAACTACGTTACACAAATCCCTAAGTAGATCCCAGGTACACCACCAACATAATAACTAATATACTCACACTATGTATTATGTAACTATGTTACATAACTCCCTAAGAGTCCAGGTACCTACATCAATAGGAAGACTATACTGAAAGCTATTCTCTAAAGATAGCTTTGTGATCGTATAATCGTATGTCTAATCATGATGTGTATTGATCAGATATCAACTGGCAGAAGAATACTATTAGGTACCTATACTCATAAACATTGAAACACCAAAGTCAATACATGATTGTATTTATTCGTATTCCGCCCATTCGATTACCACAGAATCCCGAGAAGAAGGGCAAGAAACTCGGTAGGGTCATATTATAATATCTTACAAGTACGAGTATTTAAACATAATAACAATACAGTACACTTATCTTAGTATAGAAGCTCCTCAAGGATTGACAACAGTCGACACGTAATATCTAATAGCCAAACTGACTTATAGTCTTATATACACATTGTCTGCTGAGCTACGCTTTAGTACCTATGTCCTACATAGGTACATACTTCTGTAATAACTTGTGATTGTGAATAACATAAAGAAATACTTGTAAATTCGTAGACTAAAACTGAACAGGAACTGAGCAGGATCGTACTACAACACATAAAATAATTTGGTGTAATGGTTGTGGGTAGAAATAAAAAACTCTAGGATATAAATAGGTGCGGTTTACGAGTTGTGGCTCATTCGGTCGCCGTGCGCCGAGCCATCGACATCTCGTGATGATGCCCCTGGTTTTGGGCGAAACACGTGTCGAGGTTTTTTATTATTTTTTGCACGATAACACAACCCTCATATTTTTTTTTATTCTTTATTGTACAGATTTACAAAACACAAAACAAACAATAACAATATGTACAAAGGCGTGCTTAAGCCAGTAATGGCTTTTCTTCCAGCAGACTTTTTTGTTTTTTTTTTTATTTTTGGTTCGCCAAATTGACGCCGCCCGCCTGGTGGTAAGTCGTGACGACGTCTAGCGATTGTGGGCCACTCTCACAGCACGTAATACTGTAGAGAGTGGCCCTCAACTTGACGACCTACTGATGTGCCTCTTCACGCTCCGCTTAAAGAACCCAGGATTATATGTGGGAGCAAACACGTGCACAGGCAGGGCGTTCCAGGCCACTATCGTTCGGCAGAGAAACGAACGTTTAAAACGTTCGGTTCTCGCGAACATGCTATCCACTGTGTGGGAGTGGCATCTCTGCCCGGCACGAGTCGTTCGGGATCGGAAGGAAGAGGGTGGGATCAGATTGAAGAGCTCTTCAGAACACTCGCCGTGGTAAATACGGTAGAATGCGGCCAAGGAAGCTATTGTTCGGCGCTGAACTAGCAGCTCAAGGCTTCCCGTTACCTCCGGACAATCTATAATACGGATAGCCCGCCGCTGCATAGCGTCGAGAGCGTCCAGCATATACTTCGCGGAGCCGTCCCAGAGGTGAGAGCAGTATTCGACGCAGGGTCTAATCTGCGTCTTGTACAGCAGACACCTTTGGTCCGGTGTACAGAATCTCTTTAACTTATTCAGTATTCCTAGTTTCCGTGAAGCTAGCCCTATACGTCTTTCGATGTAGTTTTTATTATTGAGCTCTCGACGAACGTCTATGCCAAGGATATCAAGGTTGTCCTTAATTGGTAATAATGCATTCTGAAGAGAGGGTAGGGGAAGGAAAGGGGATTTCTTCGCAGTAAATGCACACGCCTGTGTTTTGCGGGCATTGAACTCGACCAGGTTCTCGGTACCCCATTGAGAGATACTAGCGAGGTTACGGTCAAGATCAGCCACGAGTCGTCGTCTCTCCTCCTCAATCTCAGATCGCCCCGCTCTCGGATGAACCGAGTAACTCCCGTGCAGTGTGCTGTCATCTGCATAGCAATGAATGTTCCCGAGGGATAGCATATCATTGATATGCAGAAGAAAGAGAGTTGGTGATAGTACGGACCCCTGCGGTACCCCGGCCATTCACTTGCAAGAAGCGAGAAGCCTGGCCATCGCAGAGGACCCGCACTCGGCGCTCGTTTAATAAGCTGGCAATCCAGCTGCACAGTTGAGGAGGTAGACCATATGCCGGAAGCTTGGAAAGGAGCGAATCATGCCAGACCCTATCAAAGGCTTTGGCGATGTCCAGGCTAATAGCCAAGGACTTGCCGTGCCTTTCCATAGCCCCACCCCAGACATGCGTTACGAATGCCAGAAGATCACCCGTTGATCGTTTTGGCCTGAAGCCGTATTGTCGATCATTGATTAGCGAGTAATCCTCTAGGTATTGCATGAGCTGATTATTTATAAGGAGCTCAAGCACCTTGCAAATGACTGAGGTGACAGCTATGGGTTGATAGTTGCCTGGATCGGATCGATCCCCTTTCTTGGGGATCGGTTGTACGTTCGCCTCCTTCCAGACCTCCGGCACGAGCCCTGAAGAGTATGACAGGCGGTACAGACGCGTTAATACTCGAGACAACTCAGCTGCACATTTTCGTAGCACCACCGCCGGAATGCCGTCAGGGCCACTGGCTTTCCGCGTGTCGAGTGACCGCAGCACTGCCCGTACATCACATTGCCTGATAACAATATCAGGCATTGTGTGGCCACAGTTGGCTATGGTGGGGGGCTGCAGGCCACGGTCGTCGACCCGGGAATTAGCCGCAAAGAGGTCTGCGAGCATATCCGCTTTCTCTTGGGCTTTGTGAGCCAGTGTTCCATCTGGGTAACGCAGCGGTGGCAGCGAGGGCTGACAAAAGTTAGATTGCACGGCTTTGGCCAGTTGCCAGAATCCACGGCTGCCCGTGGGATGGGAAGTGAGCTCCTGACCAAACCGCGCGACGCGCTGGGCATCCGCTCTCTTAAAGGCCCTCTTACTCGATTTTGTACGCAGTTGTACGCTGCTTTGAGGTGGCCCACGTTTGGGTCGCGCACAGCCCGGGCCCTGATCCAGGCGCGATATGCCGACTGTTTTTGTCGAACAGCTTTGGCACAATCTCGCCAGAACCAGGGACGGGGTCTGCGGATACTGGCGACATCAGTGAAAGGGATGTAATAATCCATCCCTAAACTGATCTCGCCAGCAATCGCAGAAGGACTATCCGAAAGAGCCTTTCCTACAAAGCAGCGCTGGCTCCAGGGGACGGACGCATAATAATCGCGTAGACCGTCCCAATCCGCTGACGAGTAGTGCCATAGTCGTCGTGACGTTTGTACAGGACGTGCAGGAGGTGACACCTTCATGCCAGCGTGAACAACACAGTGGTCGGAACTACCCAGTGGGGCTCCTACCGAAACACTGTACTGGGCTGGGCGACTCGTCAGCAGTAGATCCAGCAGAGCGGGCGCGTGATCTGACCTATCTGGTATCCGGGTGATCCCGTATCATCTGGGTCAGACCGTAGGAGAGAGCGAACGCATGGGCGGCTCTACCCGCATGATCAGTCTTGAGGGACCCCAGCCATTCAATGTGATGGCCATTGAAGTCCCCCAGAAATACTAGGTCAGCGTTCGGGAACCGCACCTGCCTTTCATCAGCCGTCTCGCTGAGGTACTGGAAGAGCTTTGTTGTCTCAGAATCCCCTGTGTGGGATCGGTAGACGCACACGTAGATCTGGCTCATAGAGCCATGGTCTACGTGCAGCCAAAGGACGGAATTGGAGGGGTTCACTAGGCAGCGCAACTGGCGGCAGCAAACATCCGCCCTAACGAACACGCACACCCCGGCTTTGTCTCGAAATTGTTCCTCGATGACATAGCCGGGGTAACAGAGGTAAGACGTATCGTCAGGGCGGCGTATTTGTGTCTCCGTGAGGAACATCACAGCGGGCGGTGCCGTCTCAAGGTGATGGTGGACGGCATCGAGGTTCGCATGGAGTCCACGGACGTTAGTGAACTCCACCTCGAAAAGTGAAGTTGTGGGGTTTCCTAGGGCCGCTGTGTAACGTTTATTTTTTTTTTGTTGTACTGCCATTGTAGATTTTGAAGAAGAAGAAACGTGAAGACAGGGCGACATTTGGTGCAGCAGTAAGTGACAAAGCGCAGGGGCTAGCTTTGTCTAGAACCGTGTGGTTAGGTCGGAGCCGACTCGCCGAACGGAAGGGCTCCCAAACCCCCCTGATGCAAGGCCGCCGCTACCCCACACCGGTTACCACCCGGAGCGGCGATCCCACATCAGGATTATGCGCAACATGTGGGGCAGCCTTCTGGGGTGGTTGGTCCCAGGCGGGCCCCATGACTGTGTTGCGGGCGGCCGCGGCAACGCCGTTGCTAAGGGTCTCCCTGGCCGGCGAATCGACCCACACCACCCACACTAGACATCGTTTCGCCCCCACTGGTCCCATGCCTGCTGCACCATACATCGCCCCGGGCCCGGCGGTGCAGTTGCCTAACCCCTAACGCAACCCAGCCTGGGCAGGGGTTACTTGGGGAGCTTTAGCACAGCTTCACGGTGGTACCCCCCCGGACCAACACTGTTGTACCACCTGGTACCCACGTAGGGGCCGAAGCCACTCCATAGGTACCGCCACTAGCAGGTGAGGTCACTGGGGCCCTAAAGATGTTGGTAGAGCCCCTTTGCACCCAAAAGACCTTAGAGGTATAGATGAGATAAATAATACTAAAGAGAGAAGAGGAAAGGGTAAACAAAATTATTTATTCTATTTTCAAAATTATTTCTCTATTCTTTCGGCCTAAGTGGGTTTGGAGGGTGGTCTTGTGCATGAATAAATACGATAGTTGGGTAATTTGCATGTGGCGGAATATTGAAAATTAGATTTATTTAATTTGACAATGTTCTGCTATTATGGAGTATAATTTGCGGAGTTATGAGAACCGTTGTGTATTTATATGGTTTACCTAAATTAAAATAATGTATTTGTGAATCTTTATGTTTATGTAAATATACCTTTATGTAATCGCGCATAATGTTTACTGAATTTGTTACCTTTTGAAAAGCCATAAGTAGAAGTAGAAGTCTGTTGGAGCAGATAGAAAACCAAAATGGCTGGTTTGGTTTTCTGACTGACGCTAAATTATTTTAACAAGGGTTCACTGTCTGTCTTGATTGATTGACAGAATATTTTAAAGTAATTACTAGGCAGGTATAGCAAACAAAAATAAATAAATAATTAAACAATAACAAAACCCGACTGCACATATTCAGATATTTAACTATAAGCAGGCGTGGATAAAATATCTGAATCGGGTTGGAAGTCGGGATTTTTTATTGTTTAAATATTAATTTTTATTTACAGCTTTTTAGTTTCATACTTTTGTTATACGATTTCTCATAAGTATAAGTAGTATATATTTCAAAAATCCTTTTTAAAAACTCTTCATGTTGATACCCCACTCGAAAAGTTTTAACAATTTTTTTTTTGACAACGAATATTTTTCCAACGCCAAAAAGGCAGGGTATACTTTTTATTCACATTTTATTTACCCAGTGACACTCGGGAGATGATTACCTTTCATTTGAGAACCCATTCGTCGAAACCCATTCAGCCGTTAGGCCTGTAAAGGGGCACAAATAAACATACATACAAACACACATACATACGCGCGAAACACATAACCTTCGCTGACGCAGTGGGGTAAAAAGGACACCCTATAAGTTACTAATTTACGATCGATTCTAATAAGTTCACACCTAAATAATGAGTAGGTATTAAGTAAATAAGTATAGGATTGAATAATGTAAATGCATTAAAAGGTTTATCTAACAAGTGCGGAAACTCTATGCATTAAGTATTTATCAAAGCGATTAGAACTCGATTAAATGTACCGATATTTATGTAGGTACCGTATAATGGCTAGTTTACTTATGGAAATGATTGTAGTAAAGAATGTGGACACATTTTTAATCTTTATTTCATGTAAATAGGAATATAATCTATATTCTATGTAAATTGTAGGTACTTCATTCTATTACTGTCATTGTACCATGAGTTCTATTTAGTTCTGTAATAATTAACTATTCAGTTTGGACTACCTTAGATTATGCGAGAAGTTTAGACTTAGGATCCCACTATAATAGTACTGATCCTTGTCTTTCTTACGAATTTCATGTTGTATGAACTTGATAAACATACTACAGTTATGAGTATTTGTATTAAGTAAATATAAATTAATTCAAATTAAAATTTACCCAATACAAATACTCATCAAATACAATCATTCTGTTTTGTATTTTTTTTTTCATCTTTTGCAATTTTCATAAACTCCGTAATCTCATTTGAAAGGTGCTACTCAAATACCTATAGAAAATAAATTAAATTGTTTAAAATAAAACATCAACATAACTAAATCGGTACCTTATCCTCGTCTAAACGTTTTCCTTCATAATATATCAAGTCAAAACGTAAAATATTACCACATCTCCATTAACCATAAGGAACTCTCTAAAAACCAACGCATGGTAGGCCTGAGGCAAATTAAGGCAACTACGGCCTACTATTAAGGACTGTCTCTAAAGCATTTTGCTCACATGCACTATCTTAACTCTACAATTTGTGTAATTTGCGACATCATGCATGATTTATTCACAAAAACAATAGTGCGTGTTGTTCCAAGTCAGTCATTATTGATTTTATTGCAGTTTAATGTTTTGTTGTAGTAAACATTCCATTGGTACCTTAATTATAGGTTATTATGGGTAAACTTAAGCTTCAGCATATGCAGCGGTAATATGAAGTGTTGCTTAATAGTAGGTTAGAGCTTATTAGATATCGCCACTGGTAATTCTTCCTAGAGCTAACTAATGACACAATGGAGTAGACGCGAGAAAAGCCTACCTACCCCAAAAGAAAATCGAAAACCATTCAAGGGAGTTCAAAAAAGAAAGAGTAGGTGTAGTAAATAATTTTTGAAGATGGGTCGTAGTTGATCGTACAGTAAGTAATATATTCGATAATCCTGTAAACTCAGTCATAAAAACATTATTACCTCAAAACCATTTAATAAACTTTCTGAACATGAATTTGTTTGCACTTTTAAAATAACCAAATGTTATATATTACAAAGAAACTACAAATACCTATGTCATATAGAGAATATGATTCATACGAGAGAAACACCACTATTATTTCTCTCGTACACACGTAAAATATGAATAAATACAATTAAGTTAACGTCAAACAATGTAACCTCCACATGTGACATGACGAACTCAGTTGAAATTTGTAATAATTTGTAATTGTAATTGAGCTGGGACGACATGGCACTGAACATAAAATTTTACGGCTATTGTCATTCGTTGCGCTTTATGATATGAGCTAAAATATGCTTTCTTACGTTACTAGGAACCAGGGACTTGTTCACAATGAATTATTTATCTGCCAATTCACATACGAAAATTCATTATGTTCGTCCGGCTTTGTCTGTTCGAGTACAAGTCTGAAAGATGTATTGAAACTAAGTGAGAAATTGTAAATTTACCAGACTCGTAAATACTAACCACTATTTAACTTCAAAGAGACCTATAATATTTACCTTTTTACGTCTCAATTTATTACTAGCATATGTCTATACAATGTTACCAATTCTTAAGAAAGTTAATTTACACCTACGACTTTACAAATCCTTGTAAAAATGGCAATATTTTTTTAATTTTAGGCAATAATTATTTTGTAAAAATTCTTACAAGAACTATATTAATAATTAGGTTAACAAAAGCTTGCACTGCCTAAGCTCTCAGTGGGTAAGAAGCTGATAAGCCAAAGTTACTGTTATAAAATATTATTGGATGCCACTCTCTTTTCATACTTTCAAAGCTTCTTCCTCTCCTAGTGCATCTAACTAACCGTGAGACTCAAAGAGCAAAATCCCAAACTTCACGAACTAAGTTATACTCTAGTTTAGAAACATATATTTTTATAGCTTGCTCTTATAGACAACTGCTCTTATAAACAACCTTATATAGTTTTTAGTTTTAGATAGTATACCTACACTGTTAAAAATTCTGTAATTTTACATGCAAAAAAAATTACATTAACCTGTAAAATTCCCTTAAAATCTGGGAAGTTTACGGAAAAATATGAAATTTTACGTAATTTTCGTGAATTTTACATTTTTTTCCTAAAATCGCCAATTTTCATGAAGTTTTATTACCAGTTTAATTATTCATAATTGTTTGTTCCTGTTAGGTACTTGTATATGTTCGGAAATAATTTAACTATTTTAATAAAATCACAAAAAAATATCTACAAACCATGAAAAACATTTATATTAACTACATTTGATCCAGTTTCCAGGAGTTTTTGTACAAATAATGTGTATTGAATAAGTACTATTTGTATCGTCTAAATAAAACATGTAAAGTTAGCTACCGAAACGCAAATGAAATAAAACTGTAATGATTACGGTAAATGAGACCAATCACTGTATGTTAAGTGGCATAAGCACTCACACCGCACTTTACTTAAGTTCTATATTCAAATACTTTTATCCCACTTACAGTACGCTAATGCACTTTTTCGTCGAGGTAACTCGTAATAACATTATCCATTAGTTGTTTCGACCCAAAGAGTCGATGCCGCTTTAGTGCTGAGTGTACACTGACACCATGAGCTCGATATCGACATTTCTACAGCGGCGTTCAAATTCGAATACGATTTCCTTACAATATATTCTTGTTACTGCCTGGTACGGAATGTGTCGATAGTTCTGATGTAAACATTCTATCGACATTCTCAAATAAACACAGCATTCATCGTTCATAAACATTCTCACAACATACGGAACACTTGAAAGTAAAATATTGTGACAACAATGACATAAGTTTAAGATTGAATGTAAGTATCGACTTCTTGGAATCAAAACTATCGACTCGGCAATAGTGTGTACTGAGTAGTAGGCAAATAAAATAACAAATAAATGAGTAGTGTGGGTACATTTGCGATGCCCTTACATAAAGCCTGGCTCGTTACCAGCTCGGGTGTTTTATTTCTTTATTTGTAGTTAGCAGTAGCTATTTACCGAAGTACTTGTGTTTTAGATCCAGGCGTGTTGTATCGAATTTTATTCTCTGAGTTTACTCGTAAGCAGCGTCTTTAAATTGCGACGAATATTTTTTTTTTAATTGTACAGATTGTAAATGTTAACGTCCTTTTGAAGGTCGATTTTTATTGCTTTCTAGATCGATTGAAGTCTAGATGAAAATCCGGTCGTTAATTTAATAAGATAAGATTGAACGATCGGTGTCCTGTATGAGATAAATTGCGGGGCTTTTAATCTGCCTAGTTATTCTGATTCTTGGAGAAAATAATTATAACAGTTCGAGTTGGGTTAATTGTAAATTGGTCTTAAATTTTATCATTTATGGAAATATTTGAGTCAACTCTTTAGATTTCTATTAGCTTGTTTAGATTCAAGGTTTTAAATTGATTTCAGTTACTCTTTAAGGAGTAGGCGGTTTATAAGGGAACTAGTTAAGAACTCTATTATTTATTGCATTTGTTTTGTAACTTATTGCAAATTTTAGGTCTGACTCTAATCTTATCGTTTACTACCTCCCTACTTACTTGTACTCTTAAGTGCCAAGAGTAAATACAAGTAGATAGGTAATACGAAATTTTTAAGCCTAAGCACTTTGTGTTTATCACTTGACAATCAAATTTTCATAACAGTAGTCTACTATTATTTATGATTCATAAACATGTCAGGCCGTTCACTCTTAACAACTATTTTCTTAGTAAACAGGAAACAAATTTGCGAAATCGTGTGTATTTTAACTGTTTAACAAAACAACACACCTAGCACAGGCGTGTGTTCGCATTGTCGATCAATCTCATAGCCGGTTGTCACGCTTAGCACGCACGTTTCATACGATGTCACGGTCTAGAACACTTGACTCACAAATTACATCCTATGTTATGCAGAAATAATTTTGTGTGACAATTGTAGATGCTTTTAAGTACCTACCTACCCACCTACTTTTTAACGGAAAATAATGTTATTTAGGTTATATTGTAATCAAATAACTATAACACCGTATTCGTACTAAATAGTATTTAACTTAAAAAGTAATTAATAGTTTTCCATAATATAATAATGTTATGTATTTACACTTATTCATCATCATCAGCCCACATCAGTCCACTGCTGGACATAGGCCTCTACAATGACCTTCCGATCTTGGGTTAATTTCATCTACCCAACGCCTGCTATAGGACTAATGTCGTCGCTCCACCGAGCCTCGGAGCGTCCCACGTTACGCCGCTGGCCGATTCGCGGTATCCACTCCAGAACCTGCTTGGTCCAGCGGTTGTTCGGTTCTGCGACAGATATGACCGGTCCATTGCCACCTTAGCTTGCATATGCGCTGGGCTATGTCGGTGACATAAGTTCTCTGACGGATTACCTCGTTGCGAATGCAACTTATTACACTTTCGAAATTGACAGAAATCTTTGGTGGTTAACTTGAAGGAATTTCTTTAAAAACGGATTAGCTTCAAACTGATAAACTTCTGCTTAGCTAAATTCATTATTTCGTACTAATTGCTAATTATAATGCAATTCACTACAACAAACTTACGTTAAGTGCGATCAAGAACTGATAATCGCGAAATAAGACGGAGCACTTGCCTTTTTAAATGGGGCAGAAAGCACGCGAGGCATGCCACGAACAAGCAGTAGTCTTACAATGTTTAAATTCAACACAGTCACTTTACGATATCTTGTCACAATTCTGTCACGCTGTCAACATGCGTGCGATTGAGACACGCAAAATTTAAATCCGATTTATTGGTGACAAAACAAAAGGTAACCAGGGTACCGAATGGAGGGTTGAAAGGGTCTAACATTTACGATAAAAGCAAAACTACCATTTTTGCTTTACAATGTTATAGAATTAAATTTTTATTATTTCTTATTCTCTTTACTTTGTTTTTAAAAATTTAAAAATTAAATAAATGTTATATAGTCATCAACCCAAGTTCAGTTCAGAAGTCAACCAACCCAATATCTATTAAAAAATATTATATTCTGTTTCGAGATTGGACAATTTTGCTTTCGTCCGTCTGTCTGTATGTGTGTTCCGGGCTAGCACCACAGTTTGTATCCGGTCTTCACGAAATTTGGCACAAGTGTTCCTTGCGTTAAAACATTTTTTTCATCGTGAGCTTTTTGAATTGGGGGGAAAATGGGGTAAATAAGGTCAAATAACGTTTTAATGTTTTAACGGGTAGCGTTACAATCTCCAAGGAACTTGGCTCAAGTATTCCTGTACTTGAAACAATATTTTAGAGTGATTATTTTATAGGGGGGAATTCCCAAAAAAATATTTTAATGTTTGTAGCTTTCTGTTTAAGATTCTTTCTATTGAAGAAAGTGGAAGACACAGTTGAATGTATTATCCACGAAGCAAACAATGTTCCAGGTAAATAAAAATTGATTTCAGCCGAAATTAGGTTCAGACTAGAAACAGCTACATACATCCAGACCAAGTTCAATCCCATGGGACTGACGAATAGACAACCCACGTTTTATTTCTGGATGTATTTTTATTTACTCTCCTTTGTTACTTCAGTTGAATAAATATTTTCTTAAATCATTTACTGTTTCGTGTATCGTTCGTAGTGGGTATCGTAGGAATACGGGTTTAGAGTACTAAGATTAGCGTAACATTATTGTTTAATACTAGATTGTGATATTTTGCAAACTTGTGCGACTCATATTATTGTATACAAAATTATGTTGTTACCTAACTATAGTGAAGGAGAGAAGATTTAATACGTCTACATTTTGTTGGCCATCATGATCAAAGTTCTTAGAAGTTTTCGGGAGATTTCAGTACCTACTCAAGTTTCTTTTTCGTTCACTGATTCAATCTACTAGAAAGAAGAAAAAGAATAGTTTTCTCACTCTCAATTCCCACGAGGACATTTTATCGGCATAAAAACTCCTATTCAGAGACTGATTTATTTATTAATATTTTTTTTTTAAATTCTATTCTGTCTGATTCTTAGTCTAAAACCTAAAGCAATATTTACAACACATTTTATTTGTCTCTACTAGTTAAACATACATTTGATTAAACGTAGATAACTGTTTAAGAAATGACAATAACATGGACATGTGAAGTGGCTTAGACGTTATTTATGTACAAATTCGTTAGCGTGCTATAAATTACAAGGAACATATTAAATACTAAACGATTTCTGGCCCATAAAAATATGAAACTCATTTGGAATATTTGGGTAGACGAGTTTGAAAGCGGCAAAGCGGACCGTTCTGTTTACTTCGTTTTTGTAATTACAGATGTTAAATGACTAGAGTCTGATGATAAATTTGAATATTATAATCTACTGGGCGAAACTATGGTCTCGGCTTCACTTTTATCTTAGGAATTTTTCTATTCATTTATATCTTAGCTTAGAATTCTTGTTTATGATGAAATTTAATAGAATAGTCTTTTAATGATCTGTGCTGGTTATGCATAATTATTACACTTCTATAATCTTAGTTTTAAGTATCACGCAATAGAAAATTAATGTCTTCTTACTATTATGGCTTATGATCTACGTATAGGAGACTTATTATGTCTTAAGACGACGTCCTTAAACCATAGTTTTATGTCTCTAGTTTACCGTTTATGAGTTTATGACCAAACTTCCGCATTATTCAGTCGGTAACTAAAAACTATAACATGTTTTTTATTTTTAAATAGTATCATTCTGCACTCCTTCTCTATAGCACAATTTTCGTAAAGTTGGTACAAAGTTTTGGCTTCTCGTATAGGTATACCTAGATTATTATCCGAGAAATCTTGCAAGAAAAACAAAAATATAATGAGATTTGCGGGCCGCACGATAACAGTAATTAGATCTAATAGCCCATTCAGTCTCAGCCCCGGGGATTTTTCTCAATTGCAGCTCTACCGGAGATAGCGCGTCCATCAAATTATATGATAATCAGCCCGAGTGAATTCCATTACTTGCAATTGTACTGTGGCTACTTTACGAGTAATTTACGACATTTCAACCAGTAAACATTTTCCTCTGTTACACTAACTTCCACTCATACATCTTATACATTATTATAAAACAAAGTCCTCCGTTCGCGAAAAACTCAAAAACTACACCGATTTTCATGCTGCTTTCACTAATGGATAGAGTGCTTCTCGAGGAAGCAGGTTAAAATATAATTTATCATGTGCGAAATCATGGGCGTCCTCTAGTATATTATATAATTATATATAAGGGTTCCACTCAGATCTGCCAAACCAATCTCATGTTCAATGATAAATAAGTTCAACAAATATTTTGAACCAAAATCTTATTAAATTGATTTATCATACAACAGCTTATAAAGGCCCATGAGAATATAATTGTATTCCTTTAACACCTATTGATTAAAGATCGCCGTTAAAGCAATAGGTATAGGTACCTTTTTTTTATAAACCCGCGGCCCAAGGCCGCGTCGTCGCCTATAATGTCCGTTGCCGGGCGTCTCTGGTGCACACGCAGAAGGTATTTCCAGTGGCGCCCGGCGGACTTTGACCACCTCTGTGGTCTCTGCGGGGTAGGTACCTAAGTTAAACAAATATACATGCATAAATAGGTAAGCATGAACAGAATAACTTCTTTTTTCAACTTCTTATTGTTTCAGAACTCTTCTCCGGAGTGAGTAATGCAATATATTACTTTTATCTTTGCATAAAATATTGTATACCTATATACATTAATTAAGTTTCATGTTAGTATTATATATAATCAAAAACATTTCTACACACACTAATTACTTCGATTACCACCGGTAACGGATATTGATGCTTTGTCTTGACTGCGTTATTTTGTTACATTGGGGCAATTTTAAAACAACCAACCGTATGTTATTGATAACTGTACCAAAGTATATTTGTCTACTTTGAAATATACATTTACCAGGGTAAATTTACTCAGTGGAAATATACAAAGCCTTTAAAAAAATACTCCATCATAATAGCAAACAATCATTAATCGAAGTTGGACACTAATAATATACTGGCTGAAGATTAATCGTTCAGGTGTAGTAATAGAATATTCAGTCACACACGCAACCTGCGGGTTATTACAAAATTAAAGTAGGTACGTACGTTTTTGATATATTAGTCCTATCCGTCACAATTGGTCACGGAAGTCGGGCAGGACGGGTCCAATGTTGAGACCCTTGTACACTTGTTGCTTTTACTGCACATCTAACAGTGAGTTGTTCATTTTTATGCACCTGCTGCGCCTCAAATTGCAGTAAAAGTTAATTTTCTTCGGATATTTGTTATGATACGAAGACGCCTTGGAATCCGGATGAGACAAGTTGTTTTTTTTTAGTTCACGGTATCTGTTGATGCGTTTTCGTAATTATATTTGTGGATATTTTATTTCTTTTTCTTAGCGAATATCTTTTGAAAACACATTTTGTAAATAATCGGTCACGAGTTTTAGTTTAGTTGGTTGCTTCTAGTTGAAACTATACTCGTAGTAGCTTCCAATACATTTAGGTAAAACTAACTAGAAGCATGTCTTAGACAGAATCGTTTTTAACGTCCAACGCCCATGTTTAATTGAATTTGTTTGTTTGCGGAACCATCAAGACACAGATTCATTCATAATTAAATTCATAATTCATAATATTTATTTGCAATAAATGGGGTGGTACATAATAATGGTATTATATAAGTTTTCGGTAATAGGTACTTAGTTATGTTAACAGAGCAAGCCCACTTAGCCGTATTCTGATAGCATGCAAATTTTATAGAATGTCAGTAATAATTAATAATTGAATATCCACTAATTAATAAATTTTATTTTATATCTAAACAAATTCAATTCAGTAAGACACAGGTTACAAACATTTAACCATTCTGGAAATCATGAATGGAATAAAACACCTTATCGACTAGCCACTCCTTTAGAGCTGCAAGACATTTGTTTGTTGGCAGTGTTTTAATTATGTTCAGGGATCTTATTGAAAATTTTCTCACATATTATATAACTGTTTTTTTTGCATTCGGGTCGCTCTGGGTATAACGCCCAATACCAGTCTATCTGGATTTCTAATATTATTTGCTGATGGTTGGTGTTGCATTATTCTTTCTTTAATATCTTTCTTGATCTAGTGGATAGAGGCAAATCAACTGGGTTAGATCATAATCTAACCTAGTTGATTTGCCTCTCCACATAGTATTTTAGAACATACTAACATTTAGCTTTATTCCTAACTACATACATAAATATATGATACATGATTCAAAATTCGCTCGTAAATCGTAATAGTTTTGTAAGAGTTGTTCTTAATCAATGTATTTGCTTGACTTGGTTTGAAGACACTGCCGTGCCCAATTTCTTGGTTATATAATTAAATACATTCCTACTGAAAAACAGGAGCTTTGTATTAACCCTATCTACTTGACGATAATCAGTATAATGTACCAGTCCCTCAATACTTTGATAAGCAAAACGAAGGGTTGTAAATGACTCATTATATTTCAACATTTTGTATCCGGATGTACGGTTAGATATCTCTATTGTGTTTACGTGAGACCTGAACGCTACAAGCGTTCTAATTACTTTTAGCAAGGTGTACTGGTTAAAATTCAGTCACATGAACTGTATAAATAAAAACCCTTCACGCATGGAATATTACAAAGGGTTTTACGATAACTCTTTTGCATCATAGTTGTTGTACGAAATACTAGTTGTGTTCGTTCATTTATTTATTAATCATTCTATATCAGACAATGACACAAAACTTAATTAGGTTATGAATATTTTATATACGAGTAAAGGAGGCGTACAATTATTTCTCTACCTACCCTTTCTGATAAACCAGCGTGATAATACGGTAAGTATAGGGACGATCTTACTAAGTAGTTGGTTTACAAAAGAAAACGGCATATTACTTTCTTTCTAATACTCCCAAAATGTAATGGTTTGAAACAGTTAATAGAACTTAATATTCTTAGTCTAAAATTTATTACAAGTATTTTTTTTTTTTTCAAACAATATCTTAGATTGTAATATTTACGATATTATCACGCAATTGAATAGTCCCTAAATACGTTGACATGTTAAAAGTCTTACAAATCTAGGCCCATAAAGTCATAAAAAAATAAATTTTATTATGTGCCGACATCGTTAAAGGCCACGATTTATATACAACATCTGAGTCGATGACAGCTTATATTTTACAGAGTCTTGTTCAAAGTCATTAGTCGCAGCCCCAAAGCAGATGTCCTCTAAAAATGTCTCAAGGTGTAATACAAAATAATCATAGATAAAAATGGTCATCAAGAATTAAAATCTATCGCGTTAATATCCATTCCCTACTGCAAGCAAGTTCCCTTACTCCATAGACAGAGAAGAATCTATACTAGACTATTATGTAGGGGCGGGGCCCCAAGTGATTAGATACTACGTCCTCGCCGTCCGCCCTGGACCCCAACTTGACCACGGTAACGCAGTGGCAAGTTGGGTGACCGAACGTATTTAGTCTGAACTTGTGATTGGCCAAATTTTTTGCGATTTTCCTGCTATGGATAACATCGAAGATACCTCCGGTCCCGACACTGCCCTTTCACGGGCAGTGTCAACCGACGACATTGCGCACTCAAACTTGATACTGATGCCTATGGATTTGGGGGCTCGCACCGCGCCGCCTAGTTGCAGCGCGATGTCGACGCCCCAAGGAACTGATGCTGCTGGGACTGACGATGGGTCAGCTTCCAGCAGTGTGAAGAAGAAGGGCCGCTCTTCTGGGACGAAGAAGAGGACCCTCGAGGAGAAGGGGGGGCCGCCGCGCGACCGTAGCACCAGCTGCTCCGGGTGGGGGTCCCTCCTCTCCAGTGATTCGGAGGAGGAGGTGCCGGTGAAGACGGTGCGTACGCGTCTAGACGCGTACAGAAGGCGGCCGCCAACTCCTCCTCCGTCCTCGGTCCAACTGTCCCAGCGAAGTCGCCGGGAAATCGGTGGGCCGCCCGCGCGGGAGCTTATGAGCGTTTTTGCCCGCATGAACGCGGCCATGCGGGGCAACAGGAACGTGGCGGGGAGGAAGAAGATTGTGGCTTCACTGGTGGATGAAGCCCAATCTTCCCTCAACAAGCTCCTCGCGCGGAGCGTCACCAAGGAGGAGGCGAGGCTCCGGAAGCAGGTGACGAGCCTGGAGGCGGAGCTCGCTGCTTCCAGGAAGCAGATGGATGACCTGTGGCGGGAGGTCGCTGACTTGACCAAGGTGGTCAAGGCGCCTCCCGGTCCCATGCTGCCGCCTCCTCCTCCGACGGCTGGACCAGCGCCGAAGACGGCGCCACCCACGGCGCCCACCACGGCGCCCACCAAGGCGCCCGCCACGGCGCCAACCACGGCGTCCACCAAGGCGCCCACCAAGGCGCCCACTAAGGCGCCCACCATGGCGCCCACCACGGCGCCCAACACGGCGCCCGGATCGCCGCCACAGCCTGTGCCGACTATGGTACAGGTCCTGACGGCGATCGAGAGGCGCCTCGCGGTCCTGGAGGACCGGGCGTACCGCCCTCCGCTAGCACGTCCCGCGTTCTCATACGCGGCGGCTGTTGGCGGTTCTCCCGCTCCAGGACCAAGCGGCACACCCGCTGTCCACCGCCCCGCTCCGCCCCAGTCCGCTCCAGCGTACCGGTTGCCGGCCGAGACCGCGGACCAGGCGCGGAAGGCGAAGGGGCGCGGCAAGAAGAGCGGCACCCCTGCCGCCTCCTCTTCCTCTAACGCTCCCGCTGCTCCTTTACATCCCTCCGGACGGGAGGGATGGGAGGTAGTGGGGGCCAAGAAGAGGAAGACGAAGGCCGCCAAGAAAGCGGCCAAGAAAGTGGCCAAAGCCGCCGCGGCGAAGGCGCCGAAGAGGCCCCGCGCTCCTCGCTCCACAGCCGTCGTCCTTACGGTGACGACGGAGGGTGTGGAGAGGGGTGTGGGGTACGCTGATGTCCTGAGGACCGTGAAGTCCTCAGTCAACCTCTCAGCCCTCGATATCCAGGGGGGTCTCCGGTGCAAGACGACACGCACCGGGGCTCGCCTCCTCGAGGTCTCCGGCGCCTCCAGCGGCCCTAAAGCTGACGCCCTAGCAGCGCAGCTTAGGGACGCGCTGGACGCAGAAGCCGTCCGCGTCACCAGGCCCACCAAATGCGCTGCATTGCGCATCACGGGTCTGGATGACGCGGCCACGACGGAGGAAGTAATCTCCGCCGTCGTGGAGGCGGGCGGCTGCCCCCGTGACCAGGTGAAGGCGGGAGACATCTCCTTCGGCTCCACTGGTCATGGGATGACAGTCGTCCAGTGCCCCGTCGCGGCGGCACTGAAAGTGACGGACGGACGAAGCCTCCTCGTAGGGGGCTTCCTAAAGGCGCAGGTGCACCTCCTTCGTGCCCGGGAAACCAGATGTTTCCGGTGCATGGTGGTGGGGCACGTCGGAGTGCAGTGCACAGCGGAAGTCACCGTGGGCGATCGGTGCTTCCGCTGCAGCCGGCCCGGTCACAAGGCAAGTGCCTGTGACGCCCCGCCTCGCTGCTTTAGATGCGAGGCGGAGTTTGAGCTATGGCTCACTGAGCTCGACGTCGTCTTCGCTGCGTGCCGTCCTCGCCCTGTCCTGCTCCTGGGAGACTTCAACGCCTGGAGTGAGGCGTGGGGCTCCCGGGAAACCAGGGACAAGGGGAGGCTTCTTGAGGACTGGACCGGAACACGTGGTCTGGAGGTCCTCAACCGGGGGAATGTCGCCACCTTCTGGCGGCGGGGGACCAGCTCGGTCGTGGACGTATCGTTCGCGACCTCTGCCCTCGCCGCCCGTATTACTGGCTGGCACGTGGAGGAGGGTGAGGAGACGCACTCAGACCATCGGTACATCCGATTCGATGTCGTCCCCCCACCTGACCTCTCACAGCCGGTAGAAAATCCCCCGGATCCGCGTTGGGCACTTCACCATCTGGATCGGGAGGCTCTCCTGGAGGCTTCCATCGTGCAGGCCTGGATTCCGGCACCGGACCGGCCTGCCGATGTGGATGCCGAGGCGGAGTGGTTCAGGAGAGCCATGTCGCAAATCTGTGATGCGGCGATGCCTAGGGTTACACCCAGACCGGCCAGGAAGCAGGTGTACTGGTGGTCGCCGGAGATTGCACAGCTGCGCGCAGCATGCATCTCCGCCCGCCGCCAGTACACCAGGTTTCGCCGGAGGCATCGCCGCCCAGACGACGCGGCAACCCGAGAGGCGGAGCTTTATCAGGCTTACAGGGAGGCTAAAGGTAATCTCCAGGAGACAATAAAGCGGGCCAAGACGGCGGCCCGCGAGGAGCTCCTGGAGACCCTGCAGCAGAACCCATGGGGGCGCCCGTACCTACAGGTCAGGGAAAAACTCCGACCTAGGGCGCCCCCACTGACCCAGAGTCTCCAGCCGCAGCAGCTGGAGCGGGTCATGGGCTCCCTGTTTCCGACGAGCGCGGAGGAGCATGTCCCTCCGCGCATGGCTCCGTCTCTGCCCGACGCGGATAGCACCGGCGAAGACGACGTACCCGAAGTCAGGGTGGGGGAGCTAGGGGCGGCAGTACTCCGGCTTAAACGCCGGAAAATCACTGCCCCCGGACCCGACGGCATTCCTGGCCGTGCATGGGTCCTGGCCCTCGAAGAACTCGGGCCTCGACTGATGGGGCTCTTTAGCGCATGCCTCGAAAGGGGCCAGTTTCCCAAGGTGTGGAGGACGGGGAAGCTGGTCCTGATCCGTAAGGCGGGGCGGCCGGTGGACTCACCGTCCGGATACCGGCCGATCGTGTTGCTCGACTAGGTGTGTAAGCTCTTTGAGCGAATTATCGCGGAACGCCTCGTCGAGCATCTCTCGACGGTGGGGCCAGACTTGGCGGACAACCAGTGCGTCTCGAGAAATCGATGACCGGCGGTCCCAACTCCGACAGGATCTCATGGAGTCATGGAGGGTGCGACTTGAGCAACCCAAGTGGGGTGCCACCATCATCGCGGCGGTGAGACCGATCATGGACGATTGGCTGCAGAGGCAGCATGGTGACCTCACGCATCGTGCGACGCAGATCGTTACCGGGCATGGATGCTTCGGTAGCTATCTGTTTCGCATCCATCGTGAGGTCACACCCCGGTGTCAACACTGCGAGGTTTCCGACGACGACACCGCACTCCACACGTTGGTGGAGTGCTCAGCGTGGGCGAGTCAGCGCCGGGACCTCGTAGTGGGTCTGGGCGTGGATACCCTCTCGCTGGAGACCATGCTTCAAGCCATGGTCTCCAGCGGGAGTAGGTGGAATGCGGCCGTGTCCTTCTGCGAGCAAGTCGTGCTCGCGAAGGAGGCGGCCGAGAGGGAGAGGGAGCGTGCCCTCCCCGCCGAGTTCCGTAGTCAGCGGCGAGGCCGCCGCAGACTCATCTACGCCCAAGACCATCGACCTCCATGATCGGGGCCTGAGGACGGCGGGATCGCCACCTGTCGTCCTTACAGAAGCAGGCTAGAAGGGTTGCGTGCTGCGGGGCCTTTGCCCCATAGCACGCAACCAGATTCACTCACTGACGCGGGATAAAACCCTACCCCCAACGACGCGGGATTCTCATCCCGACCCAACCCCCGCAGAGACCACAGAGGTGGTCAAAGTCCGCCGGGCGCCACTGGAAATACGTTCTGCCTGTAACCAGAGACGCCCGGCCACGGACGTTGGAGCGGCCGCGGCCTTGGTCGCGGAACTAAAAAAAAAAAAAAAAAAAGACTATTATGTAATATTGAATTAATCATATCTATTTTGAAATTAACAACCGACATTTTTTTTATTGTATTTGATCCAGAACTTGCTTTCCATAGCTGACGATGACCTAGGACAGGTCTTATCATAATGATCTATGTTACATCAGCTTATAATTATAAGAAGATAATAATAATTACCTATGTCTCTGCAAAACGTGACGATTAAACATGCACAATGAAAACTAAGCCGTTGGGGCTTAGTTAGTCGCGTGTAATGTGAAGTCTTGTGTGTTATTTTCCTAAAAATAATCATATTAATAATATTATATATTATAATATATTTTATATTATAATTAATAATATTATTAAAAATATGTTAACTGTTTACTACCTTTCTCTAACCAATATTTAGAATGTTTATGTATTTTGTGTATTTTAAGTATTTATGTAAGTATTCTTTCTTTTCCTATGATATTATTACTACCTGGGTAAGTTTATTAGTTCATTTATATTGTTATCCTACTCTTTCTTATCTTTATTAATTTTTTATTTACTAAGCTTTATTTTTCTTTTCTCTTTCACGTTTTGTACACTACCCTTTTAATTTCTTTAACTTGCTATCCATCCAAAGGTTGTCTGGAAGAGATCGCTTTTAGCGATAAGGCCGCCTTTTGTACTATCTTTAAGTTAAGTCTCCTAATTGTATGTTTTCTTTTTTGTGTACAATAAAGAGTATTTGTATTGTATTGTATATTATTTCAGCTATCCACAAAAATTATCAGGACATTTCCAAGTGTATTTTGTGATATAAGAGACATTCAAATGACGCTGGGTATCACCAGGACTCGTATGACACTGAGCACATGGCGCCTTAATGGTTTCCTGTTTCCTCCGACTCTGCACAATGGCAAGAGACTAAAAATTATGAATATTCTTATTTGGAATACCCCTTTTTGGAAGATATAATAGCGTCTAGCTGAAACTTGATATTTTAAATTTAAATTAAATTTAATTTTTTTAAAAGAGCGAAATAAACGGTCTAAACATAGATAGTCACGATAAGCATAGTTTTGTTTGCTTGTTTAAGATCAAGTTTCATTGCGAAGCTTTTGACAAACGGTCGAGTCACCTATAGAATAATAATATGGCGCAACTATTTTGATGATATAAAAATTTAGAAGCGAATTACCTAGGTTGGTAGGGGAACTGTCTCCTCGTTGTCACAAGTACTAATTATATGAAACAGTTTAAGCATTTGAAATAAAACCTTATAAGAAATCTGAGCTTATGTCACAATTAGTCTAAACATAGATAGTCACGATAAGCATAGTTTTGTTTGCTTGTTTAAGATCAAGTTTCATTGCGAAGCTTTTGACAAACGGTCGAGTCACCTATAGAATAATAATATGGCGCAACTATTTTGATGATATAAAAATTTAGAAGCGAATTACCTAGGTTGGTAGGGGAACTGTCTCCTCGTTGTCACAAGTACTAATTGTATGAAACAGTTTAAGCATTTGAAATAAAACCTTATAAGAAATCTGAGCTTATGTCACAATTAGTTAGAACCATCAGAAACTGTGATGATGGTCAGTAGCCTTGAACAGTTCATAAACGGCCTAACGTCCATTATATAAATACCTAACGTTATTTTGTTCTCTTTCAGTAATTATTTACTAAATCCAATGTTAAGTGTTTGCAACATAAGAATAGAATAAACTATAACTATAGGAACGCGACTACTAAAATCATCGCAAAGAGATAATAATGTTTAAATTCTTTTTAATACTGAAACTCGTTTCTCTTGGTAATACTTCGACAGCGGTCACGTCTAACGTAGGTGTTCGGCTTTGCTGAGGAGCTTAAGTGTACTCGTACAATGTTCTCATGGTTTTGTTCTGAAGACGGGATCTGTACTATAATAGAGCAGGAGCCAGCAACTGCCAGACTTATGCCATTTTATAACGCCTGTAAAATTCTGAGAGCATGACCCTAACACAGGCGATCAGTGAGTATGGAGTCGTGGCAGTGGTAAATTGCGGAGATAGGAGTTAGTAAAGGTGTAAAATGTAAGGTGTAAGATCTTTAAAACTATGCAACGGATTTTGTTGTTTGTGTGGTTTCACCAATGAATATAGTGTTTATTGAATTTTTTTTGTCAAGCAGACGAAGCCGCGGGTTACAGCTACTGGTATATAAAGCGTCGCTTCAGAAAACGAAATAAATTTATAGGATATCAAAGAAATTTGTTTTTCTAAGATTTTATTGCATTCCACCATGCTTTAGAAGGAATAAAACAAAAAGAAAATTAAAATCGTTCCATCCGTTGCAAACTTTGGTGGGATTAAAAAAATTTCATTCGAATTTTATAAGATTGGGAGAAGCTGGCATTTTTAGACAATCACTTTGGGAGCTCAGTTGTAAGGTATGTATAAATTATTACATTATACTGAATGGAGTCAGGCGTTACCTGGCGGAAGTCCATGATAAAACAATGGTAAATATAAGACTGTCTCAAAGAGAGTCTTGAGAATGCCTCGTGAAGAGGTGAAACATATGTCGACGTTTGTAATGTCTTTTTTGAGCGAAATTATGCTATTATTTAAAAATTAAACATCATATTTACCATTGTTTTATTACATTATGATGCAAACTATCTAGAACACAGCTACGTGATAAAATATACTCTAGTCACTTATATCTACATTGGATTTACTTGAACAGATTACTTTATGCGACTTGAATGCTCAAACATTTGTATGTTTAAAACGAACACATTGTTGGTTTTACAAGCTTAACCCAGCGAGCTATGAGCAAGTGGATTATTACACTACCGGATATTGTGTACAAAAAATATAGCTGCTTTGAAACACATAATTTAGTTATAATGGAACAAAGTCTCAAGACAATTTTAATGGAAATCCAGGAATATCCACATCATCGCAAATAATGAGGGCAACGTCCATTCTATAATGCACACCGCTCTGTCATTATAAATTTATTAAAAAAAAAACTAATTATATTAAATTGAGCTTATTCTCGGTGACACGATTCGACAATGAATTCGCGTTATAAAGTAGCATTTTGTACAATGTCAGATACTAAATGAACACGGCAGGTCGATTGCTACCATTCAGATAACAATAATTAGGCGTAATGACTACGTCGACTATGGGCCTCGAATAGTTTTTATAAGTGCAGTAGGCGGCACGGAGCGGCGATCTAGAGATAGTGCGTCCATCAAATCATATGATAATCGGGCTCAGTTAATTCCATTACCAATAATAAATGCACGCATTAAATTAAACCTGTCAGATGAGTCGACGGAACGAAGCTCCGTGATCGCTCCCATCACTCGGATTATGATATATGAATAATTTATCAGTTAGAAATAAAGGAACTAGAACTTATTATTGTTTTGAATTTGAAATGCCAAGCGCGATATGTCGTTGATCGTAGACACGATAGTGTCTACATTCAGTATGGAATGATTACATATGCAGATGTTGGATGTCGCCGTCGTGTCCGCAGTTTGATGTGACGGGTTGTGTCGTCAAAATTATAATTTCTTCGTAGCTCGTACCTCGTACCGTTCCGCTCGTACCGTTAAAAGGTTTAAGAATACAATTTTGTTTCCATACGTTTAACTTAAATTATGTATCAAGAATGGTATAATTATTATTAGGTATGGTGTTATTGTTATAATTTTTTTCTGTAGTATTTCATTCATAAATCACATTGAGTAGGTACTTTTTAATTATTATTTTCGTAGTTTTATTTGTGATTGTATTATTGGTGGACTCGTTTTAGGAAGTGCTTTTTCCTCGCGACTTGTTGTCCTTACAACTATCGTTAAACAGATGAAAAACTGATGGAGGCAATTTCTTCATCTGTCAATATTAATACACTGTACACTCACACCTATTTCCATTGAAATTGATAAAATAGATATTAGTTTGCTCCAGTCATGCCATTATATTATACCCGTTGGTAATATAATCTTTATAAACTTAAGACTAACGGGTCTTTTACGCGATTATTGAGATATATACATACCTCTTTATTACCCGACGTTTCGGCCCTGTAACAAGAGCCGTGGTCACGGGTGGACTGAAGTTTATAATGTGTACAAAACGCGAAAGTTTAGAGAAGTAATATAATCTTTTCTCTGTGTTTAATAAATGTAACATGAAACTGGATTTTAATAAGACCCTGATAGTAGTATTCCATTTATATCGTAGAAAGACACAACTTCTAACAATCTAGACGCCTACACTCTGTGACAAAGAAATGCCTGCATTGTTAGCGATATTGTCGCGCTTAAAAGAATATAATTCACAAGGGATTTTGTTTCGGGCGTAAATCATAAACTGTCACAATTTTTATATAATACGAGTATACTGTTGTACTTTTATGTAACAGTGGCTCAACGTGTGTTATAATAAATTTTACAAATGTAGCAATAAATTACTATGGGTTTAACAGATGGTGTATATATGAAAAATATCGGATAAACAGACATAATACACATTAATCTACTACTTGGAGTTATTTGGCATTATTTCAGAGTAAATCGGATCCTCTCTCGGTCGGGCTTTTCGTTGTACTTACAGCAGAAAGGTTTGAGGGTTTTAAAATGAAGACTGAAGCTGTAACAGAAATATATTGACAATGTAAATTGTTTTAAACAACCACCCAATTTTAGTGTAACATTAAATTTATTTAGTAATTTTTTTTATAAAAAAGTAACAAATTATTGATGAGTGACAAAAGTTTATACATTTAATTACGTTTTTATCAGTATATGCATATCTCTACTATCCTATATTTTTCGGGACGCCATTGGAAATATGTTCTGCGTTGGTACCAGAGACGCCCGGCGATGGACGTGGTAACGGCCGCGAAATTAAAAAAATATTCTATATCCATTTAATTCTAACAAGTTGTAAGTCTCATGTCAGTTTTGTCATTAGTTAATTAAAGGGTCGTGACACCCACATGGGGTTTTGACTGATATGATAACCAATACACTTTTAATATGCACTTATTTTTTTAAATCCACAAGTCTAATTTCGAAGAAATGCGCTCTCGTTTGATTGTAGTGCTGTTTATAATATTTAAGATGAAAGTTTTTAACTATAACTAGTAGCCCTAAGGCATTTACTATTTGGGTAGGCAGATCAGTTGTATGTTTCCTGTGCAAACTAGTTTAGGTCATCGAAACGCTAGTCTTACTTGTTCGAGTTCTCTCATTTATTCATAGCTGTTTCTCCGATAATAAAGTCTAATTAACTTCTATATCTGTAGGCACATAATTATTCATTATACACAAATAAATTCGGGTAGCGTAAAGTTTAGACAAATATGATAAACTCTGTTCATAGCAATTAATAAGCAGGATGACTTTCTGTTCGATGGCGAAGAAAACGATTAACTTAATTTTGTTGCGTACTCAAACCCTCAAAACTTTATAACTGACTCATGATGATCATCCACTTTTGCAGACTGCCACCTAACAAAGTATTTTTTATTTGCGTGTCAGTTTTAATTACGTGTGATACCTTTTTAGGTTTATTGTTTCAGTTCCAGGTAGGTATAGTAATAAAAACTCAGTTTACTGCGTTTTTATACTAATGATGAGTTTAAAAAAATGTTTGGCTGGTTGTTTGTTTATTTGAGCATAATCCTTTTTATTTTAGGGCTTTATAGTAATTGACTTCATTATTATTAAGTGTAGTCCTTTTATCTTTCCTACTGTCATTTTTAGTACGTAGTAGAACACGTAGTAGAGATTCTGCATATATTATTTGTTTTAGACCTATACTATATACTACCTATACTTAATAAACTACTTTTATCTGCGCCTTTGAGGAAAAAGCCCGAAATAGGATAAGTTACAATGATTTAATGTTTAATCATTAAGATGAAAAACTAGAACGTTCCTCAAAAAACTTGGTAGAACAAGCGCATTTGTAAGTCAGCAGCAGATGTTGCCCAGTTTTCAATTTCCAGTTGTAAAGTTCAAAGTTTTGTAACTTTTGTAACTTCTTTTTCTACATCGTTTGTACAGATCAAACCGCTTTTTGTGTTATAATTAATGAAACCCACGCCAGACTTACAGACGCTAATTAGACTAGGCTGGAATACAAACAAAGTCAATGGGTGGCTTTAGAAGTTAACAGGAGTTCGGTATTAGTGTCTCGCTATAATTCTTAGCACATGGCACACTAAACTATTTTAATTGGTTCAATGATATTAGACTAGGTACTTATAATAGTTCATAGACTATATTTTAGAATGCTTAGTGTGTGCGTTAGCAAAATTTATTCATAACAAAACAATACATTGGATGTTTGTTTGTTGCAATATCTCGCACTTTTTGCAAACAGATTCTTCTGCAATTTTGAATGCAAATATAATGAATAATAAAAAGAAAATAAAAGAGAATAAATAGGTACATACCTATCTATCTATATGTACTACATTAATTGCTCTACGTAGATTAGAGTAGGTCAGAGTTCTCCGTCTAAGTTGAACTATTGTTGCTTGGAAGATTTTTTAATATGGTACGTCGGTGTAGCAATACATTAAGTGATAGCTGAGTACACTTTACGCTATGCCATTTGCGTATTAAGTCCGCAAAAAATTCTTAGAACAGTTACTGAAGTACTAAAATCGTTATAAAATGTAATTGTATTAATATAACGGATTTAAAATCCTACATACGCTTTTTTGTGGCGTAAATTTTTTTATGAACACTTACAATTTAAGTTAACGTCATTTCAATAATGAGGCATTCCAAGAAAATGTACTTCAGATTGTTGAGAGTTGATTATATTTTGCGATTTACAAGAAGAAGTAATAACTGTAATTTGGATTATTCATGTGACACTAAATGCAAAGGTAAGTAAAGAATACATGACTGTAAAATATCTAAAATGTATTTAAAAGTATCCCAAAAAGAAGTAGGTACGTTAAAACAAACGTGGGATAATAAGAACAAAAACGGACACAAAACCGAACAGGTAGGTACGTAATTAGAGCACAAAGTGTGGTGTTAATTTAAAGGTAGCTGAATGTAAAGGAGGAAAGACAAGCTAACTGGCGAACCTTTAAGTCAACACTTAATTTATAGTCAATTAACCTCATGTTTAAGTTAAATAAGGTGACATTTAGATAGCCCCGGTTTAACGTACTGTTGGCTGTACTGTGAATATAAAAGTGGCACAAGTACAAATGTCCCACTTTTGTGATCTTTAGAACCGTCTAACTATCTAAAATATGTTTGAATTAGTTTGGAAATAAACAAAGTTGTTACTACCACTTATTTATGAAATAATTTATATTTGGTACGAGTTATTAACGCAGGGCAATAATTACACAGCTCTATTGAGTTACACACCGAAATCAAAACAAAACAACAATAAAGTTCGTAGTTCTAAATTTAAGTTAAATTTTAGGTATTACATGTAAAATTTAATAATTTTTGGATATTAATATTGGGCTGCAATTGAAAAACGATGATTCCCGAGTCTACCCGAGAGACATTAAGATAATAAAATCACTGTACAGGTGCCGAGGCGTAAGCGGAGCTATGCATTTGTGTGAGTGCAGTGTTGTTACTCTACTTTTCGTTGTCACTCACACAAATGCAAAGCTCCACTTAATAAACTGTCGTAATGATTAAATAAATTTTGTTAAAAGTAAAAAATCAAATAAATGGTTTATCACAAATAATTATGGATGTTCCCATCACTGATAAATGTTCAATATGATTTTACCCGTTTGACTGGCCAGAAAATGAGAAACATGATAATTTTGTTGATCTTCTTTCAACAACGGTGATCCTACAGTGGTGCCAACATAAAAATACCTGGCAATAAGCTCGCTACGTATAACGAGGGACCAACAAACCTGACTAAGCGTATATAAAGGCATACCTCTGCTTCCTTCGGGTATGAATGTAAAGTATATCTATCGAACAGACAAGATCCATGGCATGACAATCATATAAATGCCGATGCCGACACTCTTTATGAATCAAGAGATGTTAGGTTTGAGATAAATAGAAATTGGATCTACTGCTCTGTATTTATTGTGTTAAAGTCGACTGGTAATAACGATCTAAATATTTACGATACTAAAAGTTATGCATAATTTAAGGACAAGTTACTCGACTTATGAACCTGTTATATTACATTACCTATCTGAATATCGGATCTAGATACAGGAACAAGATATGTTATCGAACAACGTCGATCACAGAGCCAGATTACACGGGAATTAATTAACTATACTCGTGGAACTATAACACCTTTACGGCTGTATTAGGAAGTTGGTGGTTTGTATAATAAACGGATTTAGATCGGAGATAATGGTCTTATCCTATAAGTGATATATTCCACTACTACTGCTATAACTGAACTAAGGAAATCCTTTGATCTTGGTGCCGTACAAGATAATGCTATCTTATTTTTACCACGCTAAGTTATGTAAGAATAGGATAAGTAGCTACCCATTTCTTTGATTCATTGAAGTAGGTATAAGGTTTGGATTTAAATATTGAAAGTTACCACTGTTATACTAACTCAGAGATTTTTAAACTATCATGGTCGTTTACATTATTATTGGAATTATCAGAATATTTACCATGTAATGTTGGTTTGAGTTTCCGATATTTCGGTACACTTGCAAGCGCCATGATCATGGAAGAACTGGTGTACTCTTTACTGAAGATACTCAAATCAACGTTACGTGGTAAATATCCCGATAACTCCAATAGTAAAATTTAGAGTTGTTCGCGAATTATCCAAGTTTATTTTAGAAAAACAGTTGCCTCCATAATAAAAATTACCTTAAGCTCAAAATTAACAACCTGCAAATAAAGTCAATATCTATGATATAAATTATTTGGCCATAGATTAGTTACTAATCAAATTTTAAATTAGTATAAAATCAATGGCTCCCGTGATTCCAGTGTCTAGAAGGTACACAATTAACAACTATATAAAAATCGCAATTAAAATTTTACAGCCATAAACATAGCATAATGATTACCAGTGGCTATTGGAACTAACGTAGTAGCTATTATTAAACAATCTTAAAAAAGCAATCAAATCCTCAAGCTATGATTATTAATCATTAATATACTACAGAATTTAGTTTAATAAAACAACCAAATATCTACACAGAATTATTTATTACAGGTGAACACGATAAACACATATACACATGCAACTAATACACACACACATGAAAGTGAATGAATTTAAGCTTCGGGTACAAAATAAAGAGCAAACGGCTGATTACACTGACCCCAGGCGAAACAAAGCACAATTATTCCCATTTGATTTATAATGTTTGCTTTTAATAGCTGTGAAGCGTAATCGTTTATTTATATTACTCAGGTATATTACGGACCGATTTGGTAATCTACAGGCTTAAACTACAGAGTTTACATTTCATTTTAATGAATTGTATTGCGTAAATTGAGGTAAAGAGCCTCGAGCTCACGTTAGAAACGAGCTTAGTTCATTATATAGGTACATGTTGATATTGTTGTATAATACAGTGATCATCAATACATCAACGGTGCTTGCTGTTAATCTTCATTCTCGCATCTGTTTGATTGATGGTATACCCTAATTCCGAGGATAGGTACTTATTTATTAGAACTAAAATACTTTGCATACTGTACCTTCTGTGTTATTCAGTTATGTATAGTTCTGTCATATCCATTATAATCAAGGTGTAACATCAAAACCTTCAAAATTATTTGTTCGTCAAGTAATTTTACCTGCAGAACACCCCGTATAACTTTCCAGTCCCCAGAGACTGGTATATGCTAGAGATTCAGGATTCATCCAGACTTAGTTTAAGCTGTGAAACATTTATAGAATTAATAAATAAATAGGCCACCACCTCTTAAGGGGTAGACATAATATATAACTAGGTCGCCGCAGTCCCGAAACGTACCGTTACGCTGCAGCATATATTTGAGCGAAGCGAGTTTAAATTCAAAATTCTGGCATCGTAATAACCTGGGTAATTCTGTAAGCTTTTGATGAGTGCAAGAAAATCCAAAATCGGCCGAGTATTCGCCGAGAAACAATTTAACATAAATCGTTTGCAAAATAATTTGAGTCACCCGTTGAGAGCTCCGCTCGCCTTCGGCTCGCTTCGCTCAATAACTAGGTCGCCGGAGTCGCGAAACGTACCGTTACGCTGCAGCATATATTTGAGCGAAGCGAGTTTAAATTCAAAATTCTGGCATCGTAATAACCTGGGTAATTCTGTAAGCTATTTATGAGTGCAAGAAAATCCGAAATCGGCCGAGTATTCGTCGAGAAACAATTTAACATAAATCGTTCGAAAAATAATTTGAGTCACCCGTTGAGAGCTCCGCTCGCCTTCGGCTCGCTTTGCTCAATTATGCCTCTTGTACCCAACAATGCCTGATTCTGCATGACAGGTACTTAAATTATTTTTTTATAGGTATCTGAGGACAATTCAAACAACGCCATTATGTCTCCTTTACAGTTATAGGGAACTTAGGAGGGATTTGGGAGATACTACTAGTTTCTGCCAAATCCCTGTAATACTTATAGCAACTATTTAGTAATCTGTAGTAACTATTTCTTAATCTGTGCTTATAGTCTGACGAAGTAACAAATATTTTAATTGGACCTAGGAACTCTATTATGGTGCAGTGGTCCAAATGTAACAATAATAGGAGCCCTAGTAAAGGCCCAGTGGACTTACTAATTGGACAGAACGGTTGGACCAAAACTCTAAATGAAAAAAATGTTATACATTTTTTGCAAAAAGAATATTATGGAGCCATTGAAATAATGACTATAGCCTAAAAACTATTATTATACCTAACAAGACCACTTTAAAATATATCAATCTCACCATATATCATAAAGTACGGTAGTTTATGTGTTCAGGTATGATATCAAACCGGCTCGACAGATTTTGATGAAATTGTATAGGTACGCTAATAAATTGAGAACGCGAACAGGTGAAAATACTACTTGTAACGCGGTAATAGCACAGATAGCTTGCTGTGAGAATAAGGAATAAGAAAAGTACTTCACACGAGTGGAAGCGACTACAAAGGCACACAAAAACGTATTTTATATAGTAGAATATTATTGATAGTTTGCAGTATAGTTATGAGTTAATTTCGAACAGTCGGGCGAGCACAATAACTGATAGTCGAACGCAATCCCTCTGTAAAACCTCTAATAATAAACACATTATAGTAACTACATAAGATTCCGATACATAATTAACATTTAAGACCCTTTGCAGTGCGTTTGGTTTTAAAATGAGATGTTTTTTTTAAGAATACTAATAAATCTCAACTGTTATCATTCCCGTTTACTCCACAGCTAAGCTCAAACGGCTTGTGTTAGGAGTAGATTGTATATCTTTATTTCTTTAGTGTCATGAGTCATGAACTCATGACGGAGGATCGTAACACAAGACCAACACCTTAGTCACCGTCTACCAAGCTACGAAGGACTTTAATTGACTGTGCCATAGCTGCTGGCACGTAAGATTTTGTTGCCTTTCATCAACATTTCATCGCAAGGCAACGGGTTTCAATTTTTATTTCAAAATTTCGATATTACTGCTACTTTTTTTATGTAGTCGGCCATTTTGGATATAACCCATTACATGTGTGCCCGGTGATGGCAATAGACTTGCCCCGCTATTACGTGGGACTAAAATACAGGCAAACTGTGGGTGTATAATGCACCTCTGCGTACCCCTTCGGGATATAGGCGTGATATGTGTGTGTGTGTGTGTGTGTGTGTGTGTGTGTATGTGTATGTGTAAAAAAATGCTGTGGGTGTCACGAAACGGTCTATGTATCAATTGATTGAAGCGTGATGGAATAATAAACATTTTTTCCGAATATCATTCTAAAACTTAACGCACTGTACGTTGTAAGTACGTGAGACAGAAAACGAAACTTATTATGGGGTTGTTATAATAGAGTACAATAGAAGGGCAATATGTTGCTTGAGGCTACATTGTACAAAATACGGGATTAACCCTAAATTAGATGTATAAAAGAGACATAATTAAAAATCCAATTTGCGATATAAGTAAGTACGTGTACAGTATAGAGAGATGCCGCTAGCTGGTTTTGTTTGTGGTTTTTTTATTAAAGTAGGTATTATTTACTTATTCATTATTAATTCGGCCTCAAATTACGTATTTTGCCTCTTTGTAACCGACTTAAAAAAAAATAGGTTTCTCAATTCGATCGTATATACAGGATGTTACGTAAGGGTTATATCAACCTGAAGCTAGCCCCATCAGCTGGTGGACCAGAACCCGTTTCGATATGTGGCGACCGCCAAAGAAGAAAAAAAATTAGATATTTCAGATCAAAACAAACGTGTCCCAACGCTACGGGCTTGACGTAGCTACTACTAGACAATGAGCGCGTGGTACGTATGTACAATGCCCTTGGCGGTGTGGGCGTCTTTAAAGGATTATTTTTGTTTATGTAAATAAAAAATTTTGACCAACACATGTTTCCCCAGATCCTCGTCCGTGGTTCGACAGGTGCACCACATGCAAGTGATAGTAAAATCTCTGTTTTGCTCACCCCAATTTTAGAAAAATCTTACCTGTTTACAGGAAAGGTTCAAAATGGCCGCCTTCCCGCCCGATGCACAAAGATACTCGCCGGCGCATATTGCTCCGCACAGCTCGTAGCATTTCTTGTGTAACAGTGCTAAATGCGGCTTTAATCCGTAATTTCATTTCTTGCTCTGTTTTGCACGCGACTGCGTACACAGTATTTTTTAGGTATCCCCATAAAAAAAAGTTAAGCGGGGTAAGATCTGGAGGTCGCGGAGGCCACGCGACACGGCCTCCTCTGCCTATCCACTGTGGGAAGCGTGCATTTAAATAATCTCGCACGTCACGAGCAAAATGTGCTGGGGCACCGTCATGCTGAAATATTAGGTTACTGTTCATGACGAGATCTACGTAACCTAACACTGGCATCACTGTGAGTTCGTCATCCAACTAAAAAGTTCAAATAAATTTGCCCATTAAGGCGATGCGGTAAAAAATCTGGTCCTCTCACCACGTCACCGATAATTCCAACCCAGACATTTATTCTACATTGGTGTTGAAACAAGGACTCTGTCGAAGCATGCGGATTATTATGCGACCAAATGTGGTCATTGTGGATATTATTTAATCCCGCTCTTGAAAATGTAGCTTCATCTGCCACAACACCTTGGCATCAAAGTCCGGTGATGCGTGCACTTGGCTTTGGTACCACTGACAAAAGGCAACGCGCTGTGAAAAATTAGTAGGCAACAGCTCCTGGGTGCGTTGGAAATGGGTGCTGGCCATCATCATGTAGTATTCGCCACACTTGTAAGTGATTCCCAGCACCCAATGCTAAAGCCGCGCGGCGAGTGCTTGTTCGGGCATCATTAAAAAAATGCTCCAGAACATCCTCTTCGAATTGAGGATCTCGTCTGATCGGACGACCTTCTACAGTTGGCGTAGTGAAGGCGCCATTCGTGTAAAGCCGGTGCGTCATCCGTCGGAAACACGCTAGTGAAGGCAGAGGTCGTGCCTGCTGTTTTTTCGAGTTATGTTGAGTTTGGTTTTCTTTTCTTTAAGTTCTCTTCAATAGAAGAGAACTTTACATATCCCAACTTTTTAGTTTACGGTTTAAGTCAGTATTTTTTGTTTAAAAATATACAGATAATATTTTTTATGAATCTTGGAATTTTCTTTTTTCAACTACATCATAATAAAGAACGCTGATTCCCATATTCTAATTTCTTCTAAGAGGTCATCCAAGGCGGGGTCAGTCAAGGTCACTAAACGCTACACTAGCTCTAAAATCATAAATGATAAAATATTTTTACAACCTGCATTTTTACTGCAGTATATAGTTATGCGTTTAAATAAACATAAATATATTAAGTACATAAATTTGATTGAATTATTAAATAAATGCGTTCAAATTTACGCCGTTTGTGCATTTAACTCAGCGGGTATGGGCTTTATGTATAAATGAAAATCACCATAAAATAACCTAAGTAGGTATGAAACTGTTGGAGTCGGAGAGAATGCTATAATGCAATCGAATCAAAATATCATATTTCCATTTTATACGACTATTAAATATTTATAAATATCAATCTTGTAAATATACCGTTATATTTTGCCAGTATGTGCTTACTTCGTCGGCTCGTGCTGAGTTGGAGTGACAAGACAAACAATAACAAGGCTCCCTGGGGATACTTATTGTCTCGCTCAAGTACTGATTATATCTCATCTTGGTGCTAATAGACCATTGACAGCCGGTCCTTCACTATTAATTGGAAATAGCAAAGTTATTGAATTATTTATATTTAGATGTCACTGGCAGAATTTGATTATAATAACTTAAAAAATGTTGTTTTACCTAAATTATTGGTATAAAGACACACAAAGTTCCCTTCTTTTACCTTAATAATTATGTTGGAGCCGTATACAGGAGCTTTGAGTGTATTAACCAAGGCTTCATGCTGCAGAGTAGGTGCACCGTGTGGGTATGGTGTGAGGATAACTTTTAAATTTTTGTGTTTCATTTTTAAATATTTGTGTTTCATTTTTAAATATTTGTGTTTAATTTTCTATGCACTCGGACTGCAGAGATTCTATTTAGTTGTAAGTTCTGTCTGGCTCTTGGAAAAAGTTGTTGTTTGTCAAAGTGTGAGTGAGTAATGGACCTCTGCCTACCCCTTCGGGATATACGCGTGAAAAATAGTCTGTCTCCATTATCTAAGTATTTTAAACTTTCCAGTTAAAAAGGAAGTGTCTATATTACGTAAGTCTTTCGTAAATTAATAATGCCTATGAACCTAAATGGTACAAGAAACTTAGTTTTAATTATCATGTAACTCAAATTTAATAAAGAGGTTTATAGACTTAATAGTTTTCAAAATAGTTAAGTACAAAAAATGCTCAAAATGGGGAATGGGATGAACTGAAAATGGATGAAAAGATCAAAACCAACCAACCAACCAACATTTAAAGCCGTCGTTATTAAGCCCTTATATTAAACCCTTTATAATAATACGTGGTACTATAATTCAAATCAATTCTCCACACGACATAATGTAATTATCATATTTCCGATATCTCACCCAATTACAATTCGCAGTTTAACAACAGCCCGCTATTTCAGCTGTGGCTTTATTCAAATGTCAATTCAAACTAAATCAATTGTTGGAATCGATATCACATCGATCTGTGAACATCCCTAACCCCAACCAGCTCATTGTGGAACATAATTAGTTTTTGTCACTTCACATTGACAAATCCCATTCAAATCTACAGGCTGATAGCACGGACCCCACCACTTGTGCTTATGCAAACCGGTTCTTATCAAAGAGAATATTATTTCAAACGCCCCAGTCAACCCCGATGGGCTTTTGGAACCCCAAATCCAGTTTGTTATGAATGAAATTACAGAAATCGAATAAGGTAAACACAACTCGAAGGCAACAAAAGCTTGTTCGAAAAAAGCTAAATTGAATTCAAATTGGTTTCGTCGGGTATTAGGGATAGCCGGAGGGACGATTCAAGACAGGCTCGGAAACATATAGCGGGCAATGATTTAAACAAAGTTTTTGTTATAAGGTGATCGCCCGTCTCGAATAAAGCTGGGAATATGAATGAAAGATAAAATGTGTGAAAGTCATAACTGGTATGGTTCGATATAAAAAATTGTTCACCGCCGCGTCTGTCAGCTGTCTGTCTGTTTGCGATAAACTCAAAAACTACTGCACCAATTTGAGATATTTTAATAAAATGTTGTAGAATTGTGTATCTTAGGTTAACAGAAAAGGTTTTTGGACTTGAGAACTTCATAGCATACAGCAACACCGGTTTTGGATGTTGTTTGGTAAATGTTTGCAGGTGGAGCTGGATTTATGGGCTTTTTTAGTCAGTGGTCTAAGAGACCCAACTCCACCCAGCGAAAATTTTTCACAAAAACGATTCACGCAACAACTTTCTGAACTCCAATTTGAAGTTCAAC